>VZTZ01002935.1:223817-300061 GCA_013400955.1 Drymodes brunneopygia | reverse complement strand
GGCCGGGGCGGGCCGGGCCGCTCCTCCGCGGCAGCGCGGCATTAGGCTCTGCTTTAATTACCGGACAGATGTCTGAGCAGCTTCGTGGTGTTCTGCTGGCCGCGTGGCTGTTCGAGCGCCGTCACTGCAGTGCATCATCATCATCATCATTATCATTGGAGTGTTTTACTCTTGATCAACTTCCCCGGAAGCCCGTGGACGGTTTCAGCGTGGCGCTGCCGCTGTACCCGTTTCATGGGAGCATCCCGCCACGCTGCGCTTGTAATTTATGCCTCAGACAGAAGCAGCGTGCGTTTTCCTAGTATCAAGGTCAGTTTATCGTAACTGCTGAGGAAAATACCATATGGCTCAGACTGACTTTTCTTAGGGAATCTAATTAAGTAGGAGCCTGTGTTGTGCTGGGATTTGTGTTATGTTTCAGGCAAGCATAACCGAATTAGATTGCAAAATGCCTTATAGCGTGTGTGCGTCCCTCCTCGAGTGTGTTTGCAGGAACATTAACTGTAACTAGCAGTCTTATTTTGACAAATTATGCTTTTTGCCTCATACCTACCATTTTTCTGTTTCCTGCATTTCTGAAAATGTGGGTAGCTGCCTTGCTATGGAGCCAGGAGTTTTTTAGAATAGGCACAGTAAAGATTTTAGCAATTAAGGCTTTTACTCATTCCTCTTATAAGCCTTTTCTGGAAGGCTAGAGAGAGAGACTGGAGGGATAGCTGGTCTAGCTCTCACATTACCAGACTTCTTTCTGATTTTGATGGATCTGTCATCAAAGTCGACAGGTTTTTATAGTTGCTTATTTATGGTGATAGCTGTTCTCCATAAACTGCATTGAGACCCCTAAGTCCCTGCTGTTAAATGTCAAACAGTAGTGTTTGCCTACTTAATTCTGCCTTCAGAAAGTGAATAGAGCTGTGCAAAAAGCAGACGATGCTGTATCTTGTACATAGTCCCTCAGGCTACTGCCTTACCCATCATTACTCAGGTATCGGATTGTATCAGAGCATATTTACCAATGCCTTATGCCCCAAGCATCTAAAAAGGTACTTGGCAGTTGTGTAGTCTTCCTGGGGAGTTTGTCAGGTAACTTAGTACAATGCAGTTAGAAACGGGGGAGTATAATTTTCAATTCCTGTGATACATTAATCGCCAGTGGTGAGAATGCACACAAGTCAGTTCCACCCCGGTAGCCCTCGTGGGGGTGAGACATACTGTGAGCACTACACCCTGTGACAGGATTTGCCTCTTGGACCTGCTGCCTATTCAAATGACACAATATCATCCTTTCAGGTAGGGTAATGATTTTTTGTCTTCATCTGAACCAGTGCTGTCTGGATCTAGAAGACTGAGTTAGAACTTCCATTTATTTTCCTGAGTTGGTTTCTTGCTTCCATGCTAACCTGATGAATACATCTGAGTGCACTACATAGAGTGTATCCACATGTATTAGCACAGTAGGATTTCACCTTTCTCACTTCATACTTGCAGTAAACAGAACACTTGAAGGGCTTGTATTTAAATAAAGAAAAAAAAAATCCCCGAAGCATGCATGGGTGATTATGAGGAAAGGCTGTATGTACCAAGTACACTATTGTTCAAAAACAGTACATGAGTATGAAAATGCAACTCCTTTGTATTGTTGCCAACATTAACTTGCCCTATTGTTATAAGACTGGAAACTGTGGTTTGGCAGTGTAAACCACCTTAACTTGCCCTTGGAAAGCTGGACAAGTTGAAAGAAACTAGTTGAATATAATTACCTGGAAACCCCAGGGACAGCTTTTCTCATTGAGAAAACCCATTGAATTGTTTGAGCGGATTAATGCTGCCTTCCTGTGGAATGCTTTATTCACCTTCCTTTCAGATTCAGGTAGGTTATTTTTTTAGACAGATTCTTAGAGATAATAAAGGCTTCTGGCTTACCTGTGAACCACTGACAGCCAGAGAATAAACCAGCTCCAAGTTTCTTATATTCAGAGATTTATAGCAGCTTATTTATAGCTCTCAGAAGAAGCTTTTAGGGTTTAAGGGATGAGGTAGATGACTGCTATATTTTGGTGTGAAGTGAGGCACACCACACTATTCCTCAATTTACCAAAGAAACTTCACCTTTGTGATATAACCAGGGAATTTACAGAAGGGCTAAATACAGTGTAATTTGATAAGATTTCAAGCAATGGTCTAGTTTTGCACATCTCTTTGTGAGATTGATCAAAGGTGCCTGTCTCCAAAATTTTATGAATTTACAGAAATCCAAGAGGAAAACCTCCAATACATGTCTGATACACCAGTAAGTTCTGTCACTCATGTGTTAGGCTAGTGATTACAATGTGTTTGCTATTTAAATTTCAGTTAAAATGTGCAGTCCTTTTTTTTTTTTTTTTAACAATCTTGTAGAAAAATGCCATACTGTATTTTTTTAGAACTTTATTTTCAGTCAATAAACATTATGCTTGTGTCCTGAAAATAAATAAATAAAGCACACTGTAGTGGAAATCAGTTATGAGCCACCTTAGCAGCTTTATCATAGATGGAGAGGGTATAAAGTGGCTTGACTGGTCAAAAGCTAATATCAGCATGATTGCAATGATGATAGACTTTTAGATCTTATGGATGCTGTTCAGGGAATAAGAACACAATAAATTTCCAGGCCAATATACATTCAATTTCAACAGCACAGCAATATATATATATATATTTTTTTTTTTTTTTTTACTTTTTAAAGAATGTTATGCTAGGAAAATCCCTCATCTAGCAAGTTTTTACTAACCAATTAGGCCCTGAACTGGGTAAAAGAAACAAAATCTCTTGTTACTTTTTATTACCTTCATGCTTCATTTACCTTTTGATCCATTGATGATCATAAAAGGAAAAACTAATATTGGTGTTTGGTATCCACATTATTGGAGTTACTACTACCTACTGGTTGTTTTAAGATGTAAAGCATTACCACAGGAAATGAAATACACATTTTTCAAGGCAAAGTATGCCTCCAAATAAAACATCACCTGTTGGGGTGGAGCTGACTACTGTGGAGATTAACCTTGACGAGACACTTTCAATGGCATTGTCCCCATTGGCTCACAGTAAGCAATTAACTAGTTTTCTTGATTTTGGCTGGCATTGACTGGCAGACAGGAAGGCAGCTCTAGCCTGTCCTCCTGCTGAACACCCAAGCTCGAGTTCTGCTGTGCCGCAGTTTCAAGAAGCTCCTTCTGGACTCTTTGTCGCAAAATGTGCTGCTTATTGATGGAGAGGAATAAATGGGGCAGCCATAGTTTCTGGATTAAGTCTGTTCAAAGGGTTCTGTAGAAAGTGAAATGTAGTATCTTCTTGTGATAGTCTGAAGCATGGAAAGTTCATGGCATTCCCACTGTCTTTAATGAGTCTTGAAGCCAGGCAACCACCTGAAATCTTTGGGGTTTTTTAAAAACAAAGGAATCCCTTCCCCAGCACCCTCCACTTGTCTCCATGCAGAATAATAGGTGGTTCTGCTTTTGTAAACCAGTTTTTTGCTCTTGGAGGAAGACGGTACATAATCTATTGATTTCTTTCTCAAAAGCAAAGAAAGCAAAGTATGTTTATAACTCATGGAATAAACTTTCTGTCGTGCTCTTGTGATGAGTCTTATCTCATATGAAACTAATACAAGAGCTTCATTGCTTATTAGGCGTTACTTGTGGGACAGAAAATGTTTTAATGGGGTTTTCTTCTGCCCCTTTTGAGCTGAACATGATTTTGTGTCCCAGGGTAATGCAAAAAGAAAAGTGCTGGTTTGTGCCTTTATGATTAATTGCTACAACGTGAATGTGCAGTGTATGATTTAAGTTCTGTTGACAGAGATGCAACTAGCACTGACATCAAATTTCAGAGGTGTACCTATTTTTTTAACTATTGTTAATCTTGCAAGAAATTGATTCCTTTTTTTTCCCCTTACAAGAACTGATCCTTTTGCCCCTCAGAAATATCCCCAGGAGTGCTTGGTGTACATTTCTGGAAGTTATCTCATGGCTTGCACCGAGCTGTCATAAGTGCTTCGATATTTGTTTGATAGACCGTGACTTGGATTTAAGTTAAATCACAGTGTGTGAATTGGAGCGCCATCAGGTTTCAAAAACAATTGAAAGAGCTTTGGGGAGTATTCAAAAAAGTGATGTTGTTTTTCACTATCTCAGCTGGTCTTGATCTAAAAGTCAGTGATGCTAAGTTGTCCGTGTGTTGATCCCTGCAAGCACAGAAACCATGGGTTGAGTCCCAAATGAGAAGAAAGCAGTTCACCTCTAGAGGGGGATAAGCCTGATTATTCCATCTCCCGTGCTTTTTTCCTAGTGTTTAATGATGAGGTTTCATATTCCTGCTCCAAGATAGTATCACAGGCCAAAAGGAGGGAAATAATTGGAAATACTGTGGACTTAGGTTCCACACACGATTAAGTGAGGAGCCCACATCAGTTCCTAAAGATGGTGGCTTAACTTGATTATACAGTTCAAATAATAAGTTATGTGGGACTCAAAAAGGTGTCTGTGCTAGCTGAACCTGTAAGAGGATGAACTGGTTTTGTAGTTTAAACTGAAGGAGCTGTGACACTGCTCCAGTTTGGATCCAAGTATCAGTGAAGCAGCAGTCAGAACCTGACACTGAAGTTGGCCTTTGAACTCCAGAAAGTGACTGACCATGTCTTATGTTTGAATATAAACATTCTTTATTAGTATAAACCCATGACCCAGAACTTCATATTTGTGTTTATTGGTCTAGGCTCAGGTTATTGCCATGTTGTGCAGTGTCAGTATAAAAAAAATCAGCCAAGCACTCGTTCAAAGCAGAGCCTCTTCTGAGCACAGTGTGGAGTAGGTCCCAGTGTCAACAACAAATGAATCCATTAACTCCCCCACCTGGCTGATTAACTCAGCTCGTTTGGTTTTCAGAGGCTTTCTACAGCTCTGACTCTATTTTACTCTTCTTTTATGCCACTTGACAAATGGTTATCTAAACAAACCAAAGACGACCTGCTACTGAAACCCTTTTTTCAGTGCACGGGACATAAGTTGTGTGTCAGCCAACTACAGCTTATCACAAAGTCTCAGTGAAATGGGACATGTGGCTTTATACATGTCACTTCATTATTGTATCTCTTACAATTCTTACTTCAAGGATAAATTAGGGTTAGAAGCATTTTGCGGGTGTCACAGTGAATGTGGAAGGCGCAGTCTTAGGAACTTACTTTAGCTTTTTATATTGTTAATTTACTTGCTAATCTGTAAAATCCAGTAATTTGCAGTGGGGTTTCCTGTCAGTAGTTTGAATTAACAGTGATGCACTGTATTAAATTTGTTTTCACATCTGGCAGCACTAGAGAATACTGCCTCATTGTGGCAACTGCTGTTGGAAGCATTTTCTTCCCTCTAAAAATGGAACTTTTGTTCTTCTTCTACTCCTGCAGGAAGATTCTCTCAGTGAAAGTTTAGTTCTTTGATAAATCTTAATGATGTGTTCATGGGTGGTATTTCATAAGAGGGATGAGGGATATCAACTAGTGCAATAGATATTGTGGGAAAAGAATCCATTTTACTGTGTAGGAGATTTTAAGTATGCCAGTGGTATGTTTGCATATTGGTTGGATTTTATATTATGGATGTTTTGGTAGCAGTCAAGCAATCCACAATTAATTGTTTACTTTTGTAGTTTGCACGGATTAATCACAATATGGCTTTCACGTTGAGTTTCTTAATTTATCATAACTCTTTTGCCTTTGTTATTGAAATTCAGAATTAAATGCAGATGCTAACTGTGTAGTCCTTCCGGAGCTGTTTGAGGTTTTACAAAAGCTTCACCTTTTCTCTCAGAGTTTTTTTTTTCCATATTAAAGATGTTAATAACTCAGATGAGAAGCCTTATCACCACTTAACTCAATAGTGATACTTTGGCATCTTGAAGTTACAGAAATTATCTTAGTGGACCTATTTTTGTGGTTAGTTTGTTGAATCTTATCTGTAGGAGGATCCTCTCTATTTGTTGTAACAGTGACTGCTGTGGTACTGGGGAAGGCATTTAACTTTGAAATACATACTTATCACGTGCTGTTCCCCAGCTTGTGTGGTAGTGGACCGTCTGTATCATTCAGTTGCTTCAGGTCATACAAAAAAAACAGGATGTTGGCATCTGAAATAGGGATCTGCACAGTAATATCCAAAATGGGTCAAGTTGGAAGAGACTATCTGGTCATCTCGTCCAACCTCTCTGCTCAGTCTGGACCATCCCAGAGTGCATGGCACAGGATTGCATCCAGGTGGTTCTTGAGTATCCCCAGTGAGGGGGACTCCACAACCTCTCTCAGCAACCTGTTCCAGTGTGTGGTCACCTGCTTGAAAAAGTTCTTCCTCATGTTCAGGTGGAACTTCCTGTGCATGTGTTTCTGCCTGTTGCCTCTTGTCCTAGTGCTTGGCACCACTGAGAAGAGCCTGGAAGCATCCTCTTGGCACTCCCCCCTTCAGATACTTACAGGCATTGATGAGGGCTCCTCTCACTCATCTCTACTTGAGGTAGAACAGGCCCAGCTCCTTCAGCCTTTCCTCATATGGGAGATGCTTCAGTCCCTTAATCATCTTTGTAACCCTGAACTGGACCCACTTCGGGAGCACCATGTCTCTCTTGTCCTGAGAAGTCCAGAACTGGACACAGCACTCAGGGTGTGGCCTCACCAGGCCTGAGTAGAGGGGCAGGATCATCTCCCTTGACCTGCTGGCTGCATTTTTCCTGATGCACCCCAGGATATCATTGGCCTTCTTGGCCACAGGGACACTCTTCTGGCTCATGGATGGCTTGTTGTCCACCAGGACTCCCAGGTCCTCTGCAGAGCTGCTTCCCAGCAGTTTGGCCCCTACCCTGTTCTGTATTCCCCAGGTGGAGGACCCTGCATTTGCCTTTGTTGAATTTCAGACAGTTCCACTCTGCCCATTTTTGCAACCTGTTGAGGTCCTTCTCAAGGGCTGCACAGCACTCTGGGGTACCAGCCACTTCCCTCAGGGTTGTGTTATCAGTGAACTTGCTGAGGAGGCATCTGTCCTGTCATCCAGGTCACTGATGGATAAATTAAACAATATCCTTGGTTGTATTCTCTTATATATTCATCCACAAGGAGGGAGATAAATAATTGAGCCTTCCCAGACTTAATATGGCATTGAACCTGAGTTTTTCTGGGTGCAAGTACTAGACTGGTATTTCATGTATTTACACTTGTAAAGTGAGTGCTCACTTCTCTTCCTGCCCATTAGAATGAGATAGAAACCCAACTCTTTGAAGGAACCAAGAAGTATTCACTGTTTCTTTCATCTCCCTTCAGTCTGTGTGGCTCATTTGAGAGCAATTGATTGTGAAATGCTGAAACTACAGGTGTCTCAGGAGAAGGTTGTGGCATGTATAATGCATGCAGCACAGGTGGGTGAATGTATTTTTGCAGTCCTCCCTCTTGAGCTAATTATGAGGGGAGAGGTAGAAGTACAGATGAGCTTTTTGTTTAGTATTCTCTTCATGCTGGCTCAAGCTTAGCAAGTACAGTGCGAAGCCTGATTTGCCAGGTGTGTTCTGGTTTGTGTTTTGATGCAAAGGTGGAAAAAGAGGCATAGTTCAGTTCAGTGGCTGCTACTCTTTCTGTGTGCAGGGAATCTGGGCACATAGAATTAAGCTCTGAACCCCATTTGCAGGTTGAGCATTCAAAGGGAAGCCCTTGCGGTCTTGTGCTTACAGATGTGTAAATTTCTGATAGTGTTGAACTCTTTGGGATCCCTAAGTTGCATTCCCTAAGTGCACACCCTGGCTTTCTTTCTGGCCTGTGATGATTCACTCTGGAGTTGGTTGACAGTCCATTACTGTAATGAGCTGAATTTCATGCTTTAGATTGAACGTACGTGGAAAAGAGGCAAATCATCCAAGATACAACTGCATGTCAGCACATTACTGCTCCAATTTTGTCTTTTTCTCCGAGCTGTCGTCTTCATTTTTGGAAGAGTGATAGTCAGTCTCACACAGCCAGAATACTGTCAGACCCATCATCTTTATGCATTCTTCCATAAGACGGTTGCTGCTAAATAGAGAAAATAGAGCTGAACATGATTTGTCTAAATTCAGCATAAACAATGGAAGAGGAGACTGAAGTAAAATGAGAATATGCACTAACTATAAATCCAGTTGCAGTGAAATATGTGCTATCACGTATGATCTTTAGCAGCTGTGGGGACAAATTTTGAATAAGAGTTTCCTCTAGTTCAGTTTTACCAGTGAGAAGATTATTCTGGTCAATCAATTTAGCTTTTGTATCACATTTTGAATTCCCAATGGGATTTATACTTGTTTATCCGTTGTAGGCCTGATACATAAGTATGAAATAGTCATGAGTTGTTATTCAGGTTCTCTTTTTAGTATGACTTTTTTTTGAACCATCAGAGGTAGATGACAGAAATTAAATCCTACAGTGTAATCTTTAGTATTTTCTGCATTTTTTTTCTATTTAAATAAATTGCTTCATTTTTTTAGAAACAGTTTTATATGCTGTGTTCTGCCTTTGGGAGAGTGCTATCTATAGGTGAGAGATGCCATTCTTTCTTGAATGGAATGTGACTTCAGTAAGATTTTTTAATTCTGTGGCATAGTTTAATCCCACAGCTGTACCAACTAGTAAGAAGAAAATGAACTCTATCCCAGTTGTCACCAGGACATCCTGCTGTTTCATATTCAGTACTTATAATATAAAGAAGCAAGAAGAGTGTGAAACTCCTGTTTATTTCCTAAATAGATTAAAATTTAAAACCAGGCAGTACTAACTTTTGACCTGTAAAGTTTACAATTTCACCCATTATAGTATATTCCAGCACTCTTTTAGACAAATGTACATACAATTATTGTAATAACTTGGATAAATAAGAAACACGTCTCCCAGAAGGAACTGAATGAACTTCGTTTTTTAAAGAAACAAACAACGTTTTTTCGTTGCTTTACCCTCTACACTCCCCAGTGAACCAAACGTAACTGTGCTCAGAAACTTGCCAGCTGTTTGCTTTGCTGCTTCCAAATCTCTCATAAAAAGGCTGAAAGCAAGATAATTTTTTTACTTTGGTTATAGACCGGGAAATATGTGCAGTAAAACTCAGTTAAAATCAGTGTGGGTACAAAGAATAACATCCTTTTTGAGATCTTTATCTTACATCTCTTGTAAAAAGTGATATACCAGATACAAGTCTCGTGTTGAAGTCAAGTGGTCTGTATTTAATTTTTCAATCAAAGAGGTGGCATCTTATTTCTGATGAGTATATTTTCCCTCTTCTTATTTTGAGACATTTGTTCATTTCTAGTGTAAAGAGAAGAATACTCAGTGTTTTTTACCACAGCTCTAGACATTCTTGGTGTTTAAAAAAGATTAAGAAATTTGTGGCTAATGTAAATTATGCCTCATTTTAGACTTAATATTGTGCTAGCTGTAGTAGAAGTTACTTTGGACAGTGATGTTTTTTAAATGGTCGGTTTTGGCTAAAGTCTGTTTTGTTCAAGTGTGTTGACATAAAGCACTATTCCGACCTTATTTTTGTCACCTTATATTTGTCAAATGAAGTGTGTGACATTATTCAATTTATATGTTAAATATTGTGACATTTGCATTCGAAAATTAGCATAATGACCTCATGTGGGCAATGTGACAACTTCTTTTGGACAATTCAGTTTGTACAAAAAGTACAAAGTTTTTAAAATACGAGGGGTGGTGAAGGAGTTCTGTTGAGGACAAAGTGCTTGTCTTCTTCTTTGGCTTAGAAGGGTGACTGTCTTGTATGATTTAAAAATGTTCACCAGTAAGATTATACAAGGAATTTCTTATACTACTAAAAGAATTCTGGGAAGAATGACAAGAAAGATCGAGCAGTGTTATTTGGGTCCTGACAGACTGCTGAAGGAAGGAAAGATGAGCTTGTTGGTGATAGAATCAAAGATATAATTACTAGTTGGTTTCTTCTTGATTTTCTACCTGGAAATTATAGAAGTGGTAGAATAGCAGAACAGAGTAGAAAAGCTCTGGTGCAAAGTTGGTGACTCTAAAGCTGAGACCATGTGGGGAAAGGTGTTCTATATGATGTGTTTCAATTGCAAATAACCAGGTTGAAGGAGTTTGGGGTTTTGGTTCCTCAGGTATTATATTTCATCAATGCACATCAACAGCATTTTAGAGCAAAACTTGTACTGTACTATGTAAACCAGTAAAATCTTGATTGAAAATGTGCTCAGAAATGGAAAGAATTATAGGATATTCTTGTTTGGAGAGTTCTCTTCCAGATACATGCTGTATATACCCCCCAAGCCTTTTCTACAGGCTGAACAGTCCTCGTACTCCCAGCATCACTGCCCGTGAAAGATGCTCCTGTCCCTCAACCATCATTGTGGCCTTAAGTATCTTTCTTGTTCTGGGGAAGCCCAAACTGAACGCAGGACTTCAGATGCAGCCTCCCTAGTGCTGACTGCTTTGCTGCAGCATTAAACTAAGAAGTCCGTGTTATACAATATTCAGTGTGACCACTTGCATGATTAGCTGTATAATGTGGTTCTTTGTCAAGCACAGAATCTGTCTTAAATATTAGTTGGCACTTAGCCCAAAAAACTGTTTCTTTTCTCCCACCCTCCCAGTAATGCTAATCATCTGCTGAGACTCCAAACAGCTTAGTTGTCATGTGGATGAGTAGGAAATGCACTACTTGCCCTTGTTTCTTGTGTTGATGCCCTTGTCCATGTTGAAATTCAGAAGCATTGCTTGCAGTTCTTGAAAAAAATTTCATTTGCTTATTTTTCTTTTTGCTGGGGTTTCATTTTGTTTCAAAGGTTAAACCCAAGAAATGCTTTCAATGTGGAAGTTTTAATTAGATTTTAAAATAGACTGTATGAAGTATTAAGATTAGAGTATGACTCAAACAATACCCAATCGTGTCTTGTAAATCTAGGCTTTCCTGTTATTCTGTGTTTTAATTTGTTGAGCAAAAGTTTTCTAGGGAGTGATACTATTCCATGTAAAGTCTGTGAGATCCAAGATTTTATATTCAGTTTGAGATTAACCTAAGAAGTATTCATGAAGGCAATCATCTGAGTAGCCTCATGTAAGTTATTTTAATTGAGGGCAGAAGTTATTTTAGGGTGGGAAGCTATTTTGTTTAGTTTTAAGTGTAACTTTTTACATTTCCTCTGGAGGACTTACCATTGTGTATTTCCAAAATGCATAATCTGCATCTACCACAAAAAGGACATTTGAGAATTGTTTATAAATATTTATAAATTGTTGTGATACTCCCAGATCAGAGGTTATTTAGTAGTGTGATGAAAAATTATTTCCTGGAAAAAAACACAGGCGTTCCTTAGAGGTTAATGTAATGTTGGAATGCAGACTGAGAATACTATAGAAAAATAAGCCACACGAAAATCAAAAGTTAAAGTTGCTTGTGATTTTAAAGCATATATATACTTGAAATGAAGTCTGCCAACCCCAGAAAATCAGAAGTGGTGGGGCTGCCCACTTACTCCCAAATTCAGGGGTATATTTCATCGCTCTAATACGTGGTCACAATCATCAGTTGCAACTGAATCAAAGGGATTTTTCTTAACTTATGGACCAGTTTGCATGTGTGAAAAAATATTATTTATTTTTACACCATTTCCAAAAGGATTTTGATGAAGACCTGAGGGGAGAACTTATTATGAAAAAGTTAATTCCAATTGTTAACTTGATGCTGAAGATACTAGAAGATCAAAGATTAAATTCCAGTTATCTTCATCATGTGGTGTCTCAGAAGACTATATCCCTAGCATGAAGGTTCTCTACTGGCTCCAGGAATTGCTTAAAAAAGTTTTATTTCCTTTTACTGTGTATCCTGTATTTTCCCCTTAAGTGTGTATGTGTGAAAAAAGTTATTTGGAAAAGTCCTGCCTACTTCCTCATGGATGTGGCTTTCCTGTAGTGAAGCCCTTCCATGCTTTTACAAAGGCAGAGGCGCCTTTGCACTCAAGTGCTTTGTGTGGGAAAAGCTGAACAGATATCTCAAAGCCTGAAGGGAAGGATGTGTCTGAGGGCACTTCATGCTCTGTCTTTGAGCTGCAACCCAAGTGTTACTGCAGCAAACCCTTCCTCACCTTTTATTTTCCTTGCCAGTGCTCAGTGAGGTTTTGGTATAAGGACTGTGGGTGAAAGGGCAGAGGTAAATCTTAATATTCTGGTGAAAATTTTGAGAAGATTTATGCACCTGTGTGGCATTGAAGAAAAATCTTGCCAGTTGTTCCTCACTATGTTTTAGCTAATCTTTAATTTTAACATATATTCTTGGTCTTGCAAGTAAGATTAATGAAGACTACATACAGTCCTTTGTTTCTTTGTAACTTTTCTTCTACACAAATCAGGGTAATCTTTTTAGAAGTACATTTTTATAGCCTTTATTAAATACTCATTGTCATCTTCCTTAGTAGATTCAGAGTCAAGCCAGAACATCATGACATTTTTTTTAGCTGTATGGTGAGCATGTGTTTTGTTGGAGGGATCTTATCTTGGTTTCACCAAAGCTTGTATACCATCTACTTGGTTTTGGTGAAGTGTTGTTTTCTTGAACAAAGAGTTTATTCTAAACTTCATGGATAGTCTTACCAAAACAGAAAAAATAAGCAGTGCCCTCCTTCCATGTGGGTGTGTTCTTCTTGTTTGAAGAACAGTAATCAGATGATTGTAGGAAGGTAAACATTGTATTAAAAAAACCCCACCAAACTAACAAAAAACCCAAACAAAACCCAACCAACCACATCCCACATCATTATCTGAGTAGCAAATGAATCGTTATGTTTAGAAAACAAAGCTGATTTTTTTCCCCCATACTTCTAGTTGCCATAGTTCTTGGCACACTTAATTGTATGGCTTAGTAGTGGTCCCTAGAGGTGGGGTTTTTTTTGAGCCAGAACCAGCTTAGATGCTTTACATAACCTCATTCACTTGCCACTCACCATGGATGAAGAGCCAATAATAGCTGCCTCTTCTATACAGTGTAGGAACTGTAGTGTGTTCATGGTTATTGTATACATTGCTGGGAGCTCCTAACAGAGATGCAAAAACTGTCTTGTGCTTCTGAAACCGTAGCACAACGTGGAGATGGACACCTCTGTGATTGCCCAAATAATTGCATAAATCAAATGACACAACTTAATAGTGAGAGCTGAATTTACTAGAATTCAATTAAATGAGTAAAAGTCATGAGAAAATAAATTAGAACGAATTTCATTAGTGAGGCTTAATGGACCAAGCTCTAGTTCAAACTTTATAGTACCTTCAATTCACACATAAAATTAACTACTACTTTTTCTCCTTCAAATATGGAAAATAATGATATAGTGGTGATAGTGACATCTAAATCTTTCCAGATACTCTGGGAAATGCATTTGAGATTTATATGCTTACTTTTTAAAATAATTCCTGATTTCTTATTTGGCAGCATAAAATAGTTTTGAGTGTTACAGCAGAATATGTTCTCTGTTCATACACAGACACAGGGATTGCACTGCAAACAGTTTTATAAAATCATGGCATCAAATCTTAAGAAATGTCTAAACCTGGTTTGACACAACTTAGCTAAACATGTTCCTTATTCAGGGCTGCACTGAGGTCAGTCCTCAACATCTCTTAATATCCTAAATAATTTATCTTTTTCATTTATGTTTAAGTGGGGGGATGATGGCTTTCAGCGCATGGAACCTGAAAAATAATTCTGAAATGCATCCTTCAAGTTGTACCTGGGAAATTTAGTTTAGATTTTAGAAGCAATTCCTTCACTGAAAGGGGTGTCAAGGATTGGAACAGGCTATCTAGGGAAGTGGTTGAGTCACCATTCCTGGAGGTATTTAAAAGATGTGTAGATGTGGCACTTAGGGACATGGTTTAGTGGTGGACTTGGCAGTGCTGGGTTTATGGTTAGATTCAATTTAAAATGTCTTTTCCAGCCAAAAAGATTCAGTTGTTATCCTTTCTGATGTTTATGGCAGCAACTTTCTTTTTGTGCCTGTGATCTCAACACGCTTGTGAAAATTATGAGTGCTATCAATTTATTATTTTATTTTCTGTTTCTGATTTCAGATATTCCTTATAGTTATTCATATCCAGGACCCAGTGTATAATGGGGAGAAAACTGGACCTTTCTGGCTTGACTGATGAAGAAGCAGAGCATGTGCTCCAGGTGGTTCAGCGAGATTTCAGCCTTCGCAAGAAAGAAGAAGAAAGGCTGAGGTAAGTATACAAACAAGATTAAAAATATTGGTCTATTTTGATTATTACAAACTGGCTTTGGAGGAAACCAGAGAACACAGCTATTTTGTGGTGTTCTATGTATTAATAACCATTCCTGTCACAGAGGCAAGAAATATCCAAACTCCTCCACATGAATTCAGTTATTGAGTGGCAATTAATTTTTGCATTTAGTCTATCCTAGATTAAACCACAGCAATGGTCTCTAAATCACCTGTGTATATCTCCTGGGTAGAGGCTAAGTAGTGTTTGATGTACAAAAGCAGAAGTTTATGTTAAGAGAATCTTTTGCCTCCTGTAGTCAGTTCCTATTTTTTATTCAGAAACTTTGTCTACATGCAAACATCTGAAAGTGAAGAAGTTCAACCCATCTCTTTCCCCCAAAACAGCCAGTGTGATATGTCATCCATTGTATTGAGATAACTTAACTTTGTTTCCAATAGTCTGTATACAAAATGATTGCAAGCAGAAACAATGCAGAAGAAAACAGATGGAATTTGTTGGCAAGGTAGCCGAGGAAATTCGGGATGTGACAAGGGGACTGCAGATGGAGACCTGAATTGGTAGATGCAATATTTCTCTTTCTAGTTTCAACAATATTTCCTTGATTTATTATGCCTGATTTTTTTATTACCTTCTTTGAATACATCATTATTTATTATCTAGAACGCTCTGAAGTCTCTACCTATGGTTGGCAAATGCACATTCTCTTACAGTCCTACTCGTATCTCAGGCATCATATGTTTCTTTTTCATTTAGTATCAAACTGAAGTCAACAGAGCAGGAAGATGACTGAAATCAACAAAAAACTAGACATATATACTATGTGCAATTGAAACTGAGAGGAATCCTGTCTCACCTGGAACATTAGGAGCAAGAAATATGTCTTGCATCATGGGCCTAATTCAATGGTAGCATGTTGTGGAGGTTCTTGCTTGAGTTGGTAGTGCAAGCTTGCTGCAGGGAGAAAAAACTGCATTGAGGATGGCACACAGAATTTGTTTTTTTGACTGTTTGTTATACCATGGGTTGTTCTGATTACTTTAGTACTTTTTCACAATACAGCAAGAGATGCAAGAAACAGCTTAAGGAGGCTGTGTGTGTGAGTTTTCTGTGGCTTTTTATACTGTGATTTGTTGTATCTTACTGGAGCAAGTGTACCACAGTTAGGAAGTACTGAGGCATCTTGCCTGTTGTATACAGTAGATACATAGTGGGAGGAGGAGGGGGAAGGATGAAAGGCATGCACACAGAAAATTGACCGGAAAGCCTGGATAGATAAATTTTTTGCTGATGTTTATGTTTTGCCTATTTGTTACTAAAGTTTGACGTGACACATAATTGAATGATCACAAGTAGAAAATGGGTGTGAGAGGACAGCTAAAGCACCGGAAAGGTAGGAGAAACACAAGTAAGCAACTCAGCTTATATATGATTATGTATGTTTCAAGTATATATGACTTTTCTTCTTGCAAAGTTACACATTTTGCAAGTATTAAATTATATTAAAGTGCTGCAAATAATGAGCTGTACTGACAAAGTAAAAGTTCTGAAATTCAGCTGATATTTAAGATATGAATTTAAATAGTTTTAATGACACTAAAAATTGCCAGTGAAGTTCAAAGATTACTTCTGACTTAAAATCTATGACTTTTTTTTTCCCTTTTTAAATCAGGCTACTCTGATTGGTTTTGGTTGCTTGGTTTGCAGCGCATATTTTTGTCTTAATCTGTGATTGAAAATATAGAAGAAAATTATGTGGTCTTTCTGTAGGTTAGATTTTTCAGCCTGTAAGAAAAGAGATTAGATCCGCTTTGATGTTCTTGGCTCTATTGTGTTTGTATTTAGAACATTATCAACTGGCAAAGTTTACCATGTAGTTTCACTTTAGAAGTGAAACTCTGTAAGGCTTTGTAATCTTCTCTAAGATAAAAGAGCTGGCATATATCTATTTTATATGTTAGACTTTTACACTTCTTTTAACAAATTCAAAACCAGGCTATATCTAAAGGTATCATTTTGCATTTCATTTTTTTCTTCCTGTAATTAATTTGAGGTAGCAGCTTTAGATTTAAATGGAGCTGTTGAAGCTTTTGCATGTGATACTTTCTTAAAATAGGTTTCTGTACACTTCTTCATATCGTAGATAGTTTTATTTTTGGGTGCTTTACCCCACCTGGATTTAAACAGCTCTTTCACATATCTCTCTCTGTATTATTCTCATTGATAACAATTATTTCTAAAGCTCAAGAAATACTTAAGGGAATATATGATAGATTTCCACTGTATCAGGAGAGTAAATGGAAGCTAAAAAAACTGTGAGTGTTTGATAACTTCAGTTTTGCTTTGCTAGTGGCAGCTGAACAGTTCACTAGCATACTACAAGAAGTGAAGTTTATCTTTACTTCTAATAAATGTTTTAAGGTGGTAAAGTAAAATGACAACTGCTTTAAAGCTAACATTCCAATTTTTTTTTATAATATTGCTGTATATTGCTGTTTTTACATGTTAATTTATTTTTCCATATTCTGTAAACAAAATGACATAATGTATGGAGAAAAGCCATCCTGATGATCTGCATCTTCTGCCGCAAAGCTGTTTTGAATTTCTCTGCAGTGATAAGGATTTTTTGCAGTGGTTCTCTAATTTAAGTCTTTCTCAGAACTTTATCTTCTAGTGTTATCAGTTTGCTCTTGTACATTTAGTGAAAAAAAATTAGTTGGCCACAACCAGTAAGATAACAATAAGATAAACATGTGTACATGTTTAGTTAGTAGAGTGCTTGGTTTTTTAGGCCTTGCTGCTTCATACTGGTTTAATTTCTTTTTTTGCTATGGCATTCAACCTGATATGAGATTAATAATGTTTACTGTTCTTTGTTACTTGTTCACCCATTATCTTTCTATGTTGATTATGTGTTTGTTTTGTTCTTTGGCAGTAGTGTTTTATGTTTTTATTTACCCCAATGTTAGTGTAGTCACCCAGGGCCATTGTGGCTAAAATTATAACGCAGACTTGTAAATGGATGGGCTGAGTTTATTGTGAATCATTTGAAGCAGACAAACCAGGCAGATGTGGCATAACTTGGAAGGTGATTGGTTTGATTTTCTTGGTGTGTGTGCTGAGGACAACTTTGTATACATCCCCTCTGCCACTGAAGCTCTGCAGGCTGTCTCTGGGCTCCTGGGACACTAAGAATCATAGATGGCTTTTTGAGGAAGTTGGCTGGACATCCTAATGATTTGTTTCCTCATGTACAGAGTTGTTAATCTTGAATTTCAGACTGCATGCAGTTGCAGAATGTCAGCAATAGGGAAGATTGGACTGTGTTGAGGGTTAAACATCTAATATTTTGCTGTGTATAACATCTTTGTCATATCTGCACTTTGGGAGGGATTGTCTACTCCTTTTTTTTAATATTTATTTTTTTTAAAGAAATGGCAGAGAAGAGCTAATAAGAGCTTCCAAGGCCAAATATGTGTTTTTGAGGTAGGCCTTTATACATAAACAGATGGGTAAAAGTGTTTGCTGTCTTTTATTTGTTGCCTGCTTACTCAGTTTTCAAGACTGTCTAAATGTACCACTGTTTATTCTCCTCCACTGTGGGCAAAATCAAGTCCCCCTTTGGTTTTGTTTTTGCAGTTACTACTAGATTTATAAAAACATGTATCCATTTGTTTTAGGTCAGGAATGCTGAGAAGTCAAGGTGTTTTAAATAAGTAAAATTATAATTTCACAGAAAATAATTGATGGATCATCTTATTGTGGAAGATGTTCCTGATCTGTTATTTTTTAGCCATATGGACAGGATAAAAAATGGCTGTTCTGATTCTGAATTTAGTATGCAGAGTGACTACAAAGGGAGGAAAATAAGAAGGGCAGAAGGGTTCAGGCATAGAAAGTGGTCAGTGCGATCAGCTGCAAACAGAGCAGGTGCTTTACCTGTCAGCAGCTACTTTACCATAGGAGGCCATGGTTGGATTTACTTAAGATGTTTTTCTATAATCACTGGCTAACAAAAGTTTCTGTCACCATAGTGAATGCTGGATCAACCATTTGCATGGTGGTATTCTAGTGGTAAACCTTAAAAACTTTCATTGTCAGGGGTGAAAAATGCTTCTTTGCAGGCAAGTGATTCTCTTTTGTTTAAACCACTACTGTTAATTGTCTGAGAAAATGTATTAACAAAGAAAAACTACTGACCTTCTGGTGTCACATGGGCATGTGAGCATAACACGTTAACAAATTAATATATGTGTGTTGGATTTGCTGGAACAACACAAGTATTGAGAACTGACTGTTGCCCACAGGCAGAACCATCACCATGTCTTGCTTGATGTTGTGTCTTTCATAGCTGGGTAGCTGAATATCAGCTTTGCTACCTTAATTTATATAGTCACATTTTCAGTTGTAGTAAAGTCAAACAGTGATTCATGTTCAATTTTCCAGAAGTGTTTTATTTGCAGAAAAAAATGAGATGTCTGTTTTCACAGGAGGGCCCTCTACTCTGGTTGTTCTAATTACCTTTTTAGCCAAAGAATGAGAGAGGGATTAGAACAGAGACTTGTGTAGATGATTATGGAATGGTTTGCCTACTTTGTTCTTTTTGCTCCTTTTGCAGCATATCCCCTTGTAGCATGAGTAGACCTGTGAAGAGGCTTATGAAGAAACATATTCTCATACCTGACAAAACCCAGAAACCAATTTGACAGTTTCTTGTCAAACTACAGTAGACTTCAGTGTTTTTGCAGTATGTGTCATGGGTCTTGTAGTGGATAAAATATTGAACTCCTTCCAAAGCTTGTTAATCAAAATATTGTCGGTGTGAGTCATATTGAACTGGCAAAATTCCAGGACAGACATTTGGGTAGCTATCTGTTGATTCTACATATCAGTTCTTGTTCCTCCTTCCTGTGGCAGGCTTGTATCAAGTACCTTAAATCAAACAAAAAGCAAGCAAAAAAAACCCCATCTGTCTTCCCTCTTCTCCTCACCTCCAAGCAAAGCCATTTTATAGCTGTTTTCCTAGCAAGGAAGGAACAGGAGGTTGGTCTCATTGTGTCAAGCTTCAGAGTTCCAGCAGATGAACTTGCTGATCAATAGCGTATTGCTTGAAGTGATTTCATAAGGTCAGTCTTCCTACCCTTCACACTGATGAACAGTGGGGGAAGCCCATTACTCTGACTTTATTTATTTTTTTATTTGAGCAAGTAGTCACTGTTCTGCTTCCTGGGTTGTCCTGCCCAACATGTTCTCTTCCTGTGATAAAAGGTCTGACAGCAGTTTACTCCTCTGAGAAAGTTGCTCTTTGCGATTCCCATGGTAAAACAGCTGCGTGCTTCTCCAGTGCAATGTTCTGCTGAGCTGTCAAGAGTTTCACACTCATATGTCTAAAATTATTTTTGGCTGCAAGGAGTGATTCATCAGAATCATAGCTGCATCTAAATACATTATTTTGCTAGTGCTTTAACTTATAAAACAAGATTAGAACATATGTAGGGCATTACAGCTGTTTCCTGGAAGTAAGGGTTTATTAACAAGATTGAGAGCGAGACATCTTTTTTTTTATAGCTTATCACCGATTTTGTAACATAATGCTCCAAGATGCAAACCTGTTTTCTAGCTCACACAGCCTGTCAGGATTAAGAGTTGTCAGTAACTGCATCTGTGTACTGGATGCTTTACACTGTTACTGTGTTGCCCTCTCTCAACAGCTGTGTTTAATGTTTTAACAGATACCCCTTAGCAGCATTCTCAGGTCAGGGTAAGTTGCTTATCAAAAAATGGCTACTTGGATGAATTCTGCATGAAAGTCAGATAGCTAATGGTTGTTTTTGCTGCAGTCAGTAAGGGTGCACTTTAAAATGCATTTAGAAACTGTTACTTACTGCTAATTTCAGGAAATATTGACCCAAGTGTGCTGCTTGCTATGGAATAATGCCATATGTGGGGTTAGACAAGGAAAGAGGTATGGCAGCAATGATGCAAGGTCTTACCTTGGGCAGTGCAGCAGCACTTTGAGCCTTTCTGTGGTTTGCCCAAAACTCCCTGCTCTGACACCACTGGGTCCTGGTGCAGAGGTGGTGAGTGTATAGGTTCTGCTGAATCTGACATTGATCCCTGTCTCACCTGTAAGTGGAGAAAGTGATTGCATCTGACAAGACAGAGGATCTAGTTTATGCTTTACAAGAGAAAAGTCAGGGCACGAATCTGGTCTTTGAAGCAAAGAACTTTCATCTGTTTCAAGTTATAGATTTGGGCCCAATGTTTTGCTGCCTAATGGAGGAAAAATTTCCAGGAGGAAAAACTTCCAAAGAGCAGCTTATGCTAAGTTGCCTCTTAAACAAGTTCTGTGCATCTTGCCTGTGCATGCTTGTGCCTGTCCTGAGAGCCCACTATGACTGATCTTGCTATCTGAATGGCATGTAGATTCTATAGGAGAAGCACAGATGGAACTTCTCAACGAGTTCTTTTTGCCAAGTATTTGAATGTAGACAATTCCAGATGTGAGTTTTGGCTTTTTCAAAATGTATTTACAAATGGAGTTTCAACTGAGAGGAAATGCTGGTGAACCAAGCATCATCTCTCATGTTTCTTCATGCTTATGAAAAGATGCAAAAGAAAAAGCCTAATTTTAGAAAATATTAGAGAAGCTTGTATAGAAAGAAATGTCTCCAACTCACATTTTTAGTGTTGGACAGGCCATAGGAGATGTAGCTGAAGTATATCCCACATTCAGTGTGCCAAGCTTGCATAAACTGTGGGTAAGTATTTAAAGGAAGCAGCATGATGTTGCAGAGATGTTATAAAACTTATTGCAGGCTTCTTTTGTGTAATTTGGTCTTTACTGTGGGTTATGACTAATCAAATTATTGGCTACAATTTAGCTAAAAGGAGTGAGTGTTCCTAGTGATAATGAATAGCTATAATGTAAAATCAATATTTAATCTCCGATGTCTTGTGTATGAAGAGTCTGAGCTGTTAGACGTGACTTTTGTAGTAGTAATCTTCTCTCACCTGACTGCCCCTGCAGTGTGGGAAAGGAATATTCTTTTGTGTATGAACTCCAGTCTTTACCGTTTAGTCTACTTTAAGAGTTGGTTTCTCTGTTTGCATATTATTATAGCAGTACAATTGGTAGTACTTTCAAGTTACGGCAGAGCATGTAAATAAACATGAGAAGAATGGCTGCATAAAGTATTTTATTCAGGATTTATTCTTCATGTTAGAGATTAGAGAAAGGGATACTCTGAGTGCATTTCCATATAATGTTCAGTAACTTGTAAGTAGTGCCAGCTGTCACAGGTTTGGAAGAGTATCTAAAATGTGGGCTGGATTTTGGTTTGGGGTTTTTTTATGACAGAAGGGAATGGTTTTACTGTAAATTTCTATAGCAACGTACCATAGGCCTGCCCTTGTCTGTAGCAATCTGGATGGATCTGATTGAAGCTGCAGGGTTTCCTATCTTCATAATACTCACCTTTGGTTCTCAAGAAAATACGAAGTACTGCTTATCATTGTGAAGTTTGTCAATCTGAGCTATGACTGTTCATTTAGATGTGAAATTTGACTTGTAATTGTTTTTTTTTACAGGAACATGCAGTATGGAAGTGTAAAAGTATGCTTTTAAGAAACACTAATGGCTATGAAAGGAAAAGACTTCTGCTTCTACCTGCAAAGTAGTAACCATTCTTTAGAAGTATTATAATATTTCAGAGATAGAGATAGGACATTTAAGGAAATTAGTATTGACTTGGATTTGCTGAAGTTTTTATTTGAAGTATTGTTAGTGAATCAAGAGGTAGTCTTTGCTTTGCTTACTTCAAGCATTTCCATGTTCTGTGTTCTTCATAGAAAATGAAATTTCTCTTGTAATTTTTTTGTGGCCAGTTCCTGTGCCCTCAACTGGGAGTAAAACCAAGAACAGCTGTAAGAAATGGCACAGGAAGGTGACAGAGTGAAAAAGGGCTGCTGTGACATTGAGTTGCCCTTGCAACTGGGCAACTGGCTGTGGAGCTGTATCCTGCTGTCCATGCTTTTTGTTATAAAAAGGTGCATTTTGAATACTTCCTAACACTTCCTTTCTGAAGCCTATGAAGAACCAAAACCATCTTGGAATCCACATGACAAATAAATGTGTGTGGAAGGAGCACTTTGGGGAGGGAAGGTTGCTGTATTAAAGCAAATAGAGTGTTTTGTTTACTGTGCTGAAGCTTAGAGGAGTATGTCACAAGGTCCGCCTCAGCCTATTGAATCAGCAGAGGTGAACATTAATGAATTGCTTTGGTGAGTTTGTATTCACCTAACACCTCATCCTGCAGGTTCTCTAGTACTCTTGTCTTGTGCAGCTTCCCACTTAAACCTGTGCCAGAGGAATAAGCTGTACTAAATGGGTATATGGTTTTTAGAAATCCATCCTGAGTCTAGGAACCTGTGTCTTGAGAGGTCCATTGGAAAGATAGCTACTTTATAAATTACTTGTGCCAGGTTCTTTACTATTATCACCTCATTTCAAAGTGATTGCAAACTAGAATCTTCTTGCTTTCTAGAAATGCCACTGTGTGTAGCTTAAGGGGAGGTCAATTATTAGTGTTTATAAGCATGTTCTGTGTTTATGGTGAGTTCCAAGGACTACCAGTCAGCTCCTTTGAGGAATGGAGCTGACTGAGTTAAGGTGTACGTTAGAGATCGCTGATCTCTGTTTCAGAAATGCCAAAATTTTCAGCATCAAGTTTTCTAAATGAAACTGGTGAACATTTTCAGCTAAAGCAAAGAGGGATATGCATGTGTGGGAGAATACCACAGATGTCAAAACACTTTGTCAACACTTCCAAAGTGTAGCTTCAGAAATATCTTTGGAGATACTTTTTAACTGTAACACATTCTGCCACTTGTTGGCTCATATTTGAAATAAAATGTATTTGCTTTTGTTACTTCTGTGAAAATAATAAAAAAGAGTAGTAGTAGTAGAAATTAATATGTTAAGTTTTGTACTTATAATATTTTAGACATACAAAAATAGTCAGATATGTCTCAGCTGAGGGTATTAATGCAACTTAATTTACCACAAAGTTTTGGTTCAATGGGTGTTGCCTAAGTATATGATCCTATCCTATGATAAATGCAAGATAATTATAGTTTAGCCTTGAGGGGTACACTAAGGAGCTTCATGTTTGCCTAAGGGAAGGAACTAGCATATGGGCGGTTACTACAGCCATACTTTTTACTGTAATTTAACTCGGGGTAAACTGTTAATCTATGTTGCCTTTATTTACAGTTGGCTCTGTGCCTGAGGCAAGAGCAAGTCTTTGAACTACACACCAGAGTTGTTTTTGATTGGAATGAATTATAACTGCTCAATATATTTGCTTATGACTCTTTTCCTTTATTGCTGTAATAATTTGATTCTCCTTCTAGTTATGACTTAGTTCTTCTGAAAACAGTTGAACTCAAAACATACTTTTTTAAAGCGTTTTACTCTATGGTACTTACTCTACCCATGCTGCTATCCTAACTCCATAAAGTAAAATAAAAAATATCTCTATAATGCTGGTTTACAATAGAATTAGTATCTTAGAGCATCATAGTAAGTCTTCATTAATACAGTTCTTCAGTGCATTAGGAAGATGCAAACCTAATGCTGATTTATGGCAAATTATGTGTGGTTCTTGGTTCTTGGAATACATTTTGGCTAGTAAATATTGGAAGATACAGACTGCAAATGATGTGGTGTTTCTGCAGCACTTTCAGCTTGAAAGGATATTCTAAATTTGTCTTGGTTTTGTGAAGCACATTGGAAATGGAATGAAGCACAGAAGTCAGTGTTTGCATCTCAATCAGAAGAAGTCCAAATCAGGAAGCAATTAAGAGATGCCTGATGGAGGTGGCAGGGATTTAATAATTTTTTTTCTGCTGTACAGAAACACTGATTGAGATTTAAGAGAAGAATCTTTAATATCTCTCTTGGCTACTGTGTAGCATTTGTCAGTGAGGGTGACTGATTGCGTGCTGGTGGCATCTCTCTCCTTAATCCCCCCTCAGTTTTCATCAGTCATGATGGACTTCATGGTTTTTCTCAGAGCATAGCGCTAGGAGAGAGGGGACCATTGTATTGAGATAGAAGATCTGTCATTAAAGGGGCTCAGCTCATTAGTGCTGTCACTGTGGTCCTATGGTTTTTATGGTTCTTGAACCTGCAGGAGGCAATGAGTTATTTGCTTCTGTTTTGATTTAGTGGGATTTTTTTCCTCCTTTACTTTCCTATTTCAGAAAATAAAAATAAACTTGCGTTCTTCTAGTAGGAATGTTGAAAATATGATAAATTTTAAAGGCTTTTTTGTAACTGCATGTAGGCTGTCAGTTATCCTGGAGATAATCCTGTGGTAATCCTTCCATTTCCCTGGTCTCACAAAAGAATGAACCTGTCTTTTCAATTGATGTTCCTTCAGTTGATAGCAAGATGTCACCTGTGACTCTGTCTTTTGAAAACTTGAATTTATTGGATTGTGGACCAATACGAAAATAGTCACATACTTATATGGCAGGTGTGGAATATCTCTTGTTAGATAGAGGACTGTAATCTAAATAATGTCATTAGTAAAGAAACCTGCTCCATGCCATAAAATACCGTTTGCAGTTTCTATATCCCTCATAAATATTGCCTGTTGTTTTTTTCACTGTTATGGTATTAAAGGTAGCCAAATTTAGTGCATAAAAGGAGAATGCAAATTTGTGTTTCATGTATAGCTAGTTGATTATCTAGGTAAAGAAAAAACTGTTTTTATTGTAAATTAATTAAAATTACTGTGAATTTGTATTTATTTTACTTTCATATTTTATGCACCTTGGTTCTTGAGAACAATTCTTCAGTGCTAATATGAAACCTAGTTAGCTAATCTGGTCTGAAAACGGACAGATTTGTTCTGTGGTAAGTGGTGAATCTGTAAAATTGAATTTCTTTAAGTTCAAAAAGGAGCTCTTAAACGGTTTATATATCAGTCCAAGACTGGTGAATTTTCTGTGTCTCAGCAGGCAAAGTTTATGGTAGCCTGAGCATTGTTTCCCGTTCTGCCACCAGAACTTTCCATGTTTTCCCCATAGACCTTTATGTTCTACTACTACTATTATTATTATTATTATTACTACTACTACTACTGCTATTATACAATACTACTAATATTTAATATATGCTAGTTTTCTACTTGTATAGTATATAATAGAATACTAATCAGTACAGCCACACTAGGAAAGTGTGCTTTCAGATTGCCCGAGCAGGTGAGAAATTAGAGGAGGATGGCCTCTGAAATAAGAGGTTTATAGCAAGTCAAACATGTATCTTCATGTTCGCCATTAATACAGTCTAGACTTACAGCTCTCTGAAGATGCAAACTTGAGATTTGAAAAACTAGCTTAGAACTCAGGAAGTAGCCCAGTTTCAGGCTGGACAGAGATTGAATTAACATTCATGTGTTTGGAATAATATTAAGCACAGATTCTTTTGGACGGCACTTCTGTCAGCAGGCTGTAAATGTGGGTTTTCCTGAGTTAGATTACATCTGCACTCTGTAAGTACCTACCTGGAGGTGTTTCTAGTATTTTTTAGTGGATCACAGGAGGAATAGCTTTTCAATTCTGTACATTTGCCTAGTTTTAGTTTAGTTCCCGGCTGGTATTCTTATCATTTTGTATTCTGAATAAAAATGAGGACAGAACACAAGTATTAGTAACACAAGAGGGAACAATTTTTCTTTCTAATCAAACAAAATATTATTCTAGGCCTTAGTAGACTCTATGATCACCAAAAAGTGTTCTTTTGGCTGACAGTTCTCTCAAACTTCATTTGTCTTTAATCAATCAAGGAAGCAGTTCCAGGCACTCCAATGCAAATCTGTTCTGCCCTCGGGTAATGTAAAAAGATGCAGCATTCCATTAATCAATTTAGGACTCAGTTTCATAAAAGGAAGGACAGCAACTCCACCATCACGGAAATTTACTTAGTGTGCTTTTCAGGAGTACTCTCCTTTGACCTACATTTCTCTGGTTAAGTTAATAGCATTGGCACTTTTTATGATAATATAGGCTGTTTTTCAAAATTCCCCCAGTCTCATGTTTACAATAGCTGGTTTAAGTAAGGTAGGTTTCAGTAATGACTCCTGCTAGGAGCCATTACTGAATAGCAAGTGGGATTGCTGAGATTCAGCAGTTAAGTGATCTTGTAGACTATTGAACAAGAAATCCCTAACGTCAGGACTCTACATTAAAATGTTCTTTTAAGCGAACAGTCCTGGCCATACTACATATACTTTGAATTAATTACAGCAGAGGACAGTGTTGCAAGAGGAGAATGTGATGTCATCACTTTGAGCAGAAATTGTCATCATAAATATATATGTTATCTTGGTATCTATGCTGCTTTAGCGTCAATTATTGACATTAGCATTAATTACAGTTCATATGATGAGTAAATCAGCAGCACATAATTGTAGTGTATATGAACAGGTAAGAATTTTAAAAACTGCTATGATGCTTTTTTCATTCAGTGGAAAAATCCTAATACTGATGTTTGCTGCAGAATAGTAATCTCAGAAATTTGCAGAGCATTTCAGTCATGTGTTTGATGTCTCCACTTTTAACTTGGCTAGTATGGTGGCAGTTTCCTTTGATTAGTTTGCTTCAGCATTTTACACTTTGTAAAGGTGATTTGGGTTATCTGAGACAAGGGAGATTAGGGAGGAGACAGAAGAAGAAAAGAGTATCATGGAAGTCACTGTTATCTGGTGAAATATGATGTTCCCTTTCTTTGCCTATATTCTCCTGATTTGGCTGCCTCTGTTGTGGTTTATGAGTTCAGCTCAGTTGTCTTCGCATGGATAAAACTCTTCAGTACTATGGATTTCTTTCTTCAATCAAATACTTCAGTTTTAGATAACAGCAATTAGCATGGAGCATGTAAAGTCAAGATTTAGTCTTTTTCTTTCTGAATAATAAGAAACTGTGAGGCACTACAACTCCAAGATACATATGTATTTAAGTCTTTGCATTTTATAGTTGCCTAATGTAGCAAAACTTGAGACCAGAACAGCTTACTGTAGAGATGCTAATTGTTATTAGATTTCATGAAGCAGTAAGAAAATGGGTGACAAAAATAACAAACATTGTATCTTTTTATATGCTGCACATCTTGAAAAAACAAGCATTCTCCATAGATACCTGTGATGAAAAAAAGTCATATGTGTCAGTGCTGATTAGATTATCTACTGATACATATGATACATGTTATATGGGTCTTCTCTCTTTTTGAACTCCTCATTTCTTCTCAAATATTCTGCTGCTTTGAAAAGCTTTAAATTGTGCTGTGTGTTCATTTTTACCTATGTGGCTTGTGAGCTACTATTTACTACCTCATGTTGATCACACATGATGTGCTTCTTAGAAAAACATTTAGGTTTGCTTTAATAGATAAGCAAATGTTGAGAAGATTGCACATATTGTCATAGTTTTAGAGTTTGAGACAAAGAATCCACTTCTATGGCCATAATAAACCACATTGGGGAACCTTTGAGTTATGTAATTGCTCTCTCTTGTTATCAATGCCAGAAAAGGCAATGAAAGTACTATTTTTAAACCAAGCTCATGCATAGGCCTGATGATGAGTTGTTTAAAATTGGATGTTGTTTCCTGGCAGGAATCATTTGACAGGGTGTGCATTTTCCCTCCATGTTATGCAAAATCTGGTGAAATTACCCAGGAAACTGAAAGGGAAGTTTTGGTACAGAAGGACTTTGTGCAATGAGCAGCTGCCATTAAAAGCAGAAAAGCCTGATGTTTCCTCTGTACCAGAAGCCAGGTGCCATTGGCCTTGCAGTGATCCTGGCCGTTGGTTTAAAGCACTGGGGGTGTAGGAACTTAGGTCTTGTGTTGAGAAAGTCTCAACTGGCACTAGGATTTTGTCATGGTATCCTTAGTATCCTGCCTCTTCCTTGGCTCATGAAGCATGTGGCAGGGGAAAAAGATGGCACGCGTCTTACGGAAGTGAGCATCTGTGTGTGTGTATACAGAGGATTTGGGATGTGGTCTGGAAGCCCTTCTGTGTGATGCCACAATAGACTCACAAACCTGTCCTACCTTGGGGAAGAGAGGAAGGCTTCACAGAGTTTGGCTGTCTGCAATTTAGCAAGGTGCAGCAAGATGTGATCGTGTTTGACTTAATGAAACCCTTAAATGTACACCTAGTTCAAAAACCTTGAATGTAAAAATTCTTATTTGAGGTTCCATATTCACTGTTTCTTTTACCAAATGCATTCTCTATCCCCTTGATACTAACTGCAAACTTGACTCCTGCTGCAAAAGTTGAGCTGAGTTCTTTCAATTTGATTCATTGCTGTCCTTTTAAAATCCGTGAAGCGTTGGTGAGATGGAAGTATTGCTTGTGCAGCCTTTTCATCACCAGTAGGGTTGCATGACTGTGAGTAATCAGATTTTTTTGTAAAATATTGCACAAGAAGTAATAAAGACATCTGTGTTTTCAATTTAGCAATGTTATGTCTTCAGGGCTTCTGAGGAATAAGAAGTTATATACTGATTTTCATCAAAAAAGTATGAATACTTGCCAGGAGAGAGCCTGCAGTTTAAAAAAATAAGAGAGTTGTGTTTCAACTCAAGTTAATATTTCTGGAACCATCATCTCACAAATCCACGCCTGACATAGTAACACTTCAAGAGTTAAAATTTTAGACATATTGATCCTTTTGTTTAAGCCCTGTTATTTACAGTTGTCCTCATGTTTTTAGTGTCTGTGGGTTAGATGCAAATCAAGTACCATTTCTGTGTCTGTTAGCTGAAGTGAACCTATCATGTGAAAAGCTTTAGCTTTCATTACATACCGAAATCTTCAATAGTTACTGATCTGCGATTGTGTCTTTCGTCTTTTCATTTACAATTGTCACTTCAATGTAAATTATGAAGAACTAAATTGTCACACTAAAGACAATTTTAGTTGATTGCAAACACACATATCGTGGACTATATTCATACTTACACTACTTCAGCTGGTTTCCACTAGCATTGGCAGGTAATCTGTCATTGACTTTTGTGGCTAAAGGTGAATTTTTTATTAAAATGGTTAACAGTGAAGTAGGCTTTTAAGGTCTTTGCCTACCAGTGTTTGTCTTCGGCAAGAAACAAGAAAGACAAAATGCCTATGATATTGCAAATTGTACTATAAAATCTTCAAATGATGGTTTGCCTTTTTTTTTTTTTTAATTTCTGAACTCATTACTAGGATTTAGTAAGACTCTTCCAGGTGATACAACTACATTTTCCTTTGTTTCATGCCTTGCGCAAATGCAGTGTTTGTACCTCCAGTCTACTGTGCCTTTTTTTCTAACAAATTTGATTACAGATTTGTTAGTTATTTAGTTACAGAACCCAGCAGTGCAGTGTAGGCGTCGTGTTGATCTCTGCCACTGAGGTGGTTTTTCAACATTCTGTGTGGCTGTTGTTGCTGTTAGATAGATCTGTAGGGGCAGTTACCTATCTAGGGGATAATACTGTAAAAACGTTATTGCTCATCTGAAGGGAATTTTAGATGGCTGAAGCCTATATCCTCACCAGAAAATGACTGTTTGAAGAAGTTTATCTGCTCATATAAAATAAATGGTTCCAAACTCAGTAGATAGTAGCTAAAATACCATCACTGCTTTGGAATAGGACAGGCATTCGCTTGAATGTTCTTGAAGCCTTGCCATAGGCCAGTTTTCTGTCTTGACAGAAAGAGGAGAGGGACTGATTTTCTGGGTCAAGGGACTCTTCCAGGGACAAATGAAAGCTCTGTTCACTCACTTGCATCTTCCTGTACTTCTTTCCAGCTGGTCTGGTATCCTTTCGTTAATTCTGAAATGAAGAGAACGGAAGATTACAGACGATTTAGGTAAATGATTCCCAATAACAAAGAGATGGGAGAGCCTACTTGTCTCTCACCTCTCTCTACTTACTGGTGGGAGGTTGCGAACACTTGTACAAGAAGGGCCTTTCTTGCATTAACTGCCACATTCTCTGTCCTCCTTCGAAAGCTTTTCTTTTTCCCTGCAGATCAACGCAGACCCCTACATCCCCTACAGATCGTTGCATTGATTGGGAGGTGTGACTCATAATTGTGAGGCACATCAGCATGTTTTGTTTGTCCCTCTTGCTGAAGGAATATTTGGGGCAGTAAAGCAGCGATCAGTGCAGTAGGACTGGGTCCTACTAAGAGCAGCTATGGTCTCGGGACTGAAAGGGGCATATTCCCTGATAAATCCCTTCAGGGCTTATTAGGTCCCAGGCAGTACAAACAGGATTAATTTGTTTCTGGAGTCAAATAGATTTGTTGTGTTACTGTGATCCAGCATAGATGCAGTCCTAGAAAAAAGGTTGCAAAGTGTGTACATGAAAGAGCCTTGCAACAGAGAACCGACTGCTTTTGTGTAAATGGTGTTTCACTGTAAGTGTATGCAAGGGAGAAGATAAATCACCTCAGTATTGGCAACCCAGGTATTAAAAATACAGCCCACCCTCCAGTAAATAGTTTCTCAAAGACCTCTGGTTAAAAAAGGCAAGAGTTATTAATTTTTCTTTTTATGTCCGAAGGTTAGCATTTCCAACTCTGTGTAGAAGGACAAAACTTAAAACATTTTCTGGTCCTAGGCAAATAGAACTTTGCTTTTTAGGAGTTTTTCTGTCATCTGTCAGAAACACTTGGGGAGAATAAAAAAATACAATGTCAGTTTCTCATTTGTATGTGCCTCATCTTGTTCTACAAGAACTTGAAATGTGTTGCAGTGTTAGATAATCTATTTCTGACCTAAGAAAAGTGAACTTAGCTCTTCTGAACGTAAATATTAAAACATGGCTATGTTTTTAAAAATTTTTATTATTGTAGGCAGTATATGCAGACTTACATTGCTTGCTTTCACATAATTAGCTTGATGGCAACTGTAAGTTGCTCATTCAGCTGGAAGAATGGACCTTTACAGTGTATCAGGAAAGTCTTTCAGTTTGGTGAACTCACCAGAACTGAATTTGTTCAGTGATAATTGGTTCCAATATATGTAGCTGCCAAGTGTGTTAGGGTGGCCTTTTTTGAAATGTGAGTCATGCATCCCTGGCAGGGACAAAGGCAGGATCTTTGAGGGTTATTTAAGTTCTAAAAAATCCCCTGTAATCAATTTGATAGTACTTGAGGGACCATAGATGATAGAGGCATGGGTCAGAGGGAGTTCAGAAAGGTTTCTTTGTTTTGGGGAAATAAGCTTAATCTGAGTTGAGTGTGCTCTTTGTTTTTCCCTCATCCCCAGCAACTGATTTTTAAACCGGACTTCTGATAGAGCCTTTTATAGTAAAAGTGTTCTGGGAAAGTTTTGAAGTTAGTGGAATAAAGTACTTTACAGGACAAATGCAACCTTCACACTTCTCACATGTCAGTGCAATTGCTCTTATCTCCATGAAACATTTCTGATTGCTGTTGCAGCAGCACTGCTTTGACCTCATCTCTCTCAGCTGATCTCACTGCAAAGTTCTATAGAAAAGTCACATTCATGCTGTATGTTTAATTCTTACCTGTTTCTGATTAATCTGTGTGCGCTCCCAGCCTCTCTCCCTTGCAAGCTTACAGCTTTTTTTTCCCAAGCATTTGGGCATGAGTCAAGAAACAGAAGAGTGTTGAACTTGTCCAGGGAAAAAGGAGTACTTCTCTCACTGTAGCTGAAGGGCAGCTCTAGTACAGTGTAAATAGTGTTGCATTTCATCTGAAATTAACTCTGCCATTAGCTGCTATGTTTATTACACCAATTCAGAATTGATCTCAACTCTGCTCTGCCTCAGGGGAATGTGGGGCAAAGGAGCTAGTTTGCTTTTGTGGATCTTTGATCGTGCTCTGAAACTGGCAGCCCTGTCTGGTTGTGAATTATGCTCCTTTTTGGAGGTCTCCAGTCTGGATACTGACCCTCCATACAGGATTTGAAACTGGACAGGATTGACATAGATAGTGGAGAACCTGGTAGCCAGTTTAAGTACCTTGGGAAATAAACCTGATCCTCATCTAGTAGACTTGCAAGCTTAGCTGAGCACATACTCGACCTAAGGAAACCAGTGGTGTTCTGTGGGCACAAAGACTGTAGCTGGGTAGAGACCTTTACTTAGCAAGGGATTAGCTGGGTTCAGTGACCTGGGCTCCTGCCTCAGTTGTCCTGAGAGTACTCTGGGGTTTTCTTTATCTTCTTGAATTTGAGTTAGGACTTCGGCATTTCTTGAAATAATCTTATGTATCTGATTTAACAAGGTTTTGTTCTTGCTCTTTGTAGTATTAATAAAAACCAAAGGTTTAATCTTGAAGACACAAGCTCTATGGAACCATGCACCCATGGAGATTTGTCAGCTTTAATCCTGTATGTGACCTTCTCAGTAGAGCATAAGAGGACTATTGTTGCTGTCTTGGCTTGATCTCTTTACACATTGTAGCAATGGGTCCAGTGATTTAAACTTGAGTTTTTTCCTTTATTTATTAAAGAATTCTGTCAATAAGCTATCAACTCTATTTTAATGAAGTAATATATAAATAAGTATTTTTTGTTTGCATCATTATCCCCCAAATTAAGGATATTCAGTTAATAAAATAAAGAAATATTGGAATAGGGGATACTGACAGAAACAGAAAGTTTGCCAAGCCACAACAGTTTCTTTGAGGGAATGGGCAAAGGACAACAAATAAGTTTTCCTGTGTCAGGCTGCAGTAGAGGAAGCAAAGCAAGTTGGATTAGTGTTGCATACAAATTTATCCCTGTGTGTGTAACTTTGACACATTAACATCAGTGCTAGCAACTAGAAGAGTTGGGACAAAAAGTTGGGGTAATAATCGTGTAAAGGTGTGAAGATTTTTTTGTGGGGTTTTGGGAGAGAGTAGGGAGGTCGTAAGATCGAGTTTGACCTGAATATAATTTTAGGATGTCTTTTTTGCTACCTACTTTAGTTTCATTCTGTTTTGTGATTATGATGACTTCTTACTCATCTCATTCAAGAATTTGTGTATTTAATACTACTTTTTTCACTTTCAGCATTCCCGTTCATCAACAAACTGTCTTGTTTTCTAGCTTAAAAATGCTAAAAGATGCTTAGAATCATGTCCTTTGCACTGTGTCATATATAAAAAGTCTATAATTTTAAGAGGCTGTATCTTTTGGGGAGCATTTTATGCAGAGATATTTCTGATTTGAATGAGACTTTTGTCACACTTTTCACAGGTGGAGTTGGTCATTGCATTGTACCTGTCCTTTGTTTTTGATTAATTGTGATATTAATTTCAAAAATGAAGTGCTGTGTGCCTGTAAAGAAAATATATTGAAGCTTCATGTTATTTGTGCTTCTGTTTAATATGTTATTATTATGTTTTTTCATCATGTCACTAAGAATTTAAGTTGGTTGCTTGCACATACTGACAGGTTCATTCCCAACTGATTTTCAGCATTGTTTGCTCCAAAGTATTGATAAAATATTAACATTTTCAGATGTGTCTTATCTTCTATGTTTGACAATCTCTGCCCTCAGCAATAGCATTGAAGTGTTCTCTGGGCCAGGCGTGTTATGCTCAGCTGATGCCTGTGAAACTCAAGCATCCAGAGCTTGCTTTGAGAAAAGATATATTCCAAGTGACAGGTTGTCTATGAGTATATATGTTGTTCCTTTAAAGTCTGCTTAGGACAGGTTCTCTGCAAAGCTGCTGACCTTGGCATGAATACATCTATAAATCTTAATTTTAGAATACAGTGTTGGAATAGCAGCTGTTGTTGAAAAATAGATGGAGGACTTGAGGTTTTGATTTTCTTCATAGTCTTCCACTAAATTTCAAACCTTTAATTTTTAATGCTTGGGAAATGCTTTAAAGTGTGGCAAAAACTGTCAAAATAATTTGTTATCTTTCTAGTAAACTGCAGTGTGTGCTGCAGTAATTCACAACAGGTGTAGCTGCAGCAGTTGATTTGATGGGCATTTAACCTTCTACCCATCCACTAGAGCTATTATCTGACTTTTTTTAAAATTTCAGCCTCATTACATGAAGGCCACAGGAATAATGAATGTGTTTTTTACCTGTGTTTCCTCAACAATTTGTTGTCAGCTTGTGAAACCCCTTACAAAGATGCAACATCATCCCAATTTGTGTGTGTTCCCAGTGTATCTGCTTTGAGTGAAGCTGCCACCCACCTGTGCACTAAGTGGGCCTTATTTCCTATTGTTTGTCTCAAATTACAGCATCCCTATCTCTTGCTTAAGTGGTAGGAATACCCAGGTGAAGGTCATTTGAGTCCAGTATCCTGCAGAATTCCTCTTCCCTTGTGTGCTTGACTGGCTGTGTCAATAATGCCTGCACTGCTCCCAGCACATGAAGAGTACCTTTGGCAGCAGAAGCACACCATGGTGGCTGGTGCTCCTTCTCAGCAAGTCTGGCTGTAGAAGAATGTTATTTTTTTTTTTGGCCTTTTTTTTAATACATGGCAGTTAATGGCTGTCTTTCTGACTGGAAGTATCAGGAAGCAGGTCAGTTGAGTAAAACTGTGTTCTTTTCCCCCCCTCCTAGAGGTAATTTTGTAGTGAGTAACTGTTCTTGGTCTGTTTGAAGCTGGTGTGTATTATTCATAAAGGTTAGATTGGTTTTAATAAAGATAATTCTCTTCAGATAACATAGAAAAAATACTCACTTATTTGGGTCAGGTTCTTTGCGTTCCTGGGGCACTGGTCATGAACAATAGCTCTGATGTTGTAGGTTTTTTCTTTGAGTTAAATTAAATGGTCTGGATTTCTTTTTAATTTTATGTATTTAACTAGACCCCTTCTATAATTAAAAATGTCTTTTGTCCTTCCTCCTTCTGTATGTTGGCAGACATCCAGAGAGTTAAATGTAGACAGCATGAAGTAGCTAGCCAGCTTGAGAGGTCCAAGTTTCTTTCTCAGCTCCTTTTGGGACACATTTAGTTCAGGCTAAACTACCTTTTTAAACTAATGATTGTTGAGAACCACTTCTCTTATAAGAAAAGCTGATATCTTGGCGACTGTGTGTGTGTATATATATATATATATATTAATTGCTCTGCCCTATAGTAGGGTTTTATCAGCCTTCTGATAATGGTGGCTTCTGACTACAGCATGGGAAATAAGGGAAGCTTCATACTGGAAGCACCTTATTGAAGGGTCAAAAATACCCTGAAGGTCATCAAGACTCTGTATCAGTGGGAGGTTTCAGGAGTACCTTGAAGCTCTAGCATGGGATAGTGTAATTAAAAGCTGACTCCTAATGTAGAATTAATTTATGACACATTCTATGTGAATTCATGTATTTCGTGACACTTGTTAAACTGTGCAAGCATGACAACCTGTGGTGCTACTTTTTCCAGTAGAGCTCTCATTTGTTTTTAATTGAAAGCAAAAATAAATTTAATTGTCTGGAGGAAATTTCTGATCATTGTTTTTTTCCATGTATTAGGCTCAGTAAATGAAGTCAGGGATTCTTCCTAGTCCTGTCTCATTAAAAAACTGTTTCAGAGAAGTGCTAAGTGTCCCTAGCTCTGCTTGTTTCACTGAGAGCTGAAAGCACACAGTGCCTGCACAGCAGATGAGATGTATGACCCCACCTCAGAGAGGAGGTGGCTCCTGTAATGTCATCTTGTTCAGCAGGGGTGCAAAATTGTAAAAGTTGCATCTAGTCTGTGATTTTAGAAATGTTTGGGTTTTTTTTTTCCTCAAAATCTTGGGCATTATAATCAGAGGGCACTTGTAGAATAGTGTATCCTCTACTTAGAGCTGGATAATAGAACTGATAAATTTGAGCCTAGGCAAGATGTCTTGGGTAGTCAAACCGAATTAATGATTCATTTCATGTGAGGCCTGGAACTGCTGTGGGACTGTTCCAAAAGTTTTGATTGAATGCCTTGGGGCATCAGGGAACATGTTTTCGTGTATTTGTTTCCAGATTTTTATTCCATCAATGATTAATAATTGATGACTTTAAATTTGCAATGGGGAAAAGCCAGTGATATTTAAACTGGCATACTGTAGATAGATAGTTCCATTCAGATGCACTTTAACATGAAAATTGATGGATTAGAGTTGTTGTATTAGGTGATGCATTAGAGTAGTCCACTAAAGCTTTGTCTTTGTACTGTGCTTGTCCAGCTCAGGGTCTCATTTTGGAAACTACGTGGTCTTCTGGCCTTTAATTTTTGATGGATGTCTCTTCTTGTTCTCTATTTCTGCCATGGGTAGCATTTGTCCTGTGAGAATTTCATACTTGATTGATATTGCTTTATTAATTAACCTTGCCAGAGGCTTATTCAACACTGTGATTTATATTTAATATCAAAGCATAGTAAGAAGGTGGAATTTTTTGCCTTATTACTGCTAAAAGTAATTCTCAAATGTAATTTCATCCATTTTAATTGAAGTATTGATCCAATAATAATACTAAGAATTTTGCCAATCCAGCCATATTGAGCCATCTTCTAAAGAGTGCTTCATTGAGAACTACAGCTCAGCATTTAATAAGATTGCTGAGATTTGAACATGTGAAATTTAGAGTGCAGTTTATTCTGAAAATGATAAATTCTAATGCCTCTTTCTTTCTTAGCTGATGTTCACAAAATCATAGCATGATTGGAAGGGACCTCTGGAGGTCATCTTGTCCAACACCCCTGCTGAAGCAGGACCACCTAGAGCCAGTTTTCCAGGGCCATGTGCAGGTGACTTTTAAATTTCGTCAAGGAAAACTCCACAACTTCCCTGGATGACCTGTGCCAGTGCTCTCTTTTTCATGGAGGTGACCCCTGTTTCCTTGATGTTCAGGAGTAACTTCCTATGTTTCAGTTTGTACCCACCACCTTTGAGCTTGTTCCTGGGAACCACTGAAGAAAGCCTGGCTCTGTCTCCTGTGTGCCCTCCTTTCAAATATTTATGAAAAACTGATGAGATGTCCCACTGAGCTTTCTCTTCTCCAGGGTGAACAGTCCCAGCTCTCCTCATAGGGGAGGTGCTGTAGTTCCTTAATAGTCTTAGTGGGCCTTTGTTGTACTCCTCAGTGTGTCTATCTTTCACTTGTACTGGAAGCCCACAACTGTCAGTTTCTTATGGATATCGTGGAGACGGCATTTGTTTCAAGGTTTGATGTCCACGTTTTTTAAATGGTAGTCAGTAGATGACATGATTTACCTATAGCAGTGACTCAGTCTCCTGTAGGACTTTTTTTTTCCATCAAGAAAGCAGAATAGCAGGCAGTCCCATTAGGTTTCAAGGGATGTCTCACACTGCATCTCTGGAAAGCCAGTCCCACTGACAAGATGCAACTCTTGTGTGGGTCTGCAGGCAGGCTGACTTTTCAGGAGACATGGTATTGGGAAGTGGTCCTTGAGGAATGATGTTACTTACATAGTAAGTTACCACACTCTGATGAAAATGGCTGAGGAAGAAGGAGAGATGCCAGACCTCAATCTGCCTCTTTTTCTTTTTAATGAGGACTGAATTTCAAAGAAAAATGCATTGTAAAGACAAAAGTCAGTCCATTTCATAAAGTGCCTCAAGTGGCAAACTTGCTAATAGCTTTGAGAAGACAAGACAGAGTAAAGCTCCTATCAATCTACTTGGTGCTTCTAAACTAGAACCTTCCTGTCTGCACGGTTGCTTGGAGCTACTCCTGTTGTAGAGAGCTATGAGTGCATTTTTGATCCAGGTGAATGCTTGTTCGTGTTTTGTTTGCTGCCTTTTTGAAATTTTTATTTTAAACAGGTCAATAATAAAAAGATTTCTATAAAAAAAATCCTGCTACTGCATTCTGGAAAGTGTGTGAAAAGATAGGCTCTTGTCCTTCCCATGAAAATAGGATCAGTGGTTCTTAAAAACCTGTCTGCTCCTGATCACTTCCAGTGTGACATCCTAATCCTCTGCATATGACAGACAACCCTTTTCACAGCAGCCAATTGTGAAAAATATTTATGATTCAGAACATTAACATAAGTTGGACTTAGGCCTAATTAACTGTTGTTAATTATTACATTTTTAGTTATAGGGAACATAATTTTAAAAGATGTTGTGAAGGTACCTTAGGCATATGTTACTTTAATATTTGTAAGTCAGTTTGTACTGGCTTTTTTCATTTATTGAACCCCAGCTTTTTAGTTCAAGAAGCTTTCTTCAACTGCATATAATCAATATTCTCAAAATACAAACAGTCACTTACGTGAGGTTGGCTTGCAAGAAGTCATCCTGTGTCGCCCTGGTTTTACAGGGCCCCATAAGTTGTAACATTGTAGCTGTAGTTTCCCATGCTTGTTCTTTAAACATGGTCCTTGTTTTCCTTAACCAGCCAGGATTGTTTTGCACTTGTGGAATTGTTTTTCATTCCTTTCCCTGGGGTGGAGAAAGATGATTGACCATGTCTTTGTCCTGTAAACCTTCAGGGGTGTTGACCCCTTTCACCAATCTTTGACTGTCCTTAGAAACCTATGAAAATAAGTAAATAAAGAAGGGCAGGGCTTTTGGTCGGTCCTGCCTGATGAAACCACTGCTGCTCTGTGACCCACGTGTTTCTTCTGTTGCCAACTAACCAACAATCCTGAAATACTAATTCATAGTGTCTGAAATACCTACTGCAAAAGCATTTCTTTCCTACTGAAAGAAAATGAAAACACATTTCTTGGGTTTGGATTGGGTTGAATTGTTTCTTGTTGGTTTGTTTATTTCTTGCTAACTGGCTATGTTTCTGTATTGCAGTTACTGGTTATTTGAATCTCTGTGATTTATTTTTTCTTGGCAGAAAGGAATTTATGTTCCACTGTGTGTTGGAGGAACTGTCTTTCAGGAGCTGAGTCTTTTATGATCTAAAAGAACTATTTATGCCAGACAAACGCTGGATCAGAGTTTATGTGACAAGACTGAGCCCTAGAGATCACTGAAGAAGTAGTATTAAGAAGGGTGAACAAGCCAGAAGCTTTCAAATTTTATATTTGTGTCCAAAATGAAAAATTAGGCAATAGCAGTATGTATGTGTTTACAAACCTTTAATATATAAGTAAACTACTAGAGTGAAGAAAACAATCTAACATGTTTTACCTGTTTAGCCAAACAACACCAAGCCTACATATGTTTGATGTATGTAGGGGTATTTTCCACTCAATGACTCAAATTCTGTAATAATTTAAGAGTCATAGAATGGTTTGGGTTGGACAGGACCTTAAAAATCATCTAGATCCAAGCCCCTGCCTTGGGTAGGGACATTTTCCACCAGATGAGGTTGCTCAAAGCCCCATCCAACATGGCCTTGATCGCCTCCAGGGGTGGGGCACCCACAAATTCTCTACGCCACCTGTCCCAGTGCCTCACCACCCTCACAGTAAAGAACTTCTTAATATCTCTGTCAGTTTAAAGCCATTCCCCTCCTGTTGTGTCACTCCATGTCTGTATAAAAAGTCCCTCACCATCTCTCTTGCAGCCCCTTTAGGTAAATGCTCTAAGGTCTCCCTGGAGCCTTCTCTCCTCCAGGTTTAACAGTCCCAACTCTCTCAGCCTGACTTTGTAGCAGATGCACTCCAGTCCTCTGATCATCTTTGTGGCTCTCCTCTGGACTCACTCCAACAGATCCATGTCCCTCCTGTGCTGTGACCCCAGAGCTGGATGCAGCTCTCCGAGTGGGATCTCACCAGAGCAGGGCAGAGGGGCAGAATCCCCTCCCTCGCCCTGCTGCCCATGCTGCTTTAGATGCAGCCCAGGATTTGTTGGCTTTCTGGGCAGCAAGTGCACATGGCTGGGTCACATCCAACTGCTCATCCAGCAGCGCCCCCAAGTCCTTCTCAGCAGGACTGCTCTCAATTCTTGCTTTGCCCAGCCTGTATTTGTGCTTGGGATTGTCCCGACCATATGCAGAACCTTGCACTTGAAGAAGTTTATTCTGTTATTTAGAGGGGATGACTTAGCAGACTTAGCTGTAGAGGTGCACAACATAGAATTCTTTTTTGGGGGGGGTGAGAAGAAAGGATGAAAGACTTGAAATTTCCAGTAATCTTTATTAATTAAGGATAAAAATGCTTTGCATTGCGAAGTCGAGTCCGTATGTAATCCTGGAACTGTTGTGTTATAAGCACACAATTATATTTAACTTGCATTCAGTGGTAAGAATAAGCAAGTTTTGTCTTCATAGTTATGTCACTAGTTGAACAGTGTCCCTGAGTTTTTAAAGCTTTTTATTTTTTGGACTAGATCTGATGTGTCTTTTGCCTGAGACTGCAGAATGATGGCTGTGAATATAGAAGCCTTTTATTCTTTGCAGAGCAATTTCAACAAAGGAGGTGGTGGCACTGCTGTACCCTTGCTTTACTTTTGTTTTGTCTAGTGTTTTGAGTTACAAAAAGGATTTTAACTTAAAAAAAGAAATAAAAGAAACAGCTAAAAGGGAAGGTGCTTGGAGTCAGGATGAATAATGTTGAAAGACAGAGGCTCAAGTAAGTGTGTCCCAATTAATGATAAAGTCTAAAATGAAAAAAAAAAAGCAATAGAAAGCTGAATGAAAGATCTGTTGAAAATAGAAATGCTTCCTTCAAAAAGTGAAGGCAATATACACTGAAGAAAATGGAAAAGATACAAAGTCTGACATTTTAAAGACAAAATAACAAAAAACCCTCCTAAATTTATAAGTGCATAACAGCTATTAATACATAAGCAAGAAACAAGTTTGCCAGGAGTCAGCGAAGCTAATAATTATTAAGCTGAAAAGGAGACCATACAGATGGAAAATGTGATTGTAGCACAGTTAATTTAAATTTTTTTTCACTGGAGTTCATGTCTGAAAAACTCAAGAGTGTTTGCCCCATTGAAATATTAGACAGGAAGTTGCAATCTGTTGACACTTTTTCATTATGGAGAAAGATTCTTGTGAATCAAAAGCAACCATAAAAACTTCTGGGGGACTTTGTGATTTGAGTATTTAAATGCAGATGGGATAAACTTTGATAAGTACCCAGCACTGTACATGGTGAAGAAAAAAAAACAAACTTAAAAACCTTAACCGTTAAATTAATAGATAAGCTGTTGCCATTAAAGGAGTTATGTGTTAGGAATTGGTTCAGTACTCAGTGGTACTGGACTATCTAGAAGGAATCTAAAAGGATGTTGACAATAGACTAGTAAAGGAATAGAGAACAAATCAGAAAACTTGATTAGTTGGAATGTGTAAGTCTCTACCTATATCCACTTTTCAATATTGTGCACTTTCCTAATGTTATAGTTATCTTTAAAATACGACAGCAGTAGTAAATGAATAGCAAAGATTGTCATGCTTGATCAAAGTTATGGAATATTTTCTGCCTGAGAACTGAAACTTCTCAGAAAAAACCCAACTGTATGGGGATAGATCAAATAGGTTTTTAAAATCCTGAGTGTAGTAGAGTGTGAATATAGGCTTTGTTTTCACCATTTTGCATTGATGGTGTGAATTGTAGTACATGGTTGAGTAAGGAGGGAACAGATTATTTAAAAAGAGCAAATGAGTGCCAGTGGGTCTTCCTTCAAAGACCTTAACCTGTTCGTAGTGGTGGTGAGGCCAAGATTGTCTACAGGAAATAAAAGGAAGATCAGGTCTGTAGGAAGAGGTTATATGCTTCATTACACCAAAAGTCACAGTCACTAAAATCAGAGTAGTCTGAAAAAAGCCCTGTGTGTCGAAAATATGTGTCTTCTTCATCTTCCCATCTGCATTAGCTTATCAAATGACCAAGTTGTGGAAGTTACCATGGATTAAATAAACATGTACATTATGTTTAAACAAAGGAAAAGCATTTCTTTAGAACACAAATCTTCTTGCATCTGTACCTGGTTCTTCTAATGACTCCTTGTCTCTCCATGATAGTGTGAGCATTACAGATTGATGTGTTTGTGTCAAAGGCCCAGTTGTTTCACTCATTTTTAATCTTTCTGGCAGCTGTTGTGCCAGTAACACATTTTACTGTAATGTTATTTTTAGGCTTTGCCTTTTAAGTTTGACAAAGATTTAAACTGATTATCCCCGTTTCCAAATATGTGGCCTAGTTATTGATAAAGTCTGCATGATCTTAACATGCCCAATTTTAAAAAGCTGTACAACTTCATACAGTGTGTACCAAATTATTAGATCCATATTTACAGTTAGCTGTAGTCTGGCAAAAGTTCTGATGTCTTTTGTGTTGTTTGCATATTTTTCTTGAGAAAAGCCACTCTCTTCTGAAAGACAGTCTAGTTGACATGCCTGTTAGATGGAGTCCCTTTAGAAAGGGAATTAAAGGAGACCTACTAGTAAGCAGGGATGTGTGTGAATCATCTTCTCTTTATACCAAATATAAAAACTATTACTGTGTCAAATGGCAGAAGGATCTGCACTCTTTTTACTATATGTGAACATCTTGCAGTTAATCCTTTTTTTCTTGTCCCTAAGACTGAACTAGCTTTTATTTTCATTCTGCAGTTCCCAGAATCTTCAATATAAGGCCTGTAATCTTTCAGATTTCAAAGTCTGGAAATGATAGCATTCTCCACCCATAAATCTTTCAGAAATATAAATATAGCAGTGGTATTTTAAGAATAATTGAAGTAGTCTTGTTTAATTAATCTCTGATTTGAACAGATAGCCCTCTGGTTGTCAAATTATTTTCATTAAACATGCATACTGTTGAAAAAAAAAAGATTGCAAATTTATTTTATTTTTCCTTCTGAAAGTTAAAATCTGACATACTTCTTTCGTAAGGGACCATTTCAATACTTCTGTTCATCAAGATGTAGAGATAAACTGTACATCTTGCTCATCCTACTGTTTTGATGGCCTGTCAGGTTTCAATTCACTTCATTATTTTCTACTTTTTCCACTTATATACATATGTTTGTTCTAGTTGTTTCTTCTATTTTGTTGGTCTTTTGGACTCTCGGTGTTTTGGTTCCTACCCCCCTTAATGTTTTCATCTTTTTGACCTGAATTTGACACATAATTGTATGTGGTTTTCCTGATTTCGAATTGTACTGTTCTTCTGCTTTACAAGAACAGCTTCTGGCTTCTGAAATGTCATGCTGAAGCCTTTCCTTCCTCCAATTGTTGCTGCCTTCAGTGAGAAATAAAGAAAATCTTACCTAGGAAATTGCTTGACCCTTTTCACTCACTTGCAGATCACCATAGTTACCCAATACTTGCCAGGTTGGAAAATTGCACAGCATTAATTCTTAATTCACAAAATATTTATGAAGTTATATGGAGCTGACAATAGTATTGCTCTCTTTGGAAAAATACATAGAACATTAAGTAAAAGAAGCAAATATTTAATTTGAAACTAGAAATTTAAAGATTAAACGCATTGTCTCCTTGCCCCTTAATTCTCCCTCAAGTGAGACAAACACCTCTGGTATGGGCATTCTTATGCTGGATGTGGACAACTACCAAGCAGACATAGTGTACCCAGCATCCTCATTTTCCTAGTGGACCATCTACAAGCTCACCTCGCTATTTAGTTACAAACATGCCTTAATCTAATAGAAGCCTTTATATCTTGTTCAGTGTCAGGAGAAAGTTATGCTTTCACATGTCCAACCTCCAGATGAGCTCCTGTTTCATGATCTCAGGAGGCAGATGGCCTGAGATGCTTTGTGGACATGTTCATCTAGAGAGAAGAATGCTTTGAGTAAGACCAAAATGGATTCTAGCAGTCACTATGAAGGAGGGGCTCAACTACAAAAGGCAGGCTTATTTCAATTGAAACTTTCAATTGAGACATAGAGCTTCTAGTGTCTTTCTTATTTCGATTTGTTGTTTACTTTTGTTTCACTGTATCTGGTTCTTGCTTGGAGAGCTGAGTGTACAGTGAGGCTGTTTAAAAATTCCCTGTGGTTGCTACAACTTTGAATAAATTTTTAGAGTAGGGACAGGATTAAAGTTGTTTGCAAAAGTGGGGTTTTCTCCCCAGCTCCCACTGTTGGTGTGTTTATTTCTCCCAGTAGTTGGTGCATTCAGGATGTCCAGGTTATGTGTGTGTACCTGTTTTATATCTCAGACACCAGGAACTGGGTTGGATTCAGTTTTTACTGTGATGAGCCCTTGGGGAAGCCTGTGAGTTTGTAACATGTGAGGTGTGAGAGTAAGAAATGCTCCGTGCCTTTTAAATAGTGCAGAAATTGTTCTTGTGAGGGTATGGAAAGAGAGAGGTGGCAGCTAGAAATGGTACCGGGGGAGAAACTGGATACTTGTGTGGAGAGGGCATTCTTGTGAGCAGAGCAAAGCTTGCTGATCTTTGGCAGCTAGAGACAGCCTTGGAGCAGTCTTGTCCAGAGAAAACTTGGTCCTGTATTGCTTGTCATTGGCTATTCTCTTTTGTGGCAGTAGTAACTCTTAACAAGGAGCTCCAGAGGCAGCATTTGATTCAAAAACTTCCTGGACATAGGGAACCATATGTGTTGCAGTTCTCACAAAGTGTAATGACAGAGATCTCTTTTCTGACAGTACAGCCCTCCACCAAAAAGGCTGTTATAGAAATATTGTCAAAACTGAGGGAGAAAGAAGCAGTTGGCATCAGTTGGTTACATACACAAGATTACAATCTCTCCCTGGTTATCCTTTCTTTTCTTCCCTTTCTTTGAGGGCTTCTTTGGGAGCTCCCCCTTTGCTTTTCTGTGCTATATTCTTCTGGGAAACCACTGGAAGGATCAAACCACAGTGGACCCAAACTGAAACTGGAAGTCCTGTTAAGTACCAGTCAGCATCAGCATCCTCAATTAAGAGCCACTTAGATTCTGAATTTATAGGTTCTATTGATTTTTTTTTCCAGAATAAACTCGCAGATGTTGCCATGTGGTACTTGAAAAAGACAAGAAGCAATCAGTGCACTATATTTAAACATTGTAATTATAAATAGACAAAACTGGTGTCTTTAAATGGTTCATTAAATATAAATAATGGAGCAGCTTTGCCTTCTTTTTTCTAAAGGAGAAGAAAAAAAGTGCACTAATGCTTGACTCAAATTCTAGTTTGAAAAGACACTCTCAGTATTGAAGTAACATATTTACCTTTTATTATCTTTTATCTCAGGATCAAGAGAGTTTAGCTAGACCTGGCTGGTGACTTCTGATCATTTTTAGCTGTAATTCCATAAAGCTTCAAAATTTTTATGTACCTCAGGAAGCACTGGGTGTTAGTATAGGTCTGAGAGTAAAGGGCAGCTCCTTTACTCTCTCCTGTCTCCCTGTCTCAAGAGTTTAAATGAATTTAAATAGAACAAAAAAATGAAAAGGTATTTAGCACTATGGTTTAGTACTGCAAGATTTGATTGTTAGATAAATATTTAAGTACCGAGGCCTCCATCTATTTGAACATGAAGTAACCAGTCAGTGGTTGGGGAAAAAGAAATCTTTTTGACTCTTTTTTTTAAGAAGAAAGAAACCCAACAACAAAAAAAAGAGTTAAATACAGAACTAACTTTTTGTTGTCATAATGACACCTATTTATTTCTGTAAAATATAATTTAAAATTTGAGGTTAAAATGTTACAGACATACTAACTAGTACTTCTAGAGGAGAGGAGGAGAAATCAGAGGCCTCACCCAGGTGGAGGGGGGCTGCTGATGCTGTTGGAGCACAGTCCTTTTTCTCTTAGACACCCCACAGGAGAAAGGCTTGGAAGGGAAGGGCAAGACCAGAAAGAGCATTCATTTCTGCAGCCAGTGCTCAGTGCTGAGGGCAACTGGGAAGCGTGTTCCATCCTTAACTCTGCCTGGCAAAACTTGCTGAGTTTGTGTCACCATGGGGCTGATTAAGGCACTGGCTTCAGTATTGCCTTGAGTTGCTGACTTGCAGCAGTGTTGTGAGAGGACCCATCCTGGTTGCTTAGATTATACTTCTTTAAGCAGACGGCATAGAGAGGGTAGGGGTGAGTGAGGAATGAGAAATCTCTTTCAGGATTTAGCTGGTGCTAGTAGCTATAAGCCCTCTTCCTTACTGTTCAGGGAGAGAAAGAAAAGATCCTATGACTTTCCTTTGAGGTGTCACCCATAAATGCTCTCTCATGAGGTCAAGATTGTCCCCAGGATCACTGAAGTGTAGGTAATGAGCTTACCTCTGTTAAGCAGCATTCTCCAAACAAATACTCAAGGCTTCTCTTGCAACTCTTTAAAATTTATGTATGTTTCCAGTCAAACAACTCATGCGACTCAGGTGATTTAGCTCTGATGTGTTTGGTTCCAGTATCCTGCTGGCCCAGCAATTAATGTGCGATCTTCATGTGGTGACAGTATTTGGAGAGTGAGGTGGTCTCTCATATCAGATAGCAAATCACCTTTGGGTGTGAGATGGCATGAGTTAGTGGAGCTGAAATGATGGGAATGAAAGATCATTGCAAAGAGGGGATAAACACAAACTGGGAATGTGTTTTAGGCATGTGCCCTGTGGGTTGCAAGATATTTAGGAGTACTGTAATAACAAAATACAGATATGAATGGTAGAGGATACAATAACAAGTCCTTTTAAATAAGAGTACTTTCTTGTAAATTGTTTTAGTACTGTAGCAAGCCAGTAATTGTGGAAATTCAGAAATGGAAGAATGGGTGTTAGAATTTGTGCGGCAAATTTTTGACTGTGTTCCGTTTGTTTTAAAAGTTAACAGGAAACATTTCTCCTAGGTTTACAGTAGCTAATACATTACAGATTTTATTACTTGATGAATGTAAATTACTTGTTTTTGTCAGTGTCCTCATATTTTCCGTGGTCCTTGTGAAAATCAAAGCTTCTGTTTTGTTTTTTACTGCTTCCTTAGTTGAGCCAGTCGACTGCTGTTGACTCAATATATTTTTATTCCAGCTTTTTTCATGGGAGTGTTATTTTTTAATTATGCAGTGTGTACTATAATGAACACTTTCTTTTTAATCAAGTTTGCAGTTTCCTACTGCATTTAGGGTCAAATGAGGCTGTGCAATGAGGCAATGTTAATTCAACATCTCATTCCTAAAAAATGTCTTCATTTTGCTCTCATTTACTTCAGTTCTTTCTGTACTATTATATGCAGTTAAAAATAGCATCAAAACCATCTCCCTTTAAATGACACAGAGTAGAGAAACTTCTCTGTGAGCAGTGAGAGCCTGCTGTGTCCTTTCCACCCCCACAGTGCCATCTCCCCACATTTTTTCCTTTGGCTCCCAGGCAAGGAGCAGTATTGGAGGGAGCTCTCCCAGTGCTGTTGGGGTGCTGGAGTGTTCCTGCTGCTAGGCCTGTCAGTGATTACCAAACCAGCAGTGGAATATCTTAGCTTTCACTTTGGGCTAAACAAAACTGCTGTCCTCTCTGTCAGAGTCTAACCCTTCTGGTCACCTAATTAATTCTATGCAATCTTGACTTAACTCTTTCTTAAATAATCTTGAAACCTGCTAATAGTCTCAACCCACATAAAAAAATACTGCTCTGAGAGAAAAATCTTGGAATAATCTACTAAATGCAGGTAGATTCAGATTTTTTTTCTCCTAGGTAAGAGTATTCAGATGCTCTTAGACACAGCCAGTCTCGGGATTATGCTGCATCTGTCAAGAAGTGCTTCTTCAGCACAGAGATTCCTTCAAGTTTCTTTTTGTTTCATAAGTTTGTCCTTCATACCCTGTGGCTTGCCAGAAATTTGTTGATCTCTGAGTGTTCTCCAGTTTTGTTTAGATGAAGACATTTTCTGCATTTTAAAATTTATTAGAACTAGACTAATTTATGGGTCATAGTTTATGGCTCTAGTGTATCATGTTGTTTTTTGAACTAAAAGCAGTGACATTCTGTTTCTGTAGTTGCTCCTTAGACACATCAGAAGCAGTGTAATTTTTCTACATATCTATATAGAGAAGTGTATGATCTTGTATTACAAAGTAATGGATCATTTCTGACTGTTCCATAAAGCATTATGAATTCTCTCTGAGGAGAGAAAAGAAAGTTAATTAAGCGTGGTATTAAATCAAGCTGTTTATTCTTCAGTTCCATTTTTCTGAAAGGCTAAATTTTCGTATTGGAACTAACTTTTACTTAATTTCAGTGAGTGGTCAGGATGGCTGTGTAGGACTTCAAAACGAAATAATAGATTCCGTGTTCTTCATTCATACTTTGTTGGAGTAGGGATAGGGTTCACCAAGGGAAAGTGAAAGCAAAGCAGAAGTGGTAGGTAGCTAAAGGGAGTTCTACTCTATATGAGTATAATGGAAAAGAACAAAATAAAGAGGTAGCATCCTATTGCAGTACTCTTACATGTACTGTGGTAATATAAAGGACAGTAACACACAGATATGTGTACAAATGTCACATTCACTCATTCTGGGGGCTTAATTATGGAAAATGTTTTATAAGCAGGAACACTGCCTCATTAAAACTAATTGAAAAATACAGAAGTTCAGAATATCATATACATTTGTCACTCTTTAAGAATGAAACTACTGACAAATAATTAAATTGCCTGTAATAAAGCCATACAGTGGTTAAAAAAAAACCCTCACTATAATTGGGTAAGATTGTACTTAGTGATAATTAGTAAAATATGAGGCATTTTTGCTCTTTAATCATTTCAGCTGAAAAAAACAGGATGCATTCATCATCTGTATCACTGAGAGCAATAGATATCACAGGAATATCATCAGCAGAGGAACAGAAAAACTGAAAGGTACACTGTGTGTATCGTATTTCATAGCAAGGACTTTACAGACCCCTTCCTCCACCATTCTTTTAAACAGCCTTTGCCATTTACATTAGTGTTCCTGTGTTTAAAGGACTAAATAGTTATAATATATCGATGAGCAGGAAATAAAGCTTTTTGCCTGATGATCACAAGTCCAAATTTAAGCATAAGTGGCAATGACAAAGTAGTTGCCCTCTGCTGAGCAGTCTTAGAGGAGGTTGTTGGTCCTAGCTTCAAGCTCTGTGGAAACATGCCCATGTAACACATGGCATGGGAGTGATCAAGCTTGTCAGAGGGCAAGAATTAAATGGGCATCTGGACACTTAATTATTCTCTAACTCCTAAAAAGTATGTTTAGTTTTGAAAATATATGGTCAGAACAGCAGTCAAACACAGTTGGATTTCCTCTGAGTGTTTTCTTTGCCTTGGCTCTTTCTGAAGCTGAGACATGATGTGAACACAAGCTCAAAGATCTGTGCACGCTTCTTTAATGTAATGCATAAAAGGATGCATTAAGTGAGATATGTTTAGGGAGAATTAATTTTTCATGTGTTTTGCTTCAACTAAGCTTCTCCAGTAATGTCAACTGTAAAGTCCTGACTCTTATTACTCATAAATAAAATGTCTTGTTTGTTATTATTTATAATTTTTTAAAAAGAGCAGTTGTTTGGATGGGAGAGGAGTTTTTTTCCTTTTAAGTATTAATGAAGAGTTTTTTGCTTTTGTCAACCCTTTCTTATAACTGTAATTCTGTGGCCAAAATGTATTATTGTAAATGCCTCTTACATGCTTTTTCATCTGATAAAAACATCCATTGGCATGACTGAGTTGCACTGGAAAAATTCGGGGTTAAATTTGGCTTTTAGTGCTACCACTAAAATCTTCCAAGAAGAGACAAAGCTTTTTAATGCTACACTTTTTGTGTCTTTCACTTGTATTTCAAGTATTTTTGGAGTTTGTTTTGTTTGGTTGGTGGTTTTGTTGTTTTGTTCTGGGGGTTGTTTTTCAATTTTTTTAAAGCAACTAGAAAAATTCAATCGTGGAGCTCCTAGTATATTTCAGGTTATGTGCTTTTCTCCCTTTATTATAGGCTAACACTGTTGCCATATGGTCATTACCTATACAAGGGTTCTCAAGCCTTCAGTTCAGAAGTCAAAGAATTATTGTGGAATCTTTTAACTGGTTCGTCATTTGGTAGATTTTGGGCTATTAATGGTGTTCATTCTTTTGCGTCATAATGCTTCCTACATTTCACTTTTACAAAAAGCTTCAGGCATCCCTCAGCTCTGTCTAGTTACCAATGAAAGCATTCTTTTTAGACTCTTCTCCTACCCCAGTAGCTTCCAGTTATAGTAGTGAATATGGTTGCTCTAAAAGTCTACCATATTTTAAGAATACATTAAAATGTGGATAACAGAATTTAAATAGCACCACTACAGGGCTAGCATTCTGAGTGATTTTTTTTCCCCTCCCCTGAACTAATTAAACCACTTCTTTGCCATCACATTAGTCTTCAGAAGCAGATAAGTCTTTTGTCTTGAAATCTTGACAAAGTGGAGAAAATCTGTTTTTATTTTCTTTTCCTAGTGGCTGTTTTAGCACTTGCTTGGAGGATTTCTTTTTCAAGTGCTGGTTTCATCTTCTCTTGTACATTTTACAAGATCGTTTCTTGGTCTTTGATACTGTATGTCTAATTGAAGGCCTGCTCTCCTGTTACTGATAATGAGTTGGTCTATTTCCTTTTTTGGATCAAATTCAACCTTCACTCCACCTGAAAAAACCTCAAAAACTATGTGGGACTCTAACTACCTATTTGTAGCTAAAATGGAGCTCCTAAAGTTTGCTTGGCCTGCCTTCTTCTTTTTCATTGCCACACATGAACTCATCATCCAGCCCATCACTTTGAACCTATAATCTACTGGCACTTGTAGGTCCTGGCCTCTGGGCTGTATCAAAAGAGAACATAATATAAGCTAGCTGAGATGCTGAACTTAATCTTTCTTTTCTGTCTACCTTCAGAGCTGTAGGCCATGCTATGATTGCTTATATTATGATTTCATCTCCATGCCTGTTGTCTTGCATGCTTCAAGCATTCAGCAGCTCTCTTGACTTGTCGCTTCCTTGTGCAGTTTGGTTTTTTTAGAGTTGCCCAAGTCAGATGCCTTGTCCTTTATTTTCAACATCTTCAGCAGTAGTACCTATTATGATTAGTTAAGGTTGATCCCTCTTATAACTCTGCCGGTTATGCCAGACTCTATTTCTTAAAATTTCACTATGCTGTAGCAAATGTGCTTCTTTCCTTCTAGTGCAGCTTGGTCTACTGCTCTGAATCAGAAGTGCTGGGTGTTTTGATTTGCTCATGTTTCTAAAAGGACTTCAAATTTGCAAAACTTTTTTTGTTTACAGCATTTGGTGTCTAAAGTATCAATCCTCTTATTTTAGTCATCTCCTGATCAAGTTTGCCTTGCCTTGCTTTGTCTTACTTGTTTTTCCTTCCAATGCCTGGTCAAATGTCTGGAGAGCATGTGGGAAGCAGCTGAAGAATCACTTTTCCTCTCAAGGCCAGGAGGTGCAGCTATGACTTGTGCAGTTCAGGATTGTGCCGATAGCCAGACTTACAAGGCGTGAATGCTTTCCTTTGGCTTCACTGGACTGCTGTGAATTTATCCCTTCACTGGGTGTCCATGCCCACTGGGTGTCTGACTCCAGATATTGAATAGGAATTTCTTCTCACAGGTTTCCTGTGATATGTACAGGTCAAGGTGCTCATTGCTTCTGTATTCTCTGTGTATTCTGTTCTGTCTTCTGTGCTTACTAGTAAAGGTCTAGAGGGCTGGTTCTTTTGATAGAGCTTGTCATCCATGCTGTGGGTATGTTTCTGTTTTGAACTGAATGTCTGATTCATGACTGTTTATAATTTGGTGATTATGGCACTTACAGGCCAATAAAACACTATTAATACCTTTCAGTAACTGTCAGCACAATATTATTTACATTTCTTTAAAATCTTGCTGTTACTTTATTTAAAATAATCAGTAATTTTTTTTCAGTGATTATGTCCTTTCTTATGAACTGTAAAATTAGTGTTCCTTTCACAGAAGGAAATGTAAAAGTGCTGGTTGGGTTTGAGGGCAATCTCCCTGTTCTCTTTCTTCCTTTTTGCTTTTTCCTCTTCTATGAGTAGCAGTGTCCAGTATACTCTTGTATTGCAAATGTGAACTCACAGATGCTAGAGAGAATAGTGTATTTCTGACTCTTTGAAATTATATAGATGTCATTATTTTTAAGACTATTGCAGATTCCAGAAGTTTTTGCAGATTGTGGTCCTTATTTAGTTTGATCTTTATCCATGCAGAGAGAGAAAAGATTCTCATCCAACATTTTGACTATTCCAACATGAAAAAAAAAAACCCCTGTGGTCAAACTGATAATATACAAGACACTGAACACAGGGATGTGGATGATGCTTTTGCAGATTAAATGTGTGACAGTTGTGTTGGAATTGGAGAAAAGAGTTAAGGCCACAAAATGAGGTAGAAGTTAAGAGCATGGAGGTTGCTTTTGTTTGTTGACAACAGTGTTCCAAAACATTGGAAGCAATGACTAGACATTAAGTTTGTAAGGGGTTAACTTTTTAAGGAAAAGGAATGTTAAAATAAAGACGTTAAATGGAAATGGTTTATTCCATGAAGATACTCCTTATTTGTGCACAAAAGCATTAATTTCCAAATAGATGTGCTTTAGTATGTGGTATTTTCAAGGGAGATGTTTCAGTGATGCTCATTTGAAAACAGTGCAAGAGAGAGATAAAATAGCTGAGTTTTACAGTTGTGATCTGCTGAATTTTTATTATTTGATTTGTCAAAGCTGAGCCTAGACAGTTTTCAAAATGTGCCAGTTCTAAGTCTGCTGCTGTGTCTCAGTTGAATCCTTCTTGGATTGTTTCATTGCATTAATTAGGATATTTTGCAGACTACAAAGACAAAATAAACCAAACCACAAATTTCCAAATATAGCTATTCCAATGAAAATTAAAGACTAGTCTGTCAATTTGAATTCACCTTTTATTTGGCATTTCAGTATGTAATTTATTTATTTTCTCACACATGTAGCATGTTCTAGTCATAAATTATGCCTCATTTGTCTGGATTAAAGTAGGGATATCTTTTACTATGGCAAAGAGAACAGTGAACAAGTTGGAAAAAATACATCTAAAGAAATTTGATTTTTCACCCACCTGCTAACACAATTATTAAGTTAACTGAAGGAAATGTTATTATAGCAGTTCACAAACTACTGTGAAAGAATCTTTAGTGCTGATCCAGTCATCCTAGAAGTCATGTATTCTTTCAAATCTGGACATATTCTAAGGTGTTTGAAATACAACCTTTAAGATACTCTGATTTAGACTGTCTAGGAATGTTATCTGAAGTCGGTCAACTCGATCTTGTGTCCCTTTGGAATACTGAATGCAAAACCTCTGAAATGAAAAAAGATGCATTGAAGTTATACAGTGTGACATTTGGTAAATGGGGAAAAAAAAATCTTTTGCCCAGTGTAGGGAGTGCGTTTCTACTAGTTTGCAATGTCTCTGCATTTAAAGTATAGTGAAATGTAGGTAGTAAACTTTCTATGTTGCCACTTCAAAGCAGGGGTTACTTTTCAAATGTAAATACAATTTTCTTTTTTACTGTATGAAGCGATCCCAAGGGTTGACGTTGACATTTTCAGGGGCAGAGGATCAGACAAGATTTATCAATCATTTCTCAGTTTACCTCCAGTTGAAACATTGTTTGTTGTAGTTGAGCAATTTATTTTACTTATCTGCTCAGTCATTTTCCTCACTATACACACAGTCCTAATGCTTGGATGCTCAACTAATTTTTGAAGTGAGATGAAGGCTTTACTTGGGTGGTTAGGTATGAGAGATAAAAAAGAAAACTACCCAGGTGTACATGTGAGCATACAGCTGATGTGTTCTTAGGGAAAAATCCTTGAGATACCTTAAATATGTGAGTGATGATGAATGCCTTCTTCTATTAAAAGACAGGAGAAGGAGCTGCTATATTTATTCCACAATTCTATTTTCTTCACCTCAAAAATTACTAACCTTCAGGATGTACCTGAAGGAAAAAGAAATTTTGATGAGATATGTTTGGATGTGTGGTTTTATTCTGGAGAATGATGCATTTTAAAGCAAAGGAGCTGTTAATAAGGAATAACCATGCTTACTTCAGAAAACACTTTGAAAATTGGGGGCTAGAAGACCTCATCTGGGTCTGTATGCTGTGGCTACCACAGCAGTTATGAAACGAGTTAATGTGAAAACATTCCCATTTTCAAATAGAAGAATGTTATTGGCAAGTGATAATTTCCTTCAATCAGGATCATCCTTCATTTCCCTGAATCAGAAACTGGGAAATCTGCTTATTTCCTCTTTATTCCTTTCCCTGCCTAGAAATTTCAGCCTTTTAAAAATGTGCCAAATACATATTGTGAGCATTTCATTTTAAGAAAGATGAAGAGACATAGAAGGGACCTTTGGAAATCAGCCCTTTTTTTTAGGCTTAATAATTTTTATTAGGTAGATATTCTTTTGTATATTTATTTATTTCTACATCTGCGATCATGCTGCTGCTGACTGTATTTGCTTGGTGCCTATATTGCTGAAAAGGCATTCCTTACCCTGGTTTAATAAACTCAGCTGAGACCTTACCTGTGTAAAGCAGAGTGATTTCAGGTGTTTTTCAGGCTGTTACTCTGTCAATACTTTGTGGTTTTACTGTAGTGTTGAAAACATTCTTGCCTTGTATTCAGCTTTTGCTGTTTTTCTGGCACTGCTACGCCACTGTTTTCATCATGTGTTTGCTCAGTTGATTCCCTCTGTGTAGGTCTCCAGCCTTGGATTTGTCCCTCACTGAATTTCAGAGAGGTTTCTCTTCAGCCAGTTTATCAACAATCTCGATTATTTCAGTTGGTTCTGTCTGCCTTTGTCATCTGCAAACAAACGTATTCTTTCTTCAACCTCACTAATTAACAGTGAACAGCTGGCAGTGCCACTTTCCATTTTGAGGGGTGCATTGAAAGCTTCTCTTTGTCTATAGTTGGCTGATCCATTCAATATCTACATTTCTTATTGTCAAGACTGTGCAGCACAGATTAGTTCAACTTTATTTTTAATGGTTTTTATAAATGACATCTAAATATTTGTAAAGTTTTCATGAGGTAAAAGATGCTTTTTTTGAAGGTCACTGAAAAGCTCAGAGTTAGTTCTTGCTGTAATAAAGTCTTGTAAAAACAGCTTTTTCTCTAAGGTGCAGTTAATGTAAATTGCGTAAGGGGAGCTGATTAGGTTAGCTTTTACTGCAGGTTGATTGCACTTAAATAGGACATAGTAAAAGAATTAAACTGTTGACACGATTTCTTTGTTCTGTTAGAAGCTAGGTTGCTTGCTACTAAAGTGTATTATTTATAAAACTGACTGACTAATCTGCACCACCTCATTCACTCAAATGGGTAAAATGCTGAATTATTCAGTGAGGTAATATGGGAGACCCTCTGAACTAAAGCAATTTTGCCTCCATGTTTGTCATGCTCATGAGAACTCCTCAGTCCTTACATTAGCCTTACATAGTCTGGTTTGCACCACTTGTCTCACAAAAGAAATGGGAAATCCTGTAAGTAAGGACAAGGGTACTAAATGGCAGTCAGGTGCCAAGGTCTTCTGGCTTATGAAAAGTTAAAAGGGATGCTGGTTTTGTCTGTACTATAGACTTTGGTGCTTAAATTATCTCATCAAATTCTAGCTGCTAGAATTCTACCATTTAACTTGTATGGTTTTTGATACATACTAAGGGATCTCCAATATACCTGTTTGTTTTCTTTACATTATTAAGCATCAGATTTGCTCACAAAAGAGTTCATTCTTCCCACAGAACTCTTTTTGCTTCTTTTTTTTTTTTTTTCCTTTTTGTAAACTCTTTAGGGATTTTTAGAGAAGGAGTCTCAATCTTCAAAATGTTTTTTTCTGGGTGGGATAGTCAAATCTGTGTAATAGTATATTGCTTTCAATACTACCCTGAAAAACCTTCCTTCATTTTGTCATTCTTCATTATGTTCATATTCCTTCCTTTTCCCATTGAGTTGTGTTGACCTTCATCATGTAAAGAATTGAGTGTGTGTGGGTTGTATCCTTTCGTATTTTATGAAATGTGCATTTGATGCAAACTATTTCAGATTTTTTTGGGAGGTCCTACAGAGACAATTTTCTTCTGAATCTACGTTTGACTTCTGCTGTGAATTTGATCTCCATGTATTCTGTAGTGAAAAATGTTGAAGACATGAATGATTTCTTTGTGGTCCCTATTACTCCAGCTTAGAAAATAAAGTTTTGCCTTCCTATTTGTTGAGATATTTGTGTCTTGAATGGATCCTGTAGTTTGTATTGGCTTTGCTCCAACCCAATGAAGCTGCCTTTGCAATGGGTGATTCCTTTCTATATCACCGTACTGCTAATTAGTATGCTGGAATTATGAAGGATCACCTTTATGACTGTAGGAAAGCACAGCAGCAGTGAACACATATCTTTTGTTTCTGGAGCTCTTATTCGATAGTATTTTAGCTGATTATAATTTGGGGAAAGATAGCATGCCTGCAAGCACAATTCACTTGTCTGCATGATTTAATTAATAATTAATGATATCAGGATCTCTATATAATTAAATTATGCAACCATGTTTGTGTGTAAATGATTCTTTGCAACTGACATTTTAACACTGATAGCCTCAGGAAATGAGACCGGTTTTCTGTATTTTCAGAAGCCTTCTTGCTAGGCTCAGGAACCTATTTCCCCCTCTTGCTGAAGGTGATAGGTGTTTGGCTGGATACCATTGTGGGTTTAAAGAAAGCCGTTTGAATCAATGTAATTCCCGAGTCTGGAAATGACAGGATGCCTTTATGACTGTCAAGAGCTGGCTGTGTGCTATTTGTGCAGGGACTTAGACCCTCTCTATGGCAAGCAGCTGCTTCCCTGTCTGCATTACATTTTCCTGTTTGCTTTTAAAGCTTTGTCATCTTTGATAAACACAAGAATTTTCTATGTATCTCTTTTACTTCAGCAGGCACCTAATCTTCAATTGCCTTAGCATCTGCATGCTCCAGTCTTTAGTCTGTGCAGCATTTTATGCATCCCTGAGACTTTAGGATAGCCAGGTAAAATTGGGGGTGCAGGTCAGAAGACAAGTGGAGTCAAGAAGTGACTTGTCAGATGTTGCACGGGAGTTTTCCATAGCGCAGGTCACTACCTCTGGTGGCCAAGCCTTAGCTCAAGCTCTCAGCTTGTCTTTCCTCTGCATAATTGTCCTGAAACAACAATTTCCAAGGTATTGTGTTCCACAGTGTGGAATAGAGTGCAAGATATATGTGGCTGAGAGATGTGTTATGATAATGATATCCTTTGGACTTCAGAAGTATTAATAATAAATTCTTTCAGTAAATGGTTGAAACAGGCCAGAAAGTATGGGTTTTTTCTACCTCTTTAAATGCATGTATGTGAGCATAAATGTGAGCATGGAGAAGCTACAGCACATCATTTGCAGAAGCAGCCTCTTTTGCCTGTCTCTGTTTCAGATCTATTTTTATGTACTGCTTTCATTTCAAGGTCTTGAATAGCACTGCTGGTTTGTGAAATTGTGCATATCCTGAATCTTAAATTTCTAGTGTACCTAAATTTGTACCCTCCTAATGAAAGTGTCATAAATAAGCATCCTTTAGAGACCTGGCACATTATGGATGTAAAATCAGATAGAGCCAAGCTTAGAATGTAAAAATTTGTGATATAATGCTTGATCCTTTTATACCAAAGAAAGAAACCATAAAAAACCCCCAACCATAAAATCCCCACCATAAAAGCTAACTTTCCTTTGGATTTTTGACGCATAACATTTTTTCCCTTTATGTTATCATATAAATTTTTTAACCTAGCTCTCATGATAGTAGAGTAATTGGTATTTTGAAAATTAATATTTAATGCTTCGATTTGTTCTGTGTTCTGAATTTATTTGTTAACTGTGATACATAAAAAGAAACATAATGGAATAAAGATTATTAAAGCTGAAAGAATTTCAGAATTTTTTAATTTTAGACTTTTTTCCTGTTTTAGCTGCAGATTTCTTTTTTCCTTTTTTTTTTTTTTCTTCGTTCTCTAAGAGGAGTAGCTGTTTTCATTTTCAGACTTCTGTAAGTCTGGGAATTTCAGCATTGTCTGGGTCAACCCACATGGAATTGTCCAAAGTATTCATAGTAATATTGATTGGGAGGAGAAGAATCTAATTTTGATGTTACCAGAAAAGAAAGTGTTATCAGGGATTTAACCTCATTCTGAGATCAGTTTGTGCAGTGGTAATAAAGGGGTTAGCTATCACTGTATTTGTTGCCCAGCAGCTTTCTCTGAAATGCTTTGGAACCACATTGGAATGGGGGGGGGGGGAGGGGGCGGGGGCCATCAGCTTGATATAGAGGGAAGAACAAGGAAATGAAAGTCTGAAGTGAATGTAGGATACACTAGGGAATGGGATAGACTGGTTTGAATAAAGGGGAGTGAATATTTCTTACAGTTTTGCCACATGTCCTGGTACATAGATGTATTCTGTGAGAGTGTATATGGTGTGTCTCCCATCTCTTCAGAGGTGGTACAGGAGGAAAAGTGAGCAAGCAAATGAATGTGGTAAAGCCAAAAGGACAGAATTTCCTAAGATACAAAGGCATCAGAAAGTTTGGCTTTTGTGAAGATAGACAGGAGGAGCTGGTTTTGTCCCTTAAGGTTGCAGATGTTTTAGACTGAAGTGCAGTGGTGAGTTGCTTGAGTGGGAGGATAGTTCAGGCTTTTGCATGGTGAGGTCCTCCATCCTCCCTTAGCATCCTTCCTGTGAGCTACAGAGCCGGGTATGTCTTTGGTAAGGTCCATGTGCAGGTTTTTTTGTCTTATTTCTTGTCTTCTTGTTTTTGCCCTGTGCACCCTCATGTGTTTTAGGGCAATGCAGACATGGAGCAAGCATGGAATTACTGTGGGACAGCTTTATGTGTTCCTCCTCTCCTTCTCAAGACTTTTTGAACCATTCCTAGGATTCCTGTTACAGAGAAAGTAGCTTTTCTTTATTCCTGGGTGAAAAGTGTACTCGGAGCTATCTTGCATCGATATACATTATTCAGACTCTATATAATGGCAAGCAACCAGCAATGTATATAATCATAAGATCAAAGAGACTTGGAAAACAGCAGAAAAGAGGCTGTTTCCTCATTGAATTTAGAGATAAGGACACAGGCAGGAGTTGAAACAAACTTCTTTCATTAGTGAAAAAAATGACTGCTTGCAGAGAATCCCAGCTGTTTACCTAATACTGCCAGGCTTTAAAGTGCTTGCAGGGCTTGTGTTCTGTGCACCTATTTCCTTCATAATACACCTTCCTTGGGGAAGATAATCTCTGTGAGAAGGGGACAATGTGACCTAGAAACAAGGCAGCTCTGGTCTTGGGAGAGCTGGGAGAACATTGTGAGCCCTGTGACCAAGTGGTTGTGTGAGTCTTGGCAAGTTAATTCTCTTTGTTTCTCAGTGCTTTGCCTAAGCAGGCAGGGCAGGCAAGGCCAGTTACCAGTAAAGTTTCTCACTGTACACATGTACAGTGCCTAGGACAGGATATTCCTCACTGTAAAAGGCCTCAGTGACAGAGAGAGCACACATTGTGAGCTGTGCAAAACACACAGTTTCAAACAGACCCTCCTGGACAGATCACAGTGTGACACAGCTCTGTGTATAAGAAAATCAACACTTACTCACTAATGTTTTCAATGCTTTAAACTTCAATTTCCTAACTTTGATCTTTTGACTAAATCCCCAAATGACAGAGGTTTGTGGTGGCTAACTGTAGTGGAGGGAGGCAGTGGGATAACATGATGGTTAACTAAAGAAATGTTGTAAAGAATGTGAAGTATTTTCCATTATTAAAGATTCTAATTCTGTTCTCCCAGGTAAAATTTCCAGATGTGTGTTTTTTGATTACCCAAGAGAATGGAATTGTAGTTAAGCAATATTAAAAAATACATATTATATACCTAATAGGCCAGCACTGTTGAATATACATAATTACATTTCCACAGGTTTTTCTCCCCTCGGTTTGTAATGTTAATAACTTCTGAATTATTATTTCAGATATTTTCTACTGTAAGAGGAAAAAGGTTTCTTAATGGCAAATGTAGAAACAAATCTGCAGTCCTAGAATAGACTTTTTTTACAGCTGAATTCATTCTTGTATAATCTAGGACACGTACATTACCCTGTCTCTGTTTTTCCCTTTCCAGGACAGCTGGCACTACCGATGGATATTTTGGTAATATGCAAAGGGGTATCTACCAAGCTAAGCAGATGTTACATTAGTTTAGGAAAGCAGTTCAAAATAAATCACATGCAGAAATTTGGACCTAATCATATGGAGAAGTCCATGTTTGATGCTTACATTGACTGTAGAGATGTGTTGCATCCTCCAAATTGCCTCTTTCCACAGTTATTAAAAGTACCACAACTCAGAGCTAAGTTTTCATTCTGTGCTACGTTGTCCAAAAACAACAAAAAAAGGCGAGATCTAATCATAATCTAAACTGTATGATAACTTACTATTGAACATAATGGGAGGTCTCATTTTCCCTGCAAAGTAAATATTTTAAAATACGCAACATCCCAAATTCAGATCTTCATATCTGCTTTATTAGGATGACATTTGCATGGAGTTCAACACACTTTCAGTAGTTTTTAAAAGAGCTAATAATGGTAAATTTTCATTGTTTTTGTGGGGCATAAAGTACTGAGTATCTAATGTAGTAATCAATATGCTAATTCCATGATCTTTTTTCTGCTTTATTGGTTAGCAAAGGTAAGGAGATTAACATTTCAAACTGCCAAGTTCAATTATTCATGATGCAAGCGATGGGTGATTTTCATGAAAAATCAAAGGTGTTTTATATGTAGGTGCCAATGAGTTGTAATCCATGTTCAAGTATTGAGCATTCCTCCTGGTTTATGTGTTTGCACATAATGCACTCAAAAGGCTGAAGACCCTCAAGTGTTCAGTGAGGAAGCAAAGCACAGCAACAATACCTTACTTTGCACAAAGCTCTACTGCTAAGCAAGTCAATGCAGAATCAGCCTTTACATATTGATAGAATGTGGTGGAGCAAAAAGCATATAAACCCTCACTAGACACAACAAAAATCTGGAAAATTAAAATGTTACTATCTTTACTATTTATATTTTAGAGACTTTTGCTCTCTTACAATTGATAAAAAATAATTTAATTAGGTTTTCTATTTTACAAGTAATCCTATCTGTGTATGGGCTTGCTTAAAGTTGTTTTAGGTTCTGTCTTGCCTCTGGCATAGGTTTACACCTCCATGAGATGTGGCTGAGCTGGGTGTCTCCTGCCTTACTCAGGAAAGTTACAGTCTGTGTCACTGTGGCCTTGGAGAACCCGGTAAAACCTTTATTATTTATTTCCTTGATGGTCCCATTTCAAAGCTGGAGACTGAGATTATTAAGGTGACCTGGTTGAAGCCTAAATGTAATCAGGAAGGACTTTCTGAAGATGAATCTGTGACCATTTCAACTCTGAAAAAAGGAACAGCTCCTGTGCAAGAGAGAGTCTCTTGTGGACATGTGGAAGGAATGGGCATCAGAAAAGCTGATCTAGACACACTGTGGGAGCAGGGCTAAATATCCTGCACTGAGGCAACTCTGCCCTGAACAGTGCCCCCAGCTGGGCCCCTTTTCTGGTTCTTGTCCATTCTGGGTCTCTGAACTGGTTGCTGTCTTACTTGATAATGGAGAAAAATGCCTGCCCACATAAAAGATGACTAAATGCCCTCTACCTCTCTGAGTGACATTCTAGTATATAAATTTAAAGGGATTGTCACAAAAGCCTTACTTTTTGTTATCAAGTCAGATAAATTTCCATGCTTCTATGTCTTCATAAATGTAGTTTAAGATTTTTGAACTCACTGAATGTGTGATTATATAAATAGAATATTTTAAAAGGTCCTTTTAATCAGGAATAGCTGAAGTTTTTTTTCTGTAGGAGATTTGTATTTCTTGCCCAGATGTTGCCAATTTTTTACTCATTTGCATGGAAGTGGAAAACTGTTTTTCAGCCCTAAACAGCCAGGCCACAAGGGTTTGAGCCTATTCTTATTAAAAGAGGATACCTTTAATAGAAGTACCTTTTTTTCCCCCTAGAAAAAAATGATGCCAGTGTATGTTTGTGAGATACTTAATGAAAGAACATTGTGAAACTGTGTCTGGGGGATTAATGCAAGCCCTAAGGCTTATTTCTATATGTTAAAAGTAAAGCAGCATTTCTTGAAAATTTTTATTCTGTTTTGGTTGTGGTGAGACTATCCACAAAGTGGCTGTTGAAAATAAAATGAGACTTCATTTTTTCTCTCCAAGCAATTTGAAATGAAAGAAGTTTGAAGCTCACCAGAAGTGCTTTATATAATGAAATTTGAGAGATTGTTTATTCCTGTATGGCAACAACAACATCCACATATTCAGGGGTCATGGAGCTGTATGTTTGTCTCGTAATGGCAAGACCAGATTCATCATGTAAGGGGTTGCAAGGTCATTCAGCAAATTATTACAAGTTTAAGAGTTGCAAAAGCAGTGTGTAATTTCAGAAGTAATTTTGTATATTTGTGTATCTGGATGTTGAGAGTAATCTCTGCACTTGTGAGTGGCTGCAGCTTACACTCTTTTAAAGATGATGATGATGATGTCTGCATGCTTATCAAATGAGGGCATGCTGATTTTTTATTGTGTGGGTTGGTTTTTTTTTTCCTTACTGGCAGTCATACTGTGATTACTTAATAGATACTATATTTTCACTGGTGGTGTGGAGCCTAGATTTACCACCTTGAGCTGAGATGTATACTTTTGGTTCGTGAAAACAATATAAGGTTCTTCAAAAGCAAGTTAAAAAACCCCAACCAAACAGCAAAAATCCCCACAATAAGTTCCAATCTCTTTTGTTATTTAAATAGCAATATTTTACCCTATTCTCTGGCATGGTGTTTATTCGGTTGTGTTAAAATCAATTTTCCTTTTGTTTCCAAATTTCCTTCGTGTGTAGAAATCCACCTAGTGGAAAAAAATGTAGTTAATTATAATTACTGCTCTGTTGGCCTCTGTTGGCAGAACAGTCCGTGTCCACGGGGTATCACATGTCCCCTCCATACAAAGTGGAGCTATATGTGTTGTGTAATCCTATTCATTCTCATTGTGAGGTGGGTGACTGTTGAGTGGATTTTGTGGGTTTATCTCACTCCATTCTCATAACAGGCAGTATCAAAAGATGCATTTGATATACCTGGCCTGAAATGCTCAACATTACCTACCCTGGAATTCTGGAGTAAAACACAAATTTGACTGTTTTTGTAACTTGCACTGAAGTTTTTATCACTTTAGGTTTCTGGTAAGATTTTTTTTACCCCAAGCTTTTCTCTTTATACAGGATAGCTGGAATTTTATAGGTAGTTGTGTGTGCTTTGAACATATCATGCCAATGTGTGCTGCAGATTCTTTGTTTCTTCATCAGTTTTGGTGAAAGCAGAAGAGGAATACCTTGAGAGAAGACAGATTACTTTTCAGAATAAATTCTAAATGATTCTGTGGCTTTCTAGTGTAACCCTCTCCCGGTGTTCACTTAAAATTTCATATAGATATTTATTTTTGGAAGCTATACAACACAAGTTAAGTCCCCTATACTGGAAAACTAGAAAACTGAATGCTGGTAAAACTCGCTAGTTGTCCTGCTCTGTCCTACATATATATATATATATATATGTATACACACAATTGAAATATTGAGTTTCAGAAGTGAAGATAAATGAAGTGGGGAAATAATTTCTCTGTAACCTTTCAACATTCTTGGCTTACTTTGTAACTACAACTCAATGAAATATTTGAAGTGTGTTCCAACAAGGTTAGAGCAGAATGAAAATGCGTGAAAAAAATTTCCATAATTGTAAGCTACCACGTCATATTCTCATTCTTAATTAGTCCTTTCAGGTTCTCTAACTCTCCAGAGAAATCTTAGTTTATCCTGCTGAGTATTTGTGAAATTAATTAGGCTTTTATGGCTTGACCTGCTTTATTGAAATTCACTTAACTGAAGCTGTCATGAGTAATTATAGGTGTAGATTTGTAAGGAGCAAGGGAGAAACTTTTCATCTTTGCCAATTTCTTGTTGGATGTTTTACCTCTATCAAAAATTAAAGATACATGGTTTTGATTGACACTGTGTAGTAGTTCTCTGTATGACAAGACTCAGGCAGCATTAAGACTAATAAAGCAAGTTTTATTCAAGCTCTGGAGATGAGAGCATGTGGGGAATTTTAAAGAATCAAAGACAGGCACTCTTCATCCATCCAGAGGTTAAAACCTAATTCCATTTTGGTGTGATACAAGAAATTTCATGAAAGTTGTGCTCTTCTTTGCAATGTCAGACCAGGGTGAAAACAAGAATCCTTCTTGGGAAATTTCAGTGCAAGAAAAATAAGAGTAACCTGAACTCGGTCAGCTACCTGAGGAAATATCTTCTAAAATAAAGTGTAAAAAGATTGTGACTGCCTGTTGTAGATTTCTTGTATTTCTGATGCTATGCCACGCTGTATTTTAATTATCTTTAATAAGAAGTTTCAGATGCTCAATAGAGACGTTGAATGAATGAAGTAATATGGGGTGGATACATCCTGAATGCTGCTTTTTATTAGTTGGAATACTACAGTCTTTCCTGAAAAATCTGATCAATTTGGATAAGTAGGAACTCCAGGCTTTGGGGAGATCTCGAGTTATTATTTCTGACTATTTAAGATTGAAAGTAGCTGTGAGAACTCCATCTCTTTAAGACTTATACCACATCATTGACTTAGATTGTGATGTTTCAGTGTTACCTGTTCTCAGCTAGCATTCATTTCTACTGCAGATTTCAGTGCCTAATGGGTGATCTTACTCATTTTGTTAACCCTAAACTGCTCTCTATTTACAGGAAAGCTTTTGCATGTTAAGTAGAGTACTTTTTGACCTCTTCTCATACACATCTATGTCCTGTGGTTTCAGCGTGGGTGAAATTACTTCAGAATAATCCTATTTGTGTGATGGAAATGTTTTCACTGTGTGCTCAAAAGATGATCAAATGAGTGAGTCAGTGAGGTGCATAGTACAAAACGTAAGCAATAACTTTAGACTACATAAAAAAAGGACAAAGGCTAATTTCATGGTTGGTATGGTAGAATAGTAGAAGTAATGAATTGTAGTTACAGAAAGATTTGTTGGATTTCAAAAAACTTTCTGTAGTTCATTTTGAAAATAAGATGACATTAATTTTTAATAGACCATCTCATGTCCATGCCTGTCTTCCTTTGTAAAGATTAGTCTTGTTAAGCTGATGGATATGTGTATAATGTTTGCACTTGAGTCAAAGAGGTTAAATTTTCCTAATTCCAACCTCATTAAATGTTTATCATGTACTACTAGCCTTTGGACAGACAATAAGTAAGTACATTATGTTGTGCATTTTCCTTTCCATTGTGGCCTTTAGTATGTGGGGTGGGGGAGAAAGAGAGGATGGTGTTGTAAAGTTTGAGTGTTATGGACCTGATTGTTACTGCTTACAGAAGGCAGATACTTTCCTCAGTATTTTAACTTAATTCAGTGTATCTCCTATAGCATATCATGCAAGCTACTACTATACACAGTTTCTTAGGTAAAAAGGTTGTTTTGTCTGATGCTTAGTAAGGTGTGAAAGGCAGTAGCATGAACTCCTCAAAAAAGGATGAACGATCCCTGACTGTCACATGAAAAGAAGGAAGGTCAACCTGTATTGAATTAGAAAATGTGAGCATGTGTGTTCTTCCCATGTCCTCTTTTGACCATTTCTGATGTGTGGTGGAAGTGGCAGGAGCTCTTTCAGGTGTACAGCTCCCACAGCTGTTAGCTTGAATGCTTATTATTGAACAGCAGCACTATAACACAGAGAAACCTCAGTTAGACAGGGAAATTAATGCAGTGTGCACTGAAGAATGAGTCTGAAATACCTCAGAGGTTCTGCAGCCTAGCACAGTCAGGCTAACATATACTGCACAGACTGAATAAGCAAAAAATTCTTGGAATAAGAGAGGGGATAAACAGCTGGTGTTAGGATATGAATTAATGTGTTTAAATTGAAGTGAGGGTTCATGTTGAGAAACACTGTTAAACAGTGAGGGTAGTGATACCTTGTAGTGCTTACCTGCAAAAACTGCAAGATCTCCATTTCCAGCAGTGTTTTGGAACAGGAAAATATTCACTAGGAGTTGTATGGATGTAAGTGAATCAGCCTTGGGGGTAGATATGAACTAGATGTTCTCAAGAAGACCCTTCCATTTGCTATAATTCACCTTGTATAACCTAGGGGGACTGGCTGCCTCACACACACGTCCTCAAAAAGCATAAATTTCTCTGTCTCAGTATGTCAGGTGAACCACCAAGACAGACATCTCAGCTGCCTTGATCCTTGCTTCTGTTGCTCAAAGCACTTGTAGTCAGCTGCCCTTTGGTAGGACAAAAGACAGGAGGTAGGACACTGAAGATAACGGAGAAAATTGCATTCAAAAGTTTGAAATTCCATGTTTTGAATTTTGAGTAAAAACAAATCTTGTAATCAAAGAAAAAAAAAAGGGGAGAGGGGGAGAAATACAGGTGAATGCAAGGTGCCCAGATACTGTATGGCCATATTACTTGGGGAGAAAAGTGTCAAATTTTGACCTACATGCTTTTTATAATTAATATCCTTTTGTTCATCAGCCACAAAAGCTTAGAGTTTGGTTTAATGAAATACAAAGGTCTACGAATACTTAATGAAACATTTAATTTAGTCTCTTTTGTTTCACATTATCTTTTCAGTCTTAATACATCTGCAACAACCGAGGTTGCAAGTAATTACAGCCAAGGCTCCCAGTAGTAAAATGTCTTGAATCTGCAGATTAGCCAGATGACGTTTTAAGGTATCCAGCACCAAAAGAGGGGCAATGTTTTCTCACCTAACCACTGTGAGAAACAGAACCATGCCCTGATCTTTTCTTTAACCTGTGAAGTACAAGCGGTATTTCTGAAACTATATTCTGAAACACACTGGTAAAATGCAAACTGTGGCCATATCATGACATAACTTCATAATATCAGTGATCACTAGGCTTGGAGTCTGTGGAATGCTCTTTCCCAGGCAATTAGTCCTTCTGGTCCAGGCCGAGAGCAAATTATGGTTGTTGACAGCTGGCTGTTTATGTGAACTTACAGCACAGCACCCCCCTGACTATCTGCACTGTATCACAGTACTGACTTCTTTGAAATTTCAGAATTGTTCTGAAATTGCTGCTTTATATTAAAAAAAATCCCCAAATTCTCTAATGACCGAAATCCCCATCATGCCCACGTGTTGGAATTTCATTTATTTAACATGTTCTAATGTATAATGTATCTAATGTATACATATGCATATGTAAGAAATTGGGGGAAAGTTTTTTTTTTTTTAAATCAGGAGTGATAATTGTGTTAAAGAAACCTAGAAAAGCTCACCCTCATGCTCTAATGGAGGCGTATCTAGATATTGGGTACTCTGACCCTTCTTAGGATGGCATGTCTAGAGGCAGCCAGGGTGGTCTTTTTCTCAGAAAGAAAAAGGCATGACTTTGACTTCTGCTATGCACTTCTTTTCCCCCTCTGGAATTTAGTGAACTCAGGATTTTTGTTGATGAGACATATGGAGCTATTAAGACTTGGCATCTGAACAGCTACTTTTTTCACTACAGCAGAGCTTTCATTCTTTCTTTTAATAATAAAGTGCCAATAACAATCTAAGTTATTTTATGCATATTGTTCTTGGTGCTGAGTATGTTTTTCTTTTCTCACCACTTTTTTTGTCTTATATTTTTACATTTTTGAGAATGTTGGAATTATTCATCTAATGATGTTATAATATAGGAGAATAAAATTCTGTAATGAAAGTAAATATGAAATCTATCAGAATGTGATAGCTTGTTCTGTCTGATTAATAAATTCTCTCATAAAACCAACCTAAACTCAGTGTTAAGGCACCTTTACTGAGCTGCTTTATTGTACTGAGCTAACAAGGACATTACAAGAAATAGAGGAAATAACATGAATTTTTTAAGTATGTTTTGTGAGTCTGGCTGTATGTTTCACGGACTTTTAGACATGGTGTTTGCCGGATTTTTACAGTATTTCACATTTTATTAATCTAAAGAAATACAGAATTTACCTAGTGTATCCATTAGAAAGAACAAAATGAGGATTGATCCAATTTACTCAAACTGAGATGCATGCAAAGCGTAAGATTGCTAACATTAGTTTTAATTGCGACAGATACTTTTATTACGGTGATGCTAAGGCTTGGCCTGGGATTGCGTTAATCACAGGGTTCAAAGGGCTGCAAGGGAGAGTTTGTAAGAACTTTCTTGCTAGACACTGGTACATCATGCCCCTGGTTCTTGGGTGTTTTCTAACTGTACTTTTCTAAAGGAGGGCAATCCATTTGTTCACTCCGGTACAGCAAAGGTGATAGTTCATGGTCCAGGGCACACGTGAAGGAAACTTGATCACACATGCAGCTACTTAGAGATGTCCTCTGTGAAAGTCTTGGTCCTGAAAGCAAATGCCCAAAACCTGTTCTACTTCCTTAGAGCTGAGTTGTTAAATTGTTGGGGTTTTTTGCTGCTGAATTTGCTGAGCTTTTATCTTACAGTGGTCTGTGACACAAATATTAAGTGGCGTAAGTGAATGAATAACTGGAGCTTTTCTGTCTTGCTGGATATGGAAATCAAAACAGAATGGAATCAGGAAAACTGCAGCTTCACTGCAGTCACATCAGCTCAGGTACAGCTGCCCAGTGTTATAGCTAACTCGGGTACCTCTGTTTGCAAAGTAGCAGAAGTTGCATGGAATTTAGTGTCAGTGCACCTATGCATTTATGGGCACTGTTTTTGTGGGGTTCTGTGCTACCCTGCATGTGTGGATGGTACTGGCCACCCTCTGAATGTCAGCTTGAACTCCTCAGTATAGTGTGGATGAACATGAAGCAAGGTGTCCAGCTTCCACCTATCGACATAGTTCTCATGTGTCTCAGTGTCCTTGAGAGGGGCTAGATAATAGCGGGTAAGGGGAGTGCTGTCATAGCAAGGCATAACTCAAGGAATAACAGTGAATGCCTGGCATGAAGCCTGCCTTCAGCCAACTGTATTTTCACTGCTGGGAAAGAGGAAGAATTGTAACTGCTTTGAAATGGACACACTTCCACTTACTCTCCTAATAATTAAGGTCAAAGATGTTATACAAGGCATTTGATATAAATTGCTGCCCCTGTGAGAAGTTTTCAAATTTTTTGACTAAGTCTGTATTTATGAAAAATGACAGTCTTAAACTTGCAGTTTCTGGTTTCGGAAGTTTTGGCAGCAGTGTGCTGCATGTAGCTACACTTACTGATCTGGCCAGCATCCCATGCAAAGGGCAAGAAGGTTTCACTGCTTTTTCCTCAGAGTTAGGTTTTGGTAGTGCATGCATCCTTCTAAACTGTGCTGCTTCTGAAATATACTCCTATTGAGCATGCACCCCACTGCTACTCAGGCAAAGCTTTTAGTGCCATCTACTTGATACACTGACAGATCTAAATTTAGGAGCTAAAGCAGACTTCAGCCAGACTGAGACAGAGAAAGATTGCTAGGATAAGGATCTTGGCGTGTTCATCGCTGGTTTGCATTCTGGGCTGTGAGCCTTGCATTTCATGGCTTCACATTTGGCAGGTAGCGTTTTTAGGAGCAGTTAACATCAGGGTGAAGAAGTGTGCCTTGTAATCCAGCCTGAGGCTTTGGGGGAAGGTGGCAAGGCTGTGTGAAAGAGAAGCTATGTGCTGCTACTCTGACTTCTGCTCTATGCAACTCTCCTCTAACATTGTTACTTCAGTGTCATCCCATGCAAGCAAATGAAATGGGGTTATTTTCAAATTCCCAACACAACTTTTCCCTTTACTAAATCTATTACAGTCAGTTGACGTGACTCTTCATGCCAGTTGGTTCACATGAGCAAAAGTTAACTTCAGTGTGATTCATTTGAATCATCCTAATTTTATGTATTAAAAAAAAAATCAAAGATCAAGCAAAAAAAAACACAAGAACTTCAAAAATATTCTTCCTTTCTACATGAAACGTATTTTATCCATTTTAAGTCACAATAGTTTCAAACATCTAGTTATGGTTACAAATCTAGTGGTATTATCCCACCCAAGGATGATGAATGCTGCCAGGACACTGCAGTTGGACAGTCTCATGATGTTTCCCAAAGAGCTGGACAGCCAAGTGGTGCTCTGTGTTTTTCACAAGCAGGTTATAGCTAAGTTTTTTCAAAGATGCTTGAGGCCTGCTGATTGGGGTGGACTTTACTGGTTTAATTTGGAGCATAAGAAAACTGACTGTCCTATAGACCATATAAGTAGTATCTGGGTAAATTTTGTGTATGTAAAGTTAGTGGTTATTTAAAACAGGAAATTTTTAAAATGTTAAGTTAAGTAAACTTACTTTTCCCTTTGAAATATTATGAGAGTTACAAACCACAGTTTGGGGCTCAAAGATCACAAATTGCACTTTCCTGACTACCATATCACTGTGGTATTTGAATGTTTTTGTGATTCTTGAAAGGGAAGTAAAGTCTTTCTTCTCCATTGATAATTGATTTGTTTACAAAGGAAAGTCTTACTCAAAGAAAGCTGAGTGAAATTCTGACCAATGCATCAAAACAGCTGAGCTACTTTGAGACTGTAGGAACCAACCATGTAAATTTTGCCCCTTGATCTAGTAGGGGTTGATACAGCATTGTTCCTCATGTCAAAACAAAAGATCCAAGCTCAAGCCGGCTGTTTTCTCATGTTGCTGGATGTACTCCCTCTCAGACACAAGAATATTGCATGTTCAAAAATTCATAGCAACATCCACAACAGGTTGTGTCAGGCTTTGATTTGGCCTGTGTAGTGCTTTAGTATTCTTCAGACAGGTTCTCACTGGGAGACAGACAATGGTGGGGAGAGGCAGCTCTTTATGCAAGACAGCAAGACCTGCTGGGGAGCATCTTTCCCTTCTCTTCTAGTGTGCTGTGTCAGGAACTGAGTGGGAGGGTCTGTCTCTGAGAGTTTCTTATGCTTTTTCTGGCTGGGATGGGGACCTTCACTTGCCTAAGAGACATCTGAAGAACTTCAGAGTGGGATTTTACGTGACTCTTCTTCTTCTTCTTCTTCCTTTGATAGTCGTGTTTTTCAGGCACAGTGCTTCATTGCAAAGGGGCAGGGTGGAAGGGTATGATAAGACATCTCTTGTACTTGCCATATCCTGAAAATGTGGATTTGGGAAATGCTTTCTCTGCTTCTGGGACAGTAGGTGGAGCTATTTGTGGCACACTTGAAACCCGCTCCTTGAAAAAATTAGAAACTTTGAAACGTCGTTGAGAAACAGTTTTCATTTGCACTGACTGAGTGATCTATCTTAGCACTAGTTTGATCACCTTAGGGAGCCGAGATGCTAGTTCTTTAAAGATCTATCCATTTAGAAAGAAGAGTAAACTGGTGTTTTAAAAATAATGCAGCTTCTTGAATGCTCTTTTATCTGTCAAGTCTTTATTGTGCTATTAACGTAATTTTCCATACTGATCAAATGGAGCAGTTCTGTCCCGCTGTGCTGCCCTTGGCTCTTGCAGTTTTGTGCCTTATTTTTGTAAGATTACATAGCCATTAGCAATTAAAATGCTTATATTTTTAATGTGATTAATTTTGTATTGGTTATGTCACTGCACCTAAGTGGTAGAGTTGTTAATTTATTTTTTTTCTTTTTTGCTTTACCATTATAAAAGACTTTTTAAACAATCTTTTTGAGGACCAACATTCTTCTCCATATCTCCATTTTGCAAAAGTGATGTAAATTGATTTTTCCTGCACTGAACAAATAGAGATCTAAGTATCAGCAAAGTGACCTTTGAATAGTTTAATTTGTGTACAGGGGCTCAGTTTGATTTACGTGAGATGGAAGAGCTTAGGCTCAGAGAGGATGAGCCTGTTTGGATTTCATCCTTGTTTTTCAGTTCTTTGAATGAGGATCAGGTAGATCCAAAGAGATAATCCTATTTCAGAGGGTGGTCTGGGAGTTTTCTTTTGAGAACTCGCATCACTTGCAAAGGTCCCTGGTTCCTTCCCTCTTTGGTGAGCTGCTGTCCTCCCTGCAGGGCTGTTGGAGGAGCTTTCTCAAGCCCTTTGGGTGGTGAAATCAAAATATTTGGCTTAAGGGAAACTGACATTGTAACTGAATTTACATTGGTACATTTATGTTGCCTATTTGCAAGCTTAAAGAGCAAAGTTACTGTACTAAGCTGGAGAATACTTGGTAGTAATAGATACTCTTCTGTTTTCTTTAGATAATGAAAGCCAATAAAATGGTAATTGCAGTTTCTTCTGCCAATCTGTACTTAATAATAACCTTTGATATAAATGAACTTCTTTCATATAATAGCCTTCCTTCCAGTGTTGGCAGATGAGAAAATTAAAGTAAGCATATAATTTAATTTTCTTCAGCAGGTAATGTGGCAGAACATTATGGTACGCAATCAAGAGCACAAGCAAAGTATTACTTGCAGTCTTTATTTTCTTGGTGTTGCACTGGACATCAGTTAATAAGGTTTATTGGTGAAATAATCATGTTTACTGGAGAAGTAATAAAAATTAACAGCAGTATGTCATTTGCAGAACCCCTGGGTTCTCTTGCTTAGTTACGTGTATACTCAAAAGAACTATTCTTGGAAACCAGAGGGATCTGCTTTTTCAGTATTATATAACTACCAGCTAAAGTCAGGATTCCAAAACTTTAAAAAAAAAAAAAAAAGCAAGAGCAGCTCAGCATCTCATTTTAAGCCCAAATTACCTAATGACTTCTAAAGCGAATTACTCAGTAATGAAAAAATAGCAGTGCATCATTCATTATTGCTATTATTCATCTTATCATCAGCTCTGGAAGACTTCAGGATGTTCCATGAATACAGGATTGTATCTTATTCCAGTCATTTAAAAGCTCCTGCGTAGGTGATGGTGTCTTTCTGTAAGCCAGTGATAGTAGATTACTCATTTCTGAAATACTTTTGGCATTTTTGTGGAATGTGATTATTTTCGTAAAAAAAGGATTTCCTGCAGGCATATCCCCATTGATTTTGAAAATCTGAGCAAAACATTTGACCACAGTTTTGGCAGTTCTATACTTCATGAGGAAAACAAATTGAGCTGCTTTATGGAGAAAGCTTTGGAAAACGTGGTTAGAACCAAACCAATTAAGTCATGTTGCTGAATTTGCAGAAAAGCTGGAATGATGCTTGGAGGTGTAAATTCCCCATTTGTATCAATTCAGATGGCAGTAAGGATGCTCTTAGTGTTAACTATTTTTCTGGTCATCAAAATGTTTAGGGAAAGAGAAGTAACAGCCTATTACTAGGATTTGAAAGGAAAATGAGGTTTCTTTGTGGAATGACTAGCAATTCTGGTTTGATTACTTCCTTTGGTTTTCTGTAACACGGGTGACTGAACTTGCCAGTGAATTAGTACAGCTAAAGTGCTTTTTAAAGATGGGGAAGTAATTTTAAAAAATGAAAAAACCAAAAAAACAACAGGATATTGTGCAGAGACATCAGGATGAGGCTTTCTGGAGAGTTTCTGAGTGAGTGTGCTATCTGAAGAGGATGATGAAAAAGAGCACTGCAGGAAGATAAAGTCAGTTAATGACTGCAAAAGAAATTTTTTTGCATTGGCTTTCTTTTTTTGTTTTTTTTTTTTACTGAAAGAGTTTAGAAGAGTTTTCACATCAGTCTCTCACTGTGTGAGGGCTGCCTTAATTGGAAGTGTCAAGAACAAGTTTTAGACTAAATCAGTAAAGAGAAATTAATCTCCAGAACCAGATGACAGTTGCTCACAGGTTCTACAGGAACTCAAAAATTAAATTGTTGAATTGTGGTATGAAAATTTCCTCCTAAATTGTTCTTGATACCAGGAAAATTAATGGATTTTATATGGGTTGCTGGTTTCTGAAAGGGAACGCAAGAATGGGCAAGCTGCACATCAGGAAGGCTGACTTCTGTACTCAAAGAATAATGGAGCTGGTAAAGACAATAGTCATACTCAAATGAGAATACTGGGGAGGAATCGACCTGGTTTTGGAGGCAAAGTTACTCCTTGCAAATGAAGAAGAGGGCCTTGAAGGATCTGACAAATGTGAATTATGGTGATCAAGCTGCTGTACTGCACTTGGATTTAAAAGGTTTTCAGTGAGTTCATTCAATGGAAGCTCTTGAGGAAAGTAAGCTGTTGAGCAATAAGAGGGAATATATTTCATGGATTGAATACTGATTTTTAAAAGTCAGGCCAGGCAGAAAAATAGGACTAAAAGATCACTTTTCTTAGTATTAGATTATTACTGGATTTCCTTTAAAACCATGTAAGAATAAATAATGAAATTAGCAAATTTTCTGAGAAAAGTTGCACTGAGACTTCTGATCCTTAGTGACAGGGCAGCAAGGCAGCATGTGAAACTGTTCATAAGTTCAATTTTTTTTATACACATACATGTACATATCTCTACAAATACACTGGTGTTTCCATATGTAATATGTTTTCTTAATTTTAAGGAAGGCAACAAGCATACCTACCAACCTTAATGCCCTCCCTTGTAATATAAATGTTTTGGTTGGGAGGAATGCAATCCATCATAGAAAAAATGTTGATGATCATCCTAGTGTGCACTGCTTGAAAAATTTGGGCCCAGTTTGTGATTCATGTTGTTGTTACATTTGGGAAGGTAATTTCAGCCATTTAGGAAGACTATTGAAGTATTTTTATTCAGCTTCTTTGTTCAAATGTTGAGAGCCATTTTTGCTTACTAAAGGTTGAAAAGATTTGGGACTGAGTCACAAATAGATGTGTAGAAAATTGTTTATTTAGGCCTACAGAGAGCTGGAAAATGAAGCAACTGTAGCTTAAAGTACGTTCTTAAAATGCTTTCAATTGTAACATTTTCTCCTATAGAAGCTTAAATGTGCATGGGAAAAATATATCTCTTATGTTTGAGAGAGATAAAATTTTCTTAGTCATACCTGAGTAATTTGAACAAAAGAATATGTGATGAGTTAGTTCATGGTTCAGAAGATAACCTTGCCACCATTTCTAGTAAAACGTTTTGATGTGATTTGGAGTTCAGCTGATTTTCTACACACTGTAGTGTTTCTTGTATGTTTTGGTTATTCTGAAGAATATTTGAATGCCATTGTTTTTTTAACATAATAAAAATATTTTTAGCTATTTGTTACATTAGACCTTAAATAATAGGACAGGGAATTATATTAGACTTGGAATCATCTTACCTTACATTTAAAGTGTGTTTTCAATTTTTAATGCCATTATCTCTAGCAACAAAGAATAAATTAGGATGCATCCATTTTGTGTATCCTCTATAGCACTTTTCACTTGCAGGTGTGATGGTGCCCTACAGAGAAGTTGGGTAAATGTTGTCATCTCCGTTTAGCAATGGAGAAAGAACAAAACAGTGCTCTGGAGGATTGTATTATTAAGGAATTATGTCCAATTTCAATTAATCCATTAGTGTTTGTCTAAACCTTTGAAAAAACAGTACCTATAACATTTACAGTTTATATCAAACTCCAGGTGTCAGAGTTAAATTTCTGCTCTTGAACCTTATCGCTATTTGCTCTACCTATCTCCATAGTATTAATTGTTTTGATTTCCAAAAAACTTTTGGAAAAGCAAATCTGCATTAGGAAAAAAGATATGAAGAAAAGGTTATGGTGTTTTCAGGAGGTTAGACATAAAGAAGTGTTATAGATTAGAAACTGCAACTAAATTAAGGAGTAGGAACAAACTGAATTTTCAGCTTCGGTTAGAGGCATGTGGGGCTTCATATTGAAGGGCTTCTGTTAGCTTATTAAACAGTGATTTAGCAATGAATGGCAAGGTGTTCAGAAGCAACAGAAGGATTTAGATTAGGTGAAGTCAAAGGTGTCTGCAAGGATGTAGGTGTAATGGTTTATTTCAAACTCTGACTGGACTGGGATTCCCCCCC
>VZTZ01002935.1:213476-223800 GCA_013400955.1 Drymodes brunneopygia | reverse complement strand
CCCCCATTTTCTCTTCTCCTTTTTGCCGTTTTGACAAATGATGAGCAATGCCACATGGATAGATGAACCTAGCCGTGTGTGCTGTATTGAGTTCAAAAACTCATGGGAAATAGTAGGAAGATGCCTCATCAAAAAGTGTACCTGTGCAAGGTTGGCACTGGAGGCTGTAAAAACTATGACAGAATGTGGTGCTGATACTCTTGTAATTCCACTGGCAATCTGAAGGTGCCTTCTTGCCTGAAATAGTCATTGCTTTTGATCAGGATAGAAGCTAATAGATAATAATGAGAGCTTTCATTAGCAGCTTTCTGGTTATAAGAAACATGAGAGTTTGCCTTACAGAAGGGACAAGAAAGGACACAATGAAAGTGCGGGAGATACTACATGGTATTGAATTAAATGTTCTTGTAGTTCCTTTTGATAACACATGTACCATCATCAACTTTACACTACATAAATCCAATTATTTTTGCATAGTTAGGCCAGGGAATTAATTTTTCTAATAATACTGAGGTTCAGATATTATAGGATTTTTGAACAGGCAGACAAGCAACAGAAATTCATGTTGTAAGTCTTCAATACAATAGCAACTTTCACTCTTTGAAGAATAAGACTATTTCTACAGACAGAAGCATGGAGGGAAGATAAAAAACTCCAAGTTTTCTTTGTTCCAAAAACTTCTGCCCATCCCAAGTGTTACATGGGCCATAGTCCATCATGAAGTTTACTTCCCAAGCCTGAAGTCTGTCACTACACAACTGTTAGTCACTAAACTGAAATATGGATGGGAAGGGAAAAAGAAGGAACAATACAAAGAATAGACAGGAGAGGTACCCTGATTAAAGGGAGGGAGGTATGTGTAAGCTTCAAAGTCTGTTACAGACAGCCCAGGATGCACCCTTGACCAACTATTGTAATGCTGATTGCAGGTTTTGATTATGTGCGTTTCAAAAGAAAAAAAATGAGTGAAATTTAATTCTGAGATCGAATTATTAAGTGAAGGATGAATGAAGAAGCTGTTGAGATAAATTGCTAGCTGTTGTTTAAACAATTCACTGAAAATATCTTTTAAATACTCAATTTTAAGAAGTTATAAAGTCTCCCAAGCTTGATGTGTGTGAAAATCCAAATTCTGAGAGCAGAAGGGAGAAAATTATAATGCTACTGAATAACAGCAGCAAGAGCACAGTGTACAGCAAGTATTCTATGTGTCACCTGCTTTAGACAAATGGATTTCTGTTGGCATGGGAAAAGCATGGTTTATGCAAGAGCATATATATATCTACACAATAAATTTCTGTGCTAGGGTAATTGATATCTTTGCAATATGCCAATGAATTCTTTGGTCTCTGGCAGGCAATTAACAATGCCAGGTGCTCCAGAATCAATATAAAGGAATGCACCCAGTGCTCTAACACTCAGAAGACTGAGTGAAAGCCTTAAGGGAGCCAGATGCTTTTTAATTAACTCAGGTTGAGAATTTTGCTGGAGAAGACCACCAGAAATCTAAAAAGAAGATTAAATCAACAATATTGGAGAATATTAAATTAATGACACCTTCATAGTTCCTTTTCTTTCAGTAACATTTAGAAATGTGAAATGAAGTGGAATTTGTTATTGCACAGTTAAGCCTAGTGTTATATGAGGTAAATGTTGATGACCGCACATCTCTGAAGCAACACTGACGCTCTCAGAAGTGATTCAGTTGCCATGACTTCCTTTCTGGATGTGCCAGCACAAAGCCTCTCATGAGAACAGGTGTGCGTGTGTGCAGTTACTGCTTGCTCGTATTATGGGATGGATTGCTGCATTAGCAGAAGGTAGAAAAGCAGGAGGAGCAGAGGTGAAGGCTGAATTTGTGCAGTGTTACAGCATACGTACTATTAGCTGTTAGCTGATGACCTGATGCAAACATACAGGCTGTTGAAGGGAAGAAGTAAAAGAAACCACAGAACAGATGTAAAGAATAAATTGTTGGTGCTCTGGGAAGACTCTGCTAAGTAAAATTTTGATTCCTAAACAGTGTATTTGAGCACATGTCCAAGCTGGAGAAAGATATCCCCCCATGTGGAAGAGGAACATTTTCACTGACTTGAAAGGGAACTTAGATAGCTTGAGTTACTGAATTATATAATTGTCCTTAAGGATCCACTTTGAGTGGCTTGGTAAAATAGTACAATCAGGATAATTGGTTTTGGGATGCCAGACACGTCTTAGAAATACCCAGCCTACCAATTAAAATCAGCTAAAATGGTTGCTCTTACCATTTTTTGTTCCTTCCAAGTAGCAGATTCTGTTACACTTGCTGTATCTGATGTACTGTGTAATATTAAGATACTGAGGTAGGAGAATTTTGTGTCACTCATACTAGGTTACATACATTCATACCAAAGTGTTTTGTGCTAAATGACTTTTGTTATGCTCTTATTTTATTGAAGGGCAAAGTCCCTGTCAATCTCAGATGTGAGATTTGGGGTCTTAAATAAATTTAGATGCCTGTTTTTTAATCATTTTTATTAGGTTGTTTTTGGGTTTGGGGATTTTTGTAGTAGTGTTAACCAGGAAGTCAAAAGGCATCACTTGTGCTTTATTGAATGGAACATTAGACCTCCTTAAATAAAATACTTGCACGCTCTCAAAGAGTTTGGTTGGGATATTGGTTGTTATAATTACATAAACACAAATGTAACAGGCATATAATACATATTTTAAAATCTTCCTCTAATTTATTTAGCTTACTTTTTTCTTACTGCATCTCTGTTTCTTTGATCTTTTACAAACTTGCCTTTATGTTCTCCTGATTAAATAATAAATCTGGGAATTTCTGCCCTCTTGTAAACAAGTATTTTATTCTTAAGGGTTTTGAAGAAGTTGGAGTCATTGAAGATTTTTGAGAAGATTATTGGAGAAACTTCTCAGCTACATAGAGTAGAGGCAATTTATATAGTTTACTTCAGCACAGCATTTTCTTTTACTTGGATACTTGTAGTATAACTTTAAGATAGAAAAAAAAAATGTGCAAATATTCTGGTGCAGTATGTTGAATATAACCCATTTTAATGGAGTTTGCCAAGAGCTGATATTGTACTAACTAGCAATAGAGAGTAAAAACTCTATTTGATCAATGCTTTTGGGTCTTTAAATTTTTGAGATACGCAAGGAGAGAAGAAGAGAGGAAGAAATTTAAGGGTCTTGATTTTCAAGAAAGGCTAAGCCTTCACTGAAAAACAAGCTTCAGTGAAACACCTCTCATTCTGCATCCCATAACTGAGAAACCAAAAATTTGATCTTTAACATCCTACTCGAGTTATATGCAGTACATGAATGGTGTGATCTAATATTCACCTATGTCTGTACAGACAGTCTGAAAACATTCAGAGTGCAATCTTGAAAAATCTGTCCTGAACGCAGTGCAGATGACCAAATGTAATAATGACATCGGGTCTTTTTATTGCTTTGCATTGCTTGCTTTATGCTCTGGGGTTTAGCTGGGCACTGTACAGCCAAAAATCTCTGAAACTGCTGCCAGCTTTTATAGCATCACTATAATTATTTATTTATTGAGTGTTATTTGAGCTTAGTCTGTTCATTTTCTAGCTATTGAGTGTAACTGATGTTGATCTGTCCCATGTGAGGCCTCAACCGGTATTTTTTGCAAAGCTAGAGATTCTGTTTTTTATGTGTGCTGGGGAGCTTAAATGTATTTGTAGAGTGGTTTAAGTACTGGTGGCACTGTTCAGAAATGAACTGAGCTGCAGCCAAGGGTAACCTCAGTGTTTCTTGGAAGGAGGAATATTTCAGATGCTACAGCTTTCTCCATAATTGATTATGTGTGTTAGAGCCTGTGCATGCTTTGCCTGTGTAGCAGAACGAGAAATGCTTTGCTTTAATTCCTTGCTGATTTCAAATAATGTTTTTTATAAATCAGCTGTTCTTCTCAAGTCTGTTTCTGGTTTTTGAAGTAAGGCTTTGGTTTGATTTATAAACTGTTGATTGTACTCAGAGCTTTTGTTTTATCTGCTTTTGTAGTTACACAGATATAACCAGCATACTGAATTCCTCTAAAGCTTTTCTTTTTTTCTTTGCGCAAGGGAGAGTCCTTGATTATAAATATTGATGCATTCCAGTTTGTGTTTCAGAGCTCTCAAAAATCTTATGTATAATTAGCCTTTTGATTCAGGAATGAATTTGTGCAATTGTTTTCCTCAGTAAAAATAAGCACATGTCAATCAAGACTTTTTAGACATTTTTGTGTTTTGCTGTAAGTTCTAAAATACTGCCTTTTTTATGTCTGACTTACTCATGCTGCCACAGTAACTGCAATTTTCACCCTTAGCCTACAATGGTGGTTTGAAACCAACTTTAAATGTTTAGGAGCAAAGTACAGAACAGTGTGAAAAATCATACGGTCTTGTATGTGGAGAAAACCATTATCTTGATGTCACAGTATTTGCTTATATTTTTCTTACTCTTGACTGAATATAAGTGGCTGCTAAACTGCAAAAAACTAACTCTTGATTACTTCTTCTTCCACCTCTGCTTGTGGGGAGAACTACTGGTTCTTGTAGTCCACCTTTGACCCTCTATGACATATTTTCTGAATTTAACTTGCACCTTTCCCAGGATATTTGTACTTCAGATAGAAAATACATAAAAGTGTAAAAGCTATAAAAAATGTTTCATAGGATAGAAGTGAGCAAACAAACAGACTGCTTTGCTTTCTGTGGAAGGGAATGGGAAAGCACCTCCATCATTAGAGAATACTTACGAAAAACATAGTTATGCCATTTCTAAGCAGTAAAATCTCGGTTAAATATGAATTTTAGAACTGTTTTGAAGGAGATCTCCCATTGCATTTCTTTTACCCTCTAAGCATCAAGAGATAGCCCCTTGTGATGACTTAACCATGCAAGTTTTAAAGTCCTGAATTTATGGACATGCCAATGCTTTTATATTCTAGTTATTTCGAAAGATTAGTGTTTCATAGTCTCTCTTCTTTTTTTCCTTAAGAATAAGTGTTGGGTAACAAATTGTTACTTTAAAAGCAGTAATTCTCCTTTTGATGTATTTAAATTGAAATCACTTACAGTCACACATCAGAAGCAGATTGGGTCTGTAATTCAGGTGATGGTGCATCAATGCAAAAGAAGGCTTTAGGAGGGGACTGTCTGCTGACAGTTCTCTGCCCGCAGACTGTCACTCCAGCTGCTCAGTCAAGAAAGTAAATCCAAGCTACATATGAGGAAAGCAGCTTGGTAGAGCTTTGGTTTCATTTAAAAGCATGGTAAGGGAAGGAGGAGTCAATTGAAGCACTGACATCTGCTAGGCAGGAGAAAAGTCTGAGAAAATGCATTTGTGTTTTCCTGAGAGAATCCCTAGGTTACTGTGTACCCATTTTCTGCTGCTGAATAAAAACTGAAGTTTGACCATCCTCTGGTAGTATTTCAGGCCATAGCTACAGTGGTGTAGCTTTTGTCTCCTTATTCCATTACCCTGTCTGTCTTCTTGGCCCAGAGTTGAAGAAATTCCTGGAGCGACACCACCATGAACCAATGCTATGGAGAATTAAATCAGTTATGTTCAAAGGTATTTCAAACTAACTGGTGCAAATTAGAAACCTATTGGGAATGCTTTATGAAGCTAAATTTTAACTATACCAATCCAGAATATTTCTTGAAATGAAGTGGGTGTATGATACGTTGAACTTCTAACGTTATTTCAAGGGAAATTTTCAAAAGCCCATGCACAAACCTTCTGGCCTGGTGATTTCTTTAAAAAAAAAATTCCTAATCAGAAGCTACAGTTTTGGAGCAAGCCTACTCGTCCTCACTTATCACACCATGATTTACAGGCTGGTTTTGGTGTGCACAAGCTAGATTCCTTCTGGAAGTGGCGGTGTTTCTGAACCAGTGAATCACACAGTCAGACAGGTTCAGACTGTGTGCAGCATGGGAATGTTTGGTTCAGGGAATCACACTGTCTTCCCTGAAGCAAAGCTGCAGATCTACATGCTGTATAGGTGTAGGCCTTCAGCATTGTCTGGTTCAGGCTACTTGTATGCTCTTGGTGCAGGCAGATCTCACAAATTCAGACATAGCCAGAGGGTCTGTGCCAAGTACGCGAACCAAGCCTGGGGTCTGACTGTGCCATGAACTCCCCACAGGGGAGATGTCTCCCATCTGCTGCTTTTGAAGAGAGAAAATGCTCAAGGGAGAGAAGATAGGCATCAGATATCTGAATGGCACTGTCCCCAGAAGAACTGATCAATAGTATTTGGAATTCTTTTATTATGAAAAAATAAGAAAAAAATGATATTTTTAAAATTCAAACCACATTATTTTAAAAGTGTTGAAGAATCCTTCCAGCTTTTCCAAATGTGGACCACCTAATCATCTTTTTGAATTCTGATTGTGAATTAGGTGAATTTCCATTTTTCAAAAGCTTTTGTGTCATTTCAGTTGTGTTGCTATTCACCAAAACCATCCCACCGAAGTAAGTTTGCTGTACTTCAGATTGATAGATAGCTGATTGGGAAGCTCAGAGAGCACAAACAGGCCAAGAAGAGGAATGAAAATGGCAGCTTTATGAAGTTCCCCTTCGTCCATTTCCCTCTGGGACAGTTCACTGACCTTAGCTTTCTGTGTCCAGGGTGAGGCATACTATCAAGGACTAAGGAAGATTTACGGGGATTCATAGAGCTGTAGGAACATCTGCACAAGAGGGCTTTAATTTATCTTTATTTCCTTACTATGCTATTTGTCTCATAACCTGGCTGCCTTTCCTCATCTCTAGCTAAATTACCTTATCAAGGACAAACATAGTACTACGTTTCCATGGGGATGGGGTATGGAGAGTACTGGGTGGGTGAGAATCCTGCTCTTCACTTGCAAGGGATATTGAATAAAGCAGTTTATCTGTAATCGTATGCATGCTCACACACATACGCAGAATAAAACTAAACAGCAGCACTTGTAGTCAAAGCTACAGAATAAATATGATCATTTTCTAAAAGCAGTCTGAATTATTAGGGAGTTTTGTTTTTTTTTTTTTTGTGGTTGCTTGCTGATCTTCTTTCAATCCATTATTGTATATTTTTATATGTTAAAATATCAGTATGCTATTAAATTTGCAGAAACATTCCCGTAATGAAAAGTTCCTGGTTTAAGTTAAGAACATAAACTGTAAGATAGCCAAAGTATTATAAAAATGTTAAATGAAGACTGTGTCTTTGTTACATACAGGTGTTACTATAGGAACAGTACATGCCAATATTTTTTTAAGGGGCTACCCAAAATATGTGTGTTTGAATGAGGAGGTAGAGGTGCTGTCAGTATTTCTTGGCCCCTTGCAGATATTTGTCTGGTTTGTAAAAAAAATAAATGATACTGCTTTCAGAAGGTATTAGTATTGTTGATATGAAACCCGCCAGGGTAACACATTATGTTAAATATAAAATACTTTCTGTAAAAATAGACTCTTTTGTCTGCCAAAATACTTTTCTTTTGTATGGTACAGGTGTGTGGTAATTTTAAGTTTCTTTGTCTCTAAAATAAACAAAACCTACATGGAAATTGCAAACAATTTCTATAGTTAAGAAAATAATTGTCTACATGCTTAAATCTGCAAAAATATGAAGCTACTATTTTTTGACACATGCTGACTTGTTTGGAATTGCAGGGCTTGCAGTCTTACAGCTACTTGAATTGCAGTCTGTGTGGCATATCTAGGAACAGTATTAACTGTATGTTAGGAGCATGGGCAGTATGAAGAGGAGTTGGACTAGGGAAATGGACTTTAGGAGCTGTATACATGCAGACTTATTGAAAATACAGCTTTGAGTGATACAGTTGCAAGGAATTTACTCTGAGACCAACTTAATGGGGCCATCATGTTGTGATCCTAGGATTTCACAGGAGTCTCACCTGAAACAAGCCCATGGATGGCCTAGAACATTTATTAATGCCTTCTGCTCTCTTCTTGTGGCTCCTGTGGTTGTTTGAGAAAGTGGCAGAATGCTCAGTAGACATTAGTGGGAGGATATGTGCTGATTCGTCTGTGTTGCATTCCCCATGGAGGGTTGTGGAGGACATGGCTTTCCCAATTTTCCCATCCCACCTGGATTCTGGAGTGCCAGTGGCTGGGATGGGCAAATTTCGAAGCCAGTTTCATTGGGCAGAGGGCCCTTGAGCACATCACTCATCCTGTCTGTGCACAAACCAGGATGAACTTCTTTGGGCTGTTCTTTGTAACAACACACTCACAGTCGTCTGGCACTGACTTGTCAGGCTGTGAGACCCAGCTCCTTAGTGAGCTCTGCCATTTGCTCTGCTGCCTGCTCTTGTTCATTCTGCTGCTTGATCTGTGGGGAAGGGTCAAGTGACAACAGCAATTCTAGAACAAATCTTTGTAGGCCTGCATTGCTTAAAGTCCAGCCAGGAAGAGGGAAGAATGACTCATAGTGAATACCTCAGGGATTTTCAGAGCCAATGTCTCAGTTACTCCTCTGCTGTGCACTAGCCAGGCTATGAATTGTGCTTTATGAGGTCAAGCCAGATGGCACTGTGAAAGGAGCACTGAGAGAACTGTTTAATGTGGGAGGACTGTTTCTGTTATTAAAGGAAGATTTTCAAGTTAATGTGGACATAAAATTGGATTCCAAAGAAAGGTAGACTCACAAACGCAGCCAGTGATGCAAAGAATGTGTGGCATGTAACTATGATGGAAGAGTATGTATATTTAAAAAAAATATTTTCACTAATTATTTTTGGTTTTTTTTTAATTGAAAAATGCTTTATTCTAAAGAATGCTTGTCTGTATTTATCATTCTCTAGGAATGAACCTGTACTGAAAGTCAGAACCTGATAGGAGAAAGATCTCCAGGGAGAGGTACCAGACAGGCAGTGAGAAATATACTTCAGGGAGAGCAAAATGACACTTATTGAGAGGAAATGAGATAAAGGGGAATGAAGCAAATATTTATGTAACTATAAATCACTATCAAATGTGGGAAAGGAAAAAAGAGGGAAGCCATCTAAGAAAGGTGCTAAAGTCAATGATGTTTTGCTAGGTTGTTAGGAAGTTTAATAGGGTAGTACAACATAAAGTGTTACATATTTGTAGTCTAAGAGGAAAGTGCCCCAAAATGCTATTGTAAATAATAATGAAAGCTTAGCATTTTGTAGTCACATTGCAGGGCTGTGACAGATACAGGTGAATATATATAGTGGCTCAGTATGGACATAATAGGGGAAAACTTTCTAGCTTATCATCACTTGCAGTTGATGTCCAGTATAGATGCACACACCTTTTGATCATTCTCAGTCAAACTCAGGATTTAACTAGAAGGTCCTGTAGGATTTAACCTGCAGCTAAGTGCTTGTCCCTGATACTGACACATTATTTCACCTCAGACTACCCTACCTTTCTGCAGACTGAGCTGTAACTGAGATGGGAGACCAGATGAGAAAGAAGAGTGAGGGGGGAAAAGTACATCAAAACCCAGCTTTATTTTCATATGTCCCATGTGGCAGTAAAAGAATGGAAGGGCAAAGGAGTCCATACTCATGGCACTGTCTTGAAAAATATCATTTCAGCTTTCATGTGGAGATTTCCAGTGTCCCCAGAGCTCCCCAGAATATCTGCTTTATAATTCAAAACCTGCTTCACCCTTGCTGCTTCGCTTGCCCGCAGAAGATTTCAAAGTTAAATGTGGTGCACAGTCTGCGCTCCTGTGATACCCTACATGACAAAAGAAAATGGGGTTAAATGCAATATCCCTTGACAATTTATGTGTTTATGAAGTGAGAAGGAATTTAAAATAATACCAGTATACTATTTTTTCATTTATCTACAGTCTGACGTGTCAGTCAGTTCCAGCTGATGATAGACACTGACTGACAGTGCTTGTGTCAGCAAAAGAAGAGGAAACTTCCCCTAATAGCCATTAGCAGAGTGTCTATAAAGTAGTACAGCAGCAGTCACTCATTTTGTGAAACAGCCTTGCCTCAGCATGAAATTGTTTAACAGATTAGAATAGAACCTGGCCTGACAAACCAGGTACTGGTCTGGAGCAAGTGTACCACAATTTGTCTTGGTGCTGACTGAATCTCTCTAGCAAATGCAGTGATTTTTGACAAGGGTAAATATTGAGTATGTTGGCATTTTTCTGATTCTATCAGCAGTATAATTGGTTTAACTGTGTTTAGCACAAAAACTTCCACAGGTTTATCTTCACAACATTTATTTTATGGTATTTAGTAAGAAATATGAAGGTGTCAATGCAATTTTTTCTCATTGTGAGAAGTGTTTGCAAATCTTAAAAAAA
>VZTZ01002935.1:106839-213398 GCA_013400955.1 Drymodes brunneopygia | reverse complement strand
AAAAAAAAGAAAAAGAAGTAAAAACCATCAACAATTTTTCCACTGTGATGATTTTCTTTATTCTTAGAAAGAGGCTGTCCCCAGATCAGAGGATAGCATATATGCATCATCATCACTGTTTGTTCCTACTTTTGAAGAGAGAAGGAAAGAAAGATATAAAAAGTGAGATTTGATAGGAATATACATTAATATTATAGAAATTTATTTTATAGAAATTGAAACCTGAAGAGGAAAAAAAACCTCTACAGGTGCTAGTAATATCTTAAGTGAAAGACCACAACTGCAGTTAGAGTAACTGGGTTGTGGAATATTAATCCTCCTGATTTTTGTACAAGTGGCTTACTCATAACTATTTATGAATTTCTTAGCACTCGAGTCCCCTTATCTCCCCCCGAAGACTTTGTGTTTTGCTTTTTTGCTTTAGGATGTTTCTGATGTTACTTCCCCCATTCCATTTATGGTACACTCCCTGCTATCTAATCCTCCCCAAAAATATCAGCTACTGCTGCTGAACTGATGTCCCTCTGAACAGATTAAAGTGATGTGTGTTCCTCGAAGGCTCCCCAAATGCAAGTGTTGTGTTTGCATGTGTGCTAAGCACAGCTTTTTGATAGTACCAGCAATGTGTAGAACGCTATTTCTATGTGCTAGGTGTTAAATGTAGCATAAGGCACAATTGTGATAGTGTTGATAAGAACTTAGGAAAAAAGGCCTTGATTGTAAGATAATGAATTAACTTGGCATTTGCTGTAAAGGGTACTATCCTGTGCTCCACTTTTTCAGAGATCAACTAGAGCATCACAAGGGGAAATTCAGCAAAGACTTGAGAGAAACAAAAAAGATGGTGGTGGTATAGCAGTGGAAGACTAGAAGTTGTGTTAAATGCCTGTTTTGATGAAGAAGAATAAACTATCTTAAAAGAAAAGGCAGCAAAAAGAAATTAGCACTGAACCCTTAGAGAGTAAATAGCAATAGAGGCATATGCCTGCTGGGAGAATTTGGTTCTTAGTGTATGCTGCAGGTGGAAAAGGTGTATGATCCTGTTAGCAAAGGGTTTCACCCCTATTTGCGCTGTGCCACAGTGCGAGACACAAGAAACAAGGAAGGGATAAAACACTGAGCAGCTTTCCTTGGCAATTTGGGCTTGTTCTCTCAGATCCCTGCCCAGGAGTCAGGCTTATAAAACTTCCAGTGGATGTTCTTCTTAAATTTAGCAACATTTTACCAACCTGGTTGGTCCATTTCTGAAAGTTTGAGAGGTTGGGTGAGGAAGAGAGGAAGTAAGGGCAGAGATGGGAACTGTTTCTAGTTATCACAATCTAGGACCTTGAATATCAAATTGAAAACATGTGAATGGGAGGGAAATTTCAGTCACATTCAGCCTGGGACTCCTCACTGCACTAGTAGTCAAGGAGTAAGAGACAGTCTTGTTCTCCACAGATTACCCAAGCTCTGGCATCTGGTGCACATCTGGCAATTTTAAGGAGAGTGTGGATGGGAATACTGTGTACACTTCAGCCTCTTAATATGAAAAGCCCTTTGTCCTCCAACACTGTAGCTTACAGGGTATTGGTAAAACTTTATTTTTGGATGATCTTTTTAGCCTCAGGAAACTCCTTGCACAAAACACCAAGTTTGGATTGATTGTGGGAGTGGAAAAACACGAGTTCCGGTGGTAAAAATGGTCTCTCTGAAAGGCTGGAAATGGATACATCAGGGCTTGTTCATCTGCTCCCCAGAGTATGCAGAAAACCAGACTTTGTACTATGCAAAAGGTAGATTGTTACATGTAAGTGAGTATTAAGGATGCCTGAACAGAAAAGTGTCTGAAGGCATTCTCTTCTGTGGAGGGAAACAGTGTTTTAACAGTTGTCAAACTGAGATTGAAACCTGTTTTAAGACAAATTAGTGATCTTCATGGACTGCTCTGAATCCACTCTGGGAAGTGAGATAGTGCAAACAAATGCAGAGAAGAGAGACAACTTAGCTGAGCAGAACACTTCTCCTAAGAAAAGCACTTTGCAGTGTGTTCTGTGTGTTCATTCGTCTTTGCAGGAAAAAAGGCTCTAAGGCCAATGGGTAAAACGTGGCTTATTCTATGAAATAGGTATAATTTGAATTAAGAGGACAGGAAACAGAAGCCCTCATCTATAGTACTGAAGGAGTTTCTAGCTGTCTTTGGTAACTTGTAGTCAAAGTACTGCCTCTCTGTTCAGCAGGAGGGAGCGAGGTGAATTAAATGGGATTATATTGTAACTCCTAGGAACACTATCCTTCCGTTTTCCTCTTTTCCTGTGCAGGCAACTAGAACAGATTTAACCTCTACTCTACTGGGGATGATAAAAGGTGTTTAAGCAGTAGGAAAAACTGTGTTTGTCCATCACTTAAGACGGCAGTGAAGCAAATGGGAACCCGTCCAGCTGGACTTTGCCTTTAAACTGCCAGGTTTAAACTCCTGAAGTGGAGACTGGTGTGAGACAAGAGTAAGATGGTGCAGCCCAGTAACTGGGCTCAGAGAATCCCTTAGAGAAGAGCAGAGAGCTGCATTTTGGGGAGCCTTGCTTATACAGACTCTGTCTTGGAGCTCAAGCCAGCTATCAGGTTTTCACCAGGAACTGTTCTCTTTGTTATATGAAAAACAGGTGGGATTTTTTTAGTCTTATGTTGTAATACGGTTGCCTGGTTTATGAACTCGCTTCCATTGCTTCATCCAGTGAAGAGGTTTAGAGTTCAGTCACCCTAAACTTACACATTTCGTAATGAGTTTTTTTACCTGTTTCTATAACTCATCACAGGCTTCTTTCCAGTTATTTTTTTTTAAACTTCACAGTATTGTCTTATTCTGGCAAGTTGTCAACATGTATATTACTGTTGACATTGCAGTTTGAGGTTAAAACTCCACCTGGCCCAGTCCTTGAGTAATGAATCACAGCAATGCTTCTTGGTGGGAAGCATACAAAAAAAAAAAGGCAGCTTTCAGAAAGATTTCTCTCAAAAAAGCTTTTATTTCTGTGTTCAGGAGGTGTAATATACCAATTGTTTTAAAGAAATTTATTAGAGGAGAAGGCATTGTTCAGGCAAACATTGAAGAGTTATATTTAAACCTGCCAGACACTAAGAAGAAACAAACCATGCCAATGACAGCTATTTAATTTATATTTTAAAAAATCAGAAAAGCATAGCAGGTGGTGAGGGAAAGACAACCATTCACCCTCGGAATATAATAGCAAAACCTACATCCAAAACAGTGTGATAGAAAATGTTCCTAATCTGACTGTGGGAATTACATGCCAGGAGTCTATCACCCAAAACATTGACTGAAATTAATTACATATTTTTATTATGCAAACTGTGTCAATTAATTGATAAAACCTTTTAGAAAAATCTAATATGCATCTGCATATTTTTGAACTTATTTGGAACTTGGAACTCATAGTTCAATAGAAATCCTTTGACAGAATTGGTTTTGGTGATAGACATGCTGGGTATCTATTGACTGTTTTTTGATTCTTTTGTACTTGTAACCAGTGAAATGCAACTACTTGAGAAAGAAAATGAAACCCAATCTGAGATTCATTCACACAGCAGGAGTTCTCTTCCCCACAGGTCTTATTACTATGTTACACATAACCATAATAGCTGAGCCCCATCAGTTGTGACTTGTGAATAAATTCTGTCATTTGTCATTCCCGCTGTTCTGTGCTTGCCCCAACAGGGACATTTTTTGTGCAGTCGTATCTTGTTGCTTGTTTTATTTGCATACGTATTCTATGTATACATCTCTGAATACATTACATTCCCTCCTTGGGGAAGTAAACACACATGAGTGCACATTCAGAAAGTGAGAAACATTCTCTCTCTATTCTCCATCTCATCCCCCTCAGCTGTGTTTTGCTGAGGGAAACAGTGTTGCAGTGGGAGGAAGGGGAATGTTTGCAGTGACTGGGTGGTTTGATCTTCTTAGAAATGGCTCCTGCACAGGTGGCTGTTATCTTTTTGGAAGCAAGTTTCACTTCATGAGACAATAAGTGTTGTTGGCTGCTCCCCTTTCCTTAGAACATTCTTACAGTCTTCTTTCACCAAGCCATTTGAACATCATGAAGGTAAAGCCTGAGACTTTCAAACTTGGGATGCCTTGAGGTTCAGCTTGTACCTCTGCAATTTCAGTGCAGCGAACTTTCTCAGTGTATCAACATTGAAGCCCACATTAATCATCCCATTCAGGGTGATCATCTAGCTGAAGTTATGTCCAAGTAAGGTTTTCTCTGTGTTGCTGAGAGTAAACCACTGCCTACTTTTCATTGCTGAGAGTAAACTATTGCCTACTTTTCACTTCAACTAATTTTCCTCAAACCAGGCAGACTGAATTTCCCACCAGAGTTAGGCACCATTTTGCTTTCGTATGAAACCCATGTTTTGCTTCCAAGAAAAGAGTGTGGAGAGGAGCCTTTTGGCTTCAAATGACAAGTCCAGTTGACAGTCCCTTTTGCCATTTGACTCCTTATAGAATAGCCTTTGGCAGGCAGTGCGTAAGAACCTTAATTTGTTACAGCTGTCAGAGATGTGCATTGCTTTCTTTTCTCTTCTGCCTGGTTTCCTGTGGAAATGAGGCTTTTTCTGTCATGCTCTCTCTCTGCCAGCCTGTCCAACCCTATCCTATTTACTTTTTTAATCCATTGGCCAGTTTTAGTTCCATTTAACACTGAGGCAGATGCCTTAATGATATTGAATTCTACCACTGTAATGAACACTGGCAGCCAGATAGAGGAGAGAGATGTAATTAATGTCTGTTCTGATGAAAAGATTTCAGTGTGTGCTCAGCTTTTTCAAGGTATCAGGCTTTATTAGCTCTGTTGTGAACAAAACTGCCTGGTTTTATATTGTAAGTATTGTTGTAGCAGTTTAATTGGTGGCTTTGCCTCTGTGGTTTATCTTGCTATCATGCATCAGAGCCCTAATGAGGGTTCAAAATGCTACTGAGCATGGCAATGCTGAGTGTGTGGGCTGATACTACCAAGCATCAACGTTACTAATTCTGGGAGATAAGAGAACTCCATAAGGACAAAGATCTCTTCTTTCATCACTTCCCCTGACCCTGATTCCTTAGCTGTTCTTATTTTATGGGAAGGCCAGCTTCTGCTGCCTGGGGTCTCAATCCTGAAGAAAAGATTGCAGCATCTTGGGCTGTCAAACACTTTTCCGTGCCAGAAATCCTCCTTGAGTCATACAGCCCTCACCTTCACCAACTTTTGTCCTGGGACCTGGGGTTCCTGCCTGACCTGTGCAGAATCAGTGCTGTCTCTCACCCCATTGCTGCAGAGCAGCGTCTCTGCTGTGGATGGAGGAGTGACGTGGGGACATTTCACTTCCTCTCCTGTTCCACTAGAAAGATTGTCCATGTAGTACCATGGTAGAAGGGAGTAATGGAGATTTAAGACAAACTAGTCTAGCCATCATCCCATTGAATCTCTGGGACAGTTCCATCAGTTTACTCAAGGAAGCCAGTTTGGCTTTCATAATTCAGACATTTCCTCTTTTACATGATAATCTCTTACCTTTTGTTTCTTGCACAATCCGTAAAAATGTGGCAGAACAAGCATGTTTTGCCATCGGGACAAAAAAAATCATAAAGAAAGATTATTTACTTGAAAGTCCAAAGAGTATCTGTTCAAGCACCTAGTCTAATTTAGTCAAACTCTTGTACAGGGTGTGAGCAGCAGAAACACACATTGTTTTTAAATTCTAAATTTATGAAAGGCATATATTGGGAAAATGCTTAAATATGATGTATGTGCAAGTTCAAAAATTGTATGGTTTAGATCACTGCTTTACTTGTCTTTTAGACTTGAGGTTTAGAATTGAGCTGTCAAATTTTCATAAAACAGGCTGGTTTTATTTTGAGTTACGAATCTGAGGCAGAAGTAGCAAATAAGATGATGTATAGCCCAGTAATGTAATTCCTTTTAAAATTCCAGGCTTGGCTCATAATGATGTTCATAGATGATCTTGGCTGAGTTCCTGAATAAGTATGCAATAAGTGTATTCTTTTTTCCTGTGGCAAGATATTTAAACATTAATTTAGGAGTAAGTCAGCATGTCATGAAGAAGTATTCTTGCAGCTTAGTCTGTTTTGTGGTACCTCTAAATTTTGTTTAGACTTTTGTTTTACTCTAGTCTTATAAGAGGTTTTTATCAGCAGTTGGAAATAGTAAGGTACTCACCACTAATTCTGAGAAATAGAATGAGTATAAGTATGTGCATGCTGTGTTAAAAGTTTTTGTTTTACTTGTTTGTCATTGATTCAAATTTTTTCTTCTCATAGGTATGTCCTAGTTGTACATGTCAGAAAATGTGTAATGAGTTTGCAGACTTGTCTGCCTTCACAACTCATCCTTCTGCATTCTTTTTTATTACTCCTATCACGGAATATATTGCCTAATTTGTAGATATCAAAAGCACTGTAAAATGGGAGATAGCAATTTATTTAATACCATGCATACACAATTTATTTCAGGTTTTTTTTAATAAATGAACTCTCCTGCTGGAGTACAGGAAACCATGCAGAGTGCCTGCAAACACTTTCGCAGTTAGCAGTCGTCTTAATATTGGTCCTAACTAGTAGAGCGCCCAAATCTCTCTGAAATGAAGGATATCATTAATGTTGCTTCACAAATTGGAGCTGTTATGAATAATATGACCCCATGGGACAGAACAAAACAAAGATTTTGTTTTCAAAACTGTTGGTCAGAGGGACTGTTTTATTACTGTGCCCCAAGCCTTTTGGCTTCCATAAACTGATTTTTTATTTGTAAAGGGTTCTGAGAGCAGCCCTAAATTTTCACGTGGTTTCTATGGCTTGGCACAGCTGGAATGCCTGGAGCAGCAACCTGGCTTTCCTTAGGGTTATCTCTCTGAGTAAATTTTGCTCTGGTTTGGGACTCAGGGAGAGTTTAGGTAGGTTGGCCATGGGCAACTTAAGGGAACATAGGAGTTTTTGCTTCCCAATTCTGAATTTAGAATATGCGTTTCTCATATTCATTTCACATCTGCAAAAGTTATTTGAAGAGTAGAATATGAATATGTGGAAAGAGGAAAAAGATTTCCCATTGAAATTTTGTTTATCTTTTTTGTTCTTTCCCTGTTCATTCCAGTGAAATGAAGCAGAAGTTGGATGAAGAGGGCAACAAGTGCAGCATCCTTTCCAAGCAGCAGAAGTTCAACGAGCACTGCTGCATTCGCTGCTGTTCCCCTTTCACATTTCTTATCAACAGCAAGCGACAGTGCCAAGACTGCAAGTACAACATCTGCAAGAGCTGCAGCACTTACCAGAAGAAGGAGAAGGCTTGGATTTGCAGTGTCTGTCAGCAAGCAAGGTAAAGGGTTGTTGTTCAGCAACCTGTGCAAAGCAGCTGTGGCCTGACTGAGGTTTTCCTTGTATTTGCCAGTAGTTAACTCTGGTGAGGTAGGACGTGAGGTAGCTGTTTATGTAGGGGTTGATTTGTTCCTGACACGCCTGGCTTTTGTAGAGGTTAATTGTTCCAAGGATGTTTTATTACCTGTTGGCGTTTTCCAGGCTTGTTTAGCTGGACTGATGTATCAGCAACCACTAACTCGGCATAGCTCATGCAGGACTGGGATGTCCTGAAACACCTGGGTTACTAATGGAGCCTGAGCACAGATGGTGGTAAGGCAGTTAATAGTTTGGCCGCTAATCCCACTGATGGGTTGGGAATGGAAGGAAGAATATTTGTGAATAGATCATCCAGCTGTGGCTGTGTATTAGAGTGCTTTTCTAAATGCCAGCTTATTGGTGGGGATGCCTTGAGCTTACTTTGGCAAGTGCCCAAAGAAAATAGCAGTGCAACCTGTTATAATTCATAGCATCTGCTAAGAATATGCTGCCGGGCTTCTGTTTGCAGAGGGTATCAGGGATTTACTGTCTCACCCTTCTGAGGGTAGCAGAGCCCCAACATTTAAAGATAGCACCAGAAAATCAAAGCAAAACACTTAACAGTAGCAGAGGGGCCATTCCTTGAATGGTGATTTTGATAGTCTTTGTCTCAAAGTTCCAAAAGCAGCTGTAGCTGTGATGAGGTAGTCCTGACCAAGACCCTTTAACTCAGACAAGAAGAGTGAATGAAGTAACTCAGTTCCTTATGGTTTAATTTTGACCACTGGTGACTAAAGCAGCTGAACATATGTGACAAAGATGGCTGTTTATTCTTCTTCTTTCTCTTCAGTGGAGTACCCAAGATGAAGATAAGAGACAAGTCCTTTTGCAATGCTTTATGATACCCCTGTGCTCACCAAAGCTTTACTATTCCCTGTCGTTTCCCATTAATAGCCACTTGAAATGTAAGCTTTCCTATAGTATCTGTGAATTGTGTGCCCTTCGGCACAGGTCCTTAAAATCATAAGGATTCTGGATGGACAATGCAGGTCAGTCTTTGAGGAGGAAGGTGGTTGTGTTCTTTGGGTCACCTGATCCTTCTCTGCTTTTTGCCCTGGAAAACCTATAGAAACCCCCTTTTCCCTGATGAGGAGGCAGATGAATGACAGGAGTATCTTTTCCAGCAACACAGAGAGCTGTGGAGCCAGTGCTTGTTTCTGCCTTAGTCATTCAACCATTTCATATTACACCTCTTTCTTCCATTTATCCTGAGTTCACCCTTACGGGCAGCAGCACGGCAGGTTTGTGGATGCTGATGAACTGCACTTAAAATACCTTTTGCTGACTCCACAGAAAATGTCTCAGAAGAGTTTAATTTCAGAAGAAAAATCTGTAGCTATATTATAAAAAATGCTATTTCTGACCCTTGAAGTCAGGGCTTTTACCACAATCCTGTGCAGCCCTCAGTGTCACCCACCTGTAACCCAGTTATAAACATTTTCTTTATTTATGAGACCTGAGACATAGCATGAGTTACTTTTCAGTGAATAAATTAACTAACACTGCTGCTCATCGTTTTATGTTCCGGTTTATTGGATTGTGCTATTTACAAATCTCTCTAGTTAGATCAGGGGCAGGTATTCCTCAGGGACTCCTGATGTATGTTGATTTGGTGCGGGCTTTTTTTGTGTGTTTTGGGGGGTGATGAGGTGGTAAAATTTTTGGGGGTTTAACTCTCAGTCAGTGTTTCTTCCAGGGCAAAACACAGGGGAGAACACAACAGTCTGCTGTGAGTTCCTGGTATCTTCTAGGTGATTTATTCCGCAGGTGGACTGGGGGGACTTCCTACCCCTCCGCAGTTCCTCTGCTTGTGTCTTTTTATTTTCCTTTGATAAGGCAGCACAGGTCGTGGAGGTGGTTCTTGGTTTAGCTGTTACTTGCCTGCACATCTTACTGCACAATAGAAAGTGAGCTCTAGTGGGCTAGAAATATCTGAAGACCATGTTCTATACTCAAGAAAATCTGACATGCTGAGTTAGTCTTTCAAGGCTTGACCCTAGTGGAGATACCTGTTCTGTTGATTTTCATCTTCCAAGGCAGACATCTACATTAGCGTTTAGCAGCGAGCAAAAATTCAGGTCAGCATTTGAAACATAGAACATTTGTAGAAAATTGGTCAAAAAAGTTAGTCTCTGCTTCTTCCAAAAGCAGAAAACTCATCAATAAGCCAATGAAAACTTTGGTGTTTGAATTCCTTTAAAGCCAATCTCTTGTTACCATGCATCTTTTAAAAGTTAGAAATTGGGCTTGATATGGAATCTCAGGGTCAAAAATGTCTTTACAGCAATGTCTGAATTAATCTTGTGAAGAACAGGAGAACCTTCCTTCAACTTCCTAGTTTCCCAGATTTAGCACACATTCTGCAAATGCGTTTTGATTTAGATTTATCTCTGAATACTATTAATGTTCTCAGGGGTTTCTTCTCTCATGTATATCTTCTTAGTCTGTAAGTCCTCTATGATAAAATTATGTAATACTAATTCCAAGTTTTTGGTTTCTCTATAGTGCAGTTCCAATTCTTTCCAAGCTTTGTACAATGTCTCCTTGTTAGACACCTGTCAGACAATGTACTTAGGCAGCTTGCTGAGGTCTGTACTTTTTAAGTCCTCTTGGCTAAGTAGATTCCAAGCACAGTTTCTTTGCCCTCTGGATTAATGCTTTTGATGCCAGGCACAGAGGTTCTTTGCTCATGTAGTAGAAATAAGACATGCTGAGACCACTTGTCTTTTCCATTCTCCAAGGAGACATATTGCAGAACACCCTGCTTGTGATACTCTGCTTTCCACTTTAACACTTGTACTAATAAAAATAATTAAAAAAAAAAGAAAAACAAAAAAGAAGAAAAACCCAAGCAGAATCCATTAAAATGCATATTTTTTCAGGTTTTCTAAACCAATCACATTTTACTTCTGGACTGATTAGTATGAGTACATAGAGTCCAGTCCAAAATAATGTATCCAAACATCTGACTGTCCGCCTCAGCTTTTCGTGACTGTCATGCATGAGTTCCTCCGCATTCTTGGTTCACTTCTTCTGGTCTCACCATCTGTATGTCAAAAGATTTCTGTCTCTGTTGTGAACGGGAGCATGGGCACCTAATCCTTTCATGCCTTCACATCCACCTGTCAGGTGATTTTGTCACTTATTCTCAAAAGTCTTGCTCAGGTGGCGAGAGTTCATCACTTAGTGGACTCCTGCTTTTGCCTTATTGAGCCAGGCCATGGGTGAAAAAGTCTGCAGGAAGTCATTATTCTGCTTTATAAAAGCTGCTTTGTTGGTGGTGGTCCTTTGCTAGTAACAGTTTTTAAGAGACAGAGACCCAGTCACTGGTCCTTTTCTCCTTTATGTCATTAACCAGTGAAAGGCACAGTGATGCTGCTCATACTCAGACTTCCTGCAGTCAAAGCAGTGGTTTTTTGTGGCTCAGATTGGGTCTCAAAAATTGTCACACTGGTTGCTTGCAGCACAGATTTATTTGAATGTTTAAGAGAACTGCTTTTTTTTTTTTTTTTAACTTTGGTTTTTGTATACCCAATTTAACTGCTACTTTCAGAAAGAAGAAAGCAAGGGTATATCAATTACAGTCATCAACCCTCCAATCCAGAGTTTTTGTTGAACGTTCCTTACATTTTCTTTCGAGTTTGTTGGAGTGCCTTGTTGAAGGTGACTAGATGGTAACAATTTGCATCAGTAGCAAATACAATGGTCTTACTGGAACTTGAAAATTAATTAGACTAATTAGATACACATTATGTTTTTTTAATGCACATCAGAGTGAGATTTGAGAAAAAGCATTAAGGTCTAGTCTACCAGCAATACCCAGTACATTTTTCTGCAACTGGCATGTATTGGGATTAACGCTAATGTAAAAATGGAACAATCCTTCTAATAAAATAAAACCTGCAACAGCAAATAAAAGTCTAGACTCACTTGGCAGGCAGAACACTCTTCAAATAGAAAGGAGCTTTGCCAGCCTCAGGAACTCAGTCCTGAATAAAACCTTTATATTTCAAATGGATTTGTCTGGAGGGCTCTGTAAAACAATGTAATGTGTTTTAATGTCAGCAGAACAAAGCATGTTTGTGGAAACATGATGAAGTTGAAGTTAGCCTGCCAAAAGGCTTAGATGATGCAAATTTTAGTGTAAAACTCCTAACAGTCTCTGCAGGGAAAAAGAGGAAAAAAAAGCACCAAAACTGGACAAAACTTTGGTATGGTACTTGGGGAAAAGTAATACTTCTAGTTAATAACTGAACTTTGTATTTGTTTGTTGGTGATTTTGGCTGTAACAAAACCAGTATTTTTCAGGACTTAGTTGTGGAAAACTAATGAAGATATAATGCTGCTTAACAATTTTGTTTTGCTTTCAAGCAGGCTCAACCATCTGGTAAAAGGAAGCCGAAATGTATTTTAGGTAGTCTGCCTCAGCCATAGCTTGGAGCTTTGTGTACAGTTTTGTGACAGTTGCTATTTCTGCTGTTTGAGGTCCCTGTCTGACATTAGGGAGAACTTCTGCAGAACTTGGAAACTGTGACATTGTCAAGTAAATGCCAGGAAATGTGGTTTTGCTTCCAAGATCATAGAATTGTACAGAAACGTTCACTTGCTCTGTGGCATAGCACAGAAGATAAAGTCTTTGTTCTACCACGTGCGTGTTGTCTTCATTTGACCCATATGGGTCTTGTTCTGCTTTTTTAAAAGTTCCCAGAATGATCCCGTTCATATTGTACTTAAGGGGATTTACTAATTTTAAGTAAATTGCAGTGGAAATTGTTTTTCTCAGCTGTATTTACTTGTAGAAATTGATGCAATTCCTTCCAAAAATGCATGCTGCTCTATTCAAATTTTTTTCTTCCTCCTTGTCCAGCCACTATATCTCTGTTTTGTATCCAATTGCTTGAACTCCTTGTCCTTACTATGCTTTAGCATCACAGTGGATCATAGACACCATATCCTTTTGCTCGCTGTACCCATGAAGAGCAAAGGCAAGAGTTTTGATTTTGCACAGGAGCCAAGAACAGTCTTTGGTTTATTCAGTTGTTCCCTAACTGGAGGAGGAGAGAGAGAAATGTGCAAACTGGTTGCTTTGACAGGTTGATCTCTGGTGAGTTTTTTGCTATACTGATTTGTCTTAATTATTTTGAAGTATGCACTGTGAAGAATTTAATTTCTGCTAGACAGAATAAAGCTGAACTTGCATAACATACAGCAGACTGCAATGCTGCACTTAGCTTTAAGAAAAGTATCTAAAAATGGATTTGAAGAGGAGAGCAGGAAAGAGAGGTCTATTAAAACAGCTAAATACAAGTGCTGATTAGGCAATCCTTTCTAGCTTTAAGTGGCCTTGGAAGTGAACGTATGCCTGAGTGCCTGGAGGACTAAGTGTTTTAGAAACTCTGGATCCCAGTTTTAGCTGTCAAGTGACCTTGGGGAAATTTCCATGTGTCAGGTTTCCCCATGTGCAGAATGGATTTGATGACCCTGAGCTCTTGGAGGTTAGTGGTTGAAAAGTTAAATGCTTTGGTTGTAAAGTGCTAAGTATTATTAATGTACTGTTATTAGAGGAGTTTTGCTGCAGTCAGCATGGCTAAACCTTTGTGGTTTTCGGTGGCACAGAAACGTAAGTGCTTGGAATCTTGTGCGGAATGAATGAAGGTAGAATATCACGACTTTATGTTCAGTGTTAATATATAAATGCTTGCCTGTGTTTGGCTTCACCTACCTTCAGCAAGTCATGGTAAGAAAGGCTATTAAACATTTTCCCTAGTAGGAACAAATATTATGTAAATAGTATGCAAATATATTGGGCCTGCTAACCTGGGAGGAGCTGGATATGAAAGGATGTAAAACACAGATTTCCCTCACAAGAAGCAGCATACAAATTATAGGTTGGACTTAGCCTTTCAGTTTTGCAAAAGCTGAGGGACTTTCAGTGAGGGTGACAAATTAAAAGCTAATTAAAATTGCAGAAGATCCTTTAAGTATGGGCACTTAATGTCAAGTAGGAACATCATGCCTTACAGTAGCTGAGATGAAAAATCTTAAGTATCGAGCACAATTTATGGAAGAACTTCCCTTACATCAGTTCTGCAACTGGAACTTCATGTGCTGTTCATCATAAAATGTATGTAATAAAGCAAGAAGCCATGCTGTGGTTAACACTCTAGAGGTAACTCTAAGCAGAGCAGAGTGCCCTTTCACACAGATATATCACTGAAGTTTTTTTTATTATCACTAATGAAAGATTACTACCTGGTTTGATGTATGTTTGTTTCAGCTTTTGGTGAGTCTTCATGTTTTCTTCTCTTGTGTTTGTGCAATCACCAAGCTTATGTGTTGATACTCTTAGAAGCATTATAAATGCTGTGTTTAGAAACGGCTTTTTTTCCTTGGTGAGAAAATTGGAAATCCTCCAGACTTGTAGCCACTGGCAGTGAATGGCAGTAACAAATGTGTCCTTCCTCTAGCTAGTGCAGTTTGCATCATTACCCTCTTAAAATGTTCTTGTGTTACCAAAGAAGTTAAAGTGAGAATTTAATTTGTCATTTTAAAAAAGATTGACCACATCAACAAATAAGTCACTCCATGTTCTTATAGTTCAGGCCCACCTCTCGCATGAAATAGATACTGAAGCACTCACTGCTTATGTGTCTCCAATAAGACTCTATGAGATCCTACATTCACATGTTTCATCCTGCTTCTGCAACTTGAGGGAAAAGGAAGATGGAAAAAGCAATTGCTCTGTGTTTCTGACAAAGACAAGGTTTTCCAAACTTGTGTGTTCAATTAAGTATTTGGGTTTCTTGTACTTTATTTTGTAGCAGCATATCTGTTCTGCATCTAGGTTTTTGTGAAGTCTTCTTTCAGATATGCACTACATGAGTCTGGTTAGAGAGTTAATTACTCTTCTTAAATCTTCCACTCTAGTATTTCAAAATATGATCCTAGATCTGTGGATCATGAAATAAATGGTAATGGTTACCAGTTACCTGTTCTGGAAGTGTGTTTCATGCACTTTCCTGTCTTACATCCCACCTGCATATTTTGCTAGAGCTGTCCAGGCAAACAGCTTGTCCATGTTAGCCCAGGAGCTAACATATAGCTCTTTCATTTATCTTGTATTAACAAACAGAATCATGCTAACATAGTGGAAAAGCCATCTCTGACCTAAAGCCATCTTTGAGTTTCCACCCCCATTCATTTCAAGTTGTTTTATCCTTTTTTATTTATTTATTTTTGCAGCAGCAGCTTAAAAAAATGAAGATTAAATCTAGACATAGTGCTTAAATAAAAATTGCCTAAAACCAGAACCCTTTTTCTTGCAGAAGTTGTGAACTCTTTGGAAGTGCCATTTGATCATAGCAAAAGAAAGCTTTTGTTTTCAGAATGGTATTGGATTTACAGTGCGCTTGGGACTTACTTTGATAAATTGTTTTCATCAGAAAGGTGCTGTAGTAAAAATGAAAATTCTTCACTGTATTATTTTCCAGTAACTGGAAAATAATGAAGGCCAACACAAAAATAATCCTACCAAATATATCTTCTATTCTCCTCGTACCCCATCCCCCACCAAAATATTTGAAACTTCTGTACGTTTCTGGGAATCAACATAGTGCGGTTTTACTATTTCACTTTTGTCTCTAGATGTTAGAAGCCAACAAGGAGATGCTGACACTGTTTTGAAGAAATTTTGGTTCTCCCTTTGTTGGAGAGCTGTTCTGTGACTGAGTGGCCAGTGCCTTCCTGAATGTACCCTTTTGCTTTGGGAAGGAATCTTTGTAAGGTAACGAGGTGGTTGTGGCTGCTGGATCTGTAACACTGCCTGTCCTGATCGTTTTGATTTGAAATTTAATATGCTGTAAAGCTTGTTGTTGTAATTCAGCAAGTGATGTCTCGGGGCAGTATGTTGGAATCAGATGCCCATACTGGTTCATTTTTGTTTCATCTCTGTTTCTGTCCCTTGATGTGAAGACTAGTAGGATGCTTCTCCAGGCCCCAGACTGAAAGAGCCTTCCTTCTCTTTTCATTAAGGTCCCAAGGAGATAATTAGTGTTGAATGAAAGTTTGTTTATCTAATTAGGAAATACATCATCTGTCACACTCTGAGGTTGTATATGAGATTAATAGTGTAATAGAGACGTCATGGTTCATATTGTTCTCAACTTGCTGATGACAGATTTGCTTTGTCTTCATGGTTCTTCCTGGCTGTCAATGTAGGGGCTTGTAGAATGGTGCCTGGAGTATGGAAACTTGAATAAGTGCTTACAAAATAGAGTAAACCCTTATAAAAAATGGTAGAAATTGCATCAGGAGTCACAGTTGTAATCTTGTCTCTGATGTGTTTGCAGGGCTTTTTAACATAGGGGGTTTCTTGAGCTCTCTGTATCTCAGGTAGTTGCAACTGTCAAAACCCCTTTCAAACTCTGGCTTGATAAAAAGTGAATTAATATCTGTTAGCAGCAAGGGAAAATTTTATGATGACTTGTCCCAATCCTGCAAACTCACCAATAGCCAGGCCTCTGTCTGTGGTGGCAGAGGACACCTCCAATCAAAAGTGCTTTTGGAAATTGTTCCGGGGGAAAAAAAACTGTAGAGTGCTGCACTGAGAAGAGTGAGCTGCATTTTGAATGATGCTTCCTCCTGTACCTCAGAAATTCTGAGTTCATTTGGGAGGGGTGTGGGGAGCAGTTCTCTTACATGTTCTAAAAAATCCCACCACATTACAACTGGTGCCTTTCAGTCTCTGGCATTGTGACCTATCACAAAATGCCTTCTTGTTTCTAATCTAGGATCAAAGGGCTATTGGATGTAAAGGAATTTAAGGCTAATATTTTGGAACATGTCTGGACCAACATTGCTCCCTGAAATTCCTCTGAGTACAGAAACTAGACCACTCACACAGCAAACATACTTAATGGGTGTCTCTGTTAGTCCTGAGTGTAGTGTGGCAACAGTGGTTATTTTCCTTTTTGTGGAAATTATAATTAGAGATTGAATATTCTTGAGAGACACTAGTCTTACTTAGGGTTTGGGTAGAGGGGGTTGGTTTTGAGACCTGTGGAAGCATACTTTACTGAGTCCATTCTGTGCGATACATTTAAATACCGTATTTTCTACTTTTAAAGTGTTGCAGTTGCTACCAAAGAAGGTGATTCTGGCAAGAGAAACAGCAATAGAGTAGAGTGAAAGGAGATTGACAGGAAAAGTATAAGGAGGAGGGTGGGGAAATAGTAGCATTGTAGTTTGAAAAATTAGTCATGTAACCTGTCATTGTAATTCCCAACTGGCAATTAAACAGCACATATCTGCATAGGGGATTAGTAACACTACAGGGTAATGTTCAGGATCTTGAACAGCACTTCCAGTATATAATTTGCAAATAGTTTGATGGATACCTGCCTCGCACACTCCATAAGCTACCACATTCCAGTGCTTAATATAATTAGTCCTAGCAAACACAGACTTCCAGCTCTGTAGGTAGCTGGCTATGACTTTACAATATGTTGCATTAATAGACTTAAGAAAAAAAAAAGAAAAAGGGACAGGCAGCCAGCTGGAAAAATTACACTATTTATTCCTCCTCAGGTGTCAGGGTTCTGTGCCAGCACCCACGGCTGTAGTGGCTGAGGCTCCAGCAAGCTCCTCTCTGGTGATAAGAGAGGTCCAAGGTGAAAGAGAGCAAGTGATTCACAGCAGGTTGTGCAGGGCTTGCAAAGGCAGCAAGTCAGAGCCTGAGGAAAATGCAGAGGTAGACTCAAAACAATGCACATGAGCTCTCTGTAGCGATATCACTTCTGTGATATCTTTTTTTTTTAGCAACAGCTCACTTTTGGTAGGATTAATGGATGCCAAATAAGCTTTTCAGGTGATCGGCATGGACTACCTACAGCATCTAGAGTAATCTGGATGTGAAAAATATTGAGGAGGGAGTTTCGGGACAGAAACACTCTTTGATGTCAGACAGCCAGGACTTCAGCCTTGCAGGCTTTATTTAAATCTGCTGGCTTTCAAAGGGATATGGAGCATTGTGCTAAATGAGCATATATGTCACCTCTGTAAGGTTTGCTCCAAGTTTGGCAGCATCCTTCCCACAGCTGCCATTGCTCAGATGCACCAGTTACTGATATTAGAGTGTTGTGTGAAGAAATTACTGCCTCAAAATTCTGAAGGTCAGGATGTAGCTCCCAGCTTCCGTTCAGATGGTCTCTGTCTAAGGGCAGCTGTGTTAAACTTTGCATGCCACAGGTTCTTTTTGGTGAAACACAATAGATGATGATGGTAATTCCTTTAAGTGCAGAGCTCGGTAAAGCACCACCTCTAAATTCAGCTCAAATCCCAGGCACACAGTACAGCTGATGGGTGCTACCAGGATGTAAATACAGATCAGCACCACTTCTGAACTCTCATTTCATAAAATAGTGTGTATTTTAGCCTTTTCATGGGCTTTGTTAGCTCCTATCACACAAAGATTCTGCATCACTCAGTTCACATGTACCGCTCCAGTTATTAAAGGGCACATTGAAAAGTTGCCATTGCAGCATTTTTTAAGCTGAAAAGTGTGGTCAGAATTACTTTGTAAAGTACAAAGTGAATGTATGCCTTCTCGTTGTTGAAGCCAGGCAATGACTTCTGAATTGTGTTGAATCTCATGAGCTGTCTGATATTTGCACACTTTTCATTTAGGTTATGAAGACATCATTATGGCTTTCAAAATTATTTGGACACTTCCATTTTCCTGGGTGGTTGCTGATGCTGATTCTGTGCGTTTCAAATGTCTTTGAATGGTTTATGAAGGGTAGAAGAACTTCAAATCAAAACATAACTTTGATGTACACTTAAAGGTAGAAAATTAATACACAGATTCTGCTACGGAGGAAAAGAATGTTCCTCCATGTCTCTACATATCTTATATCACAGATACATATGAGGACTTGTAGATAGTTATTTTTTATAGTATATGAAGGGAGGAAATATTTTTATTACTCTGTAGGTGATAGAATTCATCAGGTGAGGAAATAGAAGGCGGACCTGGATTCTGCTTCCTGCTCAGAAGGTGCTCACCATCTGTTGAGTAGTCACTCTGGCTTTCCCTTTTCCGCTCTCCATTATGAGAGAAATGCAATCCCTGCCTTGATAAAGCTCATGTAAACTTTAAACATATATATATTTTTTTTTTTTTAACTTGCTGTCATACAGACCTGGAGTGTTTAAGTAAAAATCATGGATGTGACAGGCTCCATATGGGAAATCAGGGTTTTGGAAGGCCCCAGGCTCTGATAATCTTACTGTGTCTTGAATGATGAACAACAGATCCACCATCCACTTAACTAGGTCAGACATTTTAAAATTTTTCTCCTTCTGCATCCTCTGTAAGGATCAGAGTCCAGAGCCTCATCTCATCTCTCAGAAGCAAGGTTACTCTTTTCTCTGTTATCCTTACTGTGTGTTTGTGTGCTCTGTGCCTTATTTTGGCCAGAGTTTGAAGAAGGGCTTTCCAAGGCAGAAGAACATGTTCCTTTGCTTTACCCACAAGGTAGGTCCGTGGTCAGAAAGGCATCAAAATGGCTCAGGTTTTGCTGCCCTATATGCTGTAACATGGGAAAACAGTGGGGTGTTGGGGACTCAGAGCTGGGATTTCTGCCTTCAGATGAAAAAACCCCACCCTGTAGACTTTTAGAAGTTGATTCACACTGCAGTGGTGTGTTTTTTCAGTGGTCAAGGCAGTGCAATTAGACCTGAAAGACACCTGTGAGAAAAGCAGCCTTTCCTGTCCAAATAATTGTCAAGTGAAATCTGAAGAGAGCTCACTGGAAAATTCCTTAGTGGAGAACATAGCAGATGGGAAATCTTGATCAGAAAAAAACCAAAACATAAAAATAAAGCCTTGCATTTAGCGAAGGGAAACACCTCCTCCGTGGTAGCTGTCTTTGGCTGCTAGATTTCATGGGTTTAGTAATTTTTTTCATAGTGAAGCAAAAGTCTAAAAACTCTGCTTCTTCTGGTTATCACATAGACATTATCATACATTCTAACTAACAGTCCGTTTCAGGTTTGTGTCCAGGGCTGGCTGATTTGCTTGAAATTGGACAGCTGATAAAATAAACTCTAAAAATTCTCTTACCATGAGATTTTTCACAAGTAGCCTGGTCCATTGTGATGGGATTTCTTAAATCATAGCAAATCCTACTCATGAAATCAGAATATGGGTGTACTTATATCACCCAAATGATAGCTCCTCCTGTCTTTTCTGGGAGGACCAGCAGAGGAAATTTACAAAGATACACCTGGGGAGCCAGGCCAGGAATGAGAGCTTAATATAAGTGAGAATTTGGACACTGTGAGCAATTTCCTTTTAGTAGGGCTTGTAGATATAGAGTGAACTAGCTTATATCCTGTGTGTTTCATCCTGCATGTTTCAACTAACTTCCATTGTTAGAACACATATAAGAGAAAATCAGCGTGATTTTCATAACAAACATGAATCTTGCCCTTCATTAGTAAGACCTGGATCATTCTGCAGATGTGCTTTGTGTATTGAGGAGGTTGTTATTTAAGCATTACAGATGAAACCTCCCAAATTCTGTTCTTTATATTTTGCAAGAAAAAAACTCACACACTGTGTGGTGGGAAAGAATTAACTTAATCAGAGAATGCTTTTGACTGGGACTCTGTATTAGTCAGAATTTCCTCAGTAATGGGCAGTTTCTGTTAAGGCAAGCCAGAAAGCATAACTGCCTTACCATGCTTTCTCATGCTAAAAATGTCTTTTGCCTTTGGTAGCAAAGATTCTGGCAAATCTAAAGAGATCTGGAGAGGGAAGCCAGGTGCTAAGTATCTTTATTACTGCTCTGTGATGTGACTTTTTCTAATCCTGTCAGAACAGCAACATATTGGTTGTTTGGCTCTTTTCCCTATTTGACATATAAGTAGGATAAGCAGAAAATCTTCTTCTGTCTTCGTTTAAAGTGAGTTGCTCTCACTAGTGCACCATCTTCTAAAATGTAAAATGTAAAGGTAAAATGTTCTGTGGTACCAAAACTCTCATAACAAATCTTGAGAGCCCCTGCACTGGTACAGTTCTGTTTCCAGAGCACAAAGGCTCGCTCCTTTCAGGCACAGATCTCACAGGTCTGTTCTGCTTTTAATTCTGGCTGAATAATTGTCTCCAGATGCTTCTGTAGATTCATCTCAGTCTGAACACTGCCTTTAGAATAAATGCAGCATTTACGGCCTCTGAGTGTCTGCAGAAAGTAAAATGCTTCTGCCGTTACCGTTACTGTTGGGATTTATTAGACTGCTGCTTTTATGCCTAATAATTAAAAAACCTGCAGCATCAGCGGATATTGCTATGGGTCTGACATAAATTAATTCAAGCTGACATCAAGATTTAAATGAGCTTTGCTTTTTCTTATGAAAGGAAGCTGTACCGTCTCACTTTTTTTTTTAAAACAAATTGCTAAGTTAGTCTGAATTTGCAATAGAATTTTTTTCCAAGAGATAATAAGCTCTTCCCATGAGGTGAGTTGCCTAGCTTTCTACTTTTCCAGAAGTATCTCAATTTTTGGTTGTTTTCCATTTTCATAAGTTTACAGTGAAAGATCACAAAATACTTAGGGCCTTTTAACTGGTTTACACAAAGCCTCTGCAAGATGTCATTTGAGGTTCTATTTCCTTTGATGCCAAGGATTTAGTTGTGTGTAAAAGTACCATGTCTAAATAGCTTTTCTGTGTATTTACAACCTCTTTAGTCTCATTACAAGAAGGACATGAGAAATATTAATTTAGGATATTTAAAAATCCACTGTGGTGCTGTCAGAGGGAGGAAAAACCACCCTGAAACCAAACTTGCCTTTCAGAATCAGCATGCATATATCTAGTGGGGTCATGTGGTCCTGGTTTAGCTTATATAAATAAATATGAACTATAAATAAATATTCACTAACATCATCTGTGAAATTTACTTGATATTATTATGTCAATACTGTTTGTGCTTCCATAATTAAAGTTAAAATGAATTAAATATTTGAAGCAGAGCTCCACAAGAGGGATACTTCACAAGAGGTATCCTTCATATTGCTGCTAGGATTAACAAATACATCTAGGGGCTTGAAGTAAATATTCTGAAAATTTTATAAGTATCTTGATTAATTTGAATTTAATCTAGTTTCAAAATAATTTCTCTCCATTATATAGCATTATGACAGAACAGGGCAAGCTGTTAAGGCTTCCCATTTCACTAAATCACTGAAGCCTTTTGTTACATACAGGGAATTTTCTCTTAGGACATGGTTTTTCTGCCATTCTGTATAATGAAAGTTTCTTTTTCAGTGGAGAATTATGACATAATGTTTCACTGACAGAAACTCTTAAAATCCCTTTGCTGTCGCAGAATTACTTCCCCTGTACTCTTCTACTCAGCAGGACAGTCTTTTAAAATGCACATTACTCACTGATCTCTCAAAGGGAGTAGATCTCAATGCTTTCTGGGGTGGACAGTGACTTTGAGCTATCCCTGCTCTATTCAGTTTTGACATATTCATCTTGCATTCCCAAATGATCCACAACTTTTGTTGTGCCAAGGAACGAAAAACATTCTTTTAAAATCTTAAACCTGGGACTGTGAACCTTATAGGTCTGCTGGCTATGATTGGTACTGCTTTTGACTGTTTATGTAATTCTGCCTTACAGGTACATATATTAATGTAGCTGGATCTGAGATGTAAGTTGACCTATTAGTTTGGTGGGTTTGGGATAACAGACACAAATTGGCAGATTTTTATTGGTTTTTTAGCTTAAGTTTACTTCTACAGACTCTTGACTGCAATGCTAGATTGAAATAGGCTTAAAATTTAAACCCAAATGTTGAAGTTATAAAAGGGGTAAAAATATTCCTAGGTTTTTGAAGACAATTTTGACAGTTCATTTCCCAGTAAAAATACTAGGAATTTCAGCTTGTAAATAATAGGTCAGGTACTGAGAAAACTCAGCACAAATGAACAGACAAGTAAATGTATGCAAAGAAAAATGTAATGCACTCTGCAGCGAAATTCCTTTCTTTATGATTTTGTGCTTATACCAGATACCTGCTATTTAAAACTTGGGCCATTTTCCCAGAGACCTTCTATTTGTCATTGGTCTTTGATTATATTTCTTTGGTAACATTTCACTTTTTTGTTTTCCCATTCACTGACTTTACCTTGAAATATAAGAGCTGGTTATTATTGAGAAAAGATACAGTTCAGGTCAGTCTTAGTGCTCCTGGTTACTTATACCAACATTATATTTTATCAGCTAATACAGTAGATTTACTCTTTGCATTGGTAGCGATCTAGTTGTCTTTCTTTGCTCTTAATGTTTCTTTAAAACATTTTTAACATTCTGTAGAATCTTGAGGGCTGCAAAAAGAAAATCACTGGTATGAGTTAAACACAATCTAATGCTCTAAGGATCTTAGTGACACAAAGATGTTTAAAGAGCATTTTAAGCTGCAGTGGTGAGCGTATGAAAGATGTGTCTTGCAATGATTAAGAAAGAAGACTGTGAAGGGTTAACTCTAACATATGCATTATAAATTCTTTTCAGTTTGTGGTTTCTCACTGGTTTGCCCACAGGACATCTGACTGATTGTGGTCCCACTGCAGAAGAGGAAAAAGGACTATCTAGAGGTTAAAGCTGTTGTTTGTTTCATTTGTTTCAGAAGCTGAGAGTAATGCGGTCAATAAGCCAAAAACTGCCCCAGAGGCACAGCTTACATTTCTTTACAGGACTATTCACGGCTTCTGTAGTCCTTTTGCGAAGAAAAGAACAAACCAAAAGAAGTCTGTGCATCTTTAGCAATGTCTGCCTGTTTCTGCAAACCTTGCAGGTCTTTATCACTCAAGGCAAGAGGAGCAGCAGGTGGTTGTTACCCTTTGGGAGGCAGCCTGAGAGTAAAACGCGACGCTTTGTCAAGTTGTTTCTTAGAGATCTGTCAACAGCAGATGACTCAGGCTCTGCTCCTGCCTTTGCAAGGGTATGTGCTTTAGTGAGCATTTATTTTTATATAGAGCGTATTGGCAAAGTCACACCATGCTGCAAAGTCTCCGTAAACTTCACTGTGGTTTCTCAAAATCATGTAGTTTTGCCACGGCTTCTTTTTTTTGTTTTCATGGAGCGAAAGTGCACAGACTTTCTTGTGTCTTCCAGAAGTCGTCCTCCAACACATGCAAGAGCAAAGCATCTCAAGGAAAAAATCAGAAGGTTAATGTTTCCATATATGTGAAAAATGTGGTTTTAGCCTTGTCCTTAGAAATTGCAGAACAACATCGATATTTTTTTCAAAATACTTAATGTAAGGCAAATTCCAGCATAACACACTTCAAAGAGCTGAAGTTTATTGAAGTAATGAAGAACAGATGGAGATGCCAGGTAATCTTAGGAGAGTAACAGTTAATTATAAACCAGTTTACAATATACTTCAGAACTTACCTGCCCACCTCCTGACGACCTATAATTAACTAACTTGGTAGGGACACACTTTCTACCACTGATGAGTATTTTCCTTTTTTACTGTGTGTTTTCATTGGTGATGCCAATAAATCTTTTTCTGATCATTGTACCCCTTTTGTGCTTAGAAGATAATTGCATTACGGGGTATATTTATCTTTCTCTACACTTAAGTAGCTGGTTTCAGCAAGGGAGCCACCATATAAGGGTGTCACACTGCCTTGGAGCCACATTGCTTTCTACTCTAAATCTGCCTGTTTTTGCAATGTGTTTTCCTTTGATGGAAAAGCATTAAAACACCAGCAGGTGCTGGGATGCAGCAGAAAGCAAGAGTCTTATATCCCTTTCAAGCACATTTTTTTTTCCTAATTTCCATTCTCATAGTGGGGATCAGGGATTTACTTGGGGTTGTAAGGTGTGCTCTGTGTGGCAGTAAAACCCTCTCATTTGGCTGCAGCCTAATTAAAATCTTGGAGAACATTGCTGTAGTGGAGCCATCCATGTGTTGTGGTTAAGAGCATCCATCTAGGCTTTGGTAGATCAGATTGTTCTGCATATTGTTCATAGACTTCAGGCTTTTCTGTGCAGAAATTATCTCCTTGTACTTGTTTTCTCTGTTGTCAGGCATGGTAGGGCCTTAATATGGATGGACTTACTGCAGAAATCCTGTGTGATATTGAATAGCAAATTCTAGTACTATTTTCCTTCTGGAGGGTGGCTTGCTTTCCTCATCACAGTCTGCTGTGGAAATTTCCTTTAAAGCCTGAAAATCAAGTTATAACCTTAATTAACACAGGGCTGGGAGTTGTTCCAGCATGGATTATTTGATCATGTGAGTGTGGCTTTTCTTGTCTTTGCAAGCCAGGCTGAACTTAAGATCCTTTTACTGCTCCTGATGATCAATTAAGTGTTACCCATGAAAGTGAAAATTTAGTAGTGGGAGAGATTTGCCTTTTCTGAATTTAAAGGTGACATTGGAAACAGTAGACCATATTGAACTTTTAATTAAAAGTGTTGCTAACTTCTCTTTAAATTTTACTGTCTAGGTTATCAGTTGTAATCATCTGTTTCTAAGGATGTTTAATCAACAAGCACAAGATCGATACCACTCTAATGTGAAAATATATTAATAGGACTTTTTGTGTCTTTATAGTGCAATTATGTAATAATTTAAATAATAAATATTTATATCTATAGTTATATATGTGTATAAAAGATAATTTTAGACAAAATTTGCTGCATACACATACCAAAACTCTTTCCATAAGTCACATGAGCTAACATGGAAGCTTAATGTCAGCATTACTTAATGAAACATACCCTGCATAAAGAGATATTTATACTATTTCCTGGCCCAAAGGAGCAATTTTGATACAACACATATGCAGCATATGAATGTTTTAAATAGTGGTCAGACATGATGTCTGAGCTGTACTTCTTCAATTTGCAGATGTTATTTGTTGAATATTTTAAAGCCATTGGATTTTAAATTTAATTCCAAAGGAGGTCTGCAGTTTTAGAGATTTATAAAGAATAATTTTGTTTCTCAAAGACGTCTGTAAATATTGCTGTCTTCATGGGTGTTGCACTTAATTTTTTTTGAGACATACAACAATATGGCTGTGGGTAGTTCTTGCAGAGAACTTTGTATAGAGGAAAGTATGAAAATTTACAGTTTCATGCATATGTTCTCTTCTCGTAGAAGAATACTCAGTTGTGATTATCTTTTTAATAATTTTCTATGATACTGGGCAAAACAGTCCACCTACAGGTAGAACAGTGAATGCACAGCAATTTTAAAAACCTGTTAGAACTCGTGCTGTGAAATCTTAATCCGTATTTCTCCTCTATTGCTGGCAGATTGGGTTTGTGCCTAGACTAACTGAGCTTTTCTTTTGCTAGAAACCAGTGTTCCAACAGAGTGCTGCACATCCGAAAGTCTTGAGGAATTTTGTTTTGCCATAACCAAGTATGCCCGTTCCTTTACTAATTCTAATAAACTAGCCACAGTAGTCTGCTTTGTAGAGTGAGCAAACCAAAATTTAGTTTGGGTTTGTTTTTTGTGGTAAGTTTCTTACTTGTTTTCTTTGCTTACACAACGGTATTGACCTGAAAGTGCTAATTTTAACTACACTGAAGTAAAATCCATGTGTGATTTAAGAATATGGTGGACTTAGAGCATACAGAAGGGAAACCACAACGTCAGTTTTCTTACTTTACTATTGATCTGTGTTACGAAATTAATCTGTTTTGGAAAGCCTAATTTTTTACCTTTACCATCTTACTAGGAGTTTTAATGTTTTGGGGTTTTTTCTCCAGGAAATTACACTGCATAGATTTCCCAGGCTTCCTTTTTTTTCAACTCTAGTTTGACGATGTTGTGTTTTGAAGTGTTGCCATGCTGTACAGAGTACAAGAGGAAGCCAGAATTGCCATAGCCAGAGGATTTTGTGTCTGACTTACTGAATATTAAGACCAATTGTTACAGCAACATTGTCATCATAGTACAAAAGTCAATATTTTAGCTTGTAAGATACGTTATAAATCTAGAATTACTGATTTCTTGATCAAGTCTGCATGGGAATAGTGGAATTTTTACTCTTCAGAAATAATTTTTTTTATTCTTTTTTATCCCCAAAGGAGGAGCAAGAACTAAATATTTTTATTTAATAATATGTTGAAATCTGTCAGCTTATATTTTAAGAAAGTTAGAATGCTTTAACATTGGTAAATTAAGTATTTAAAATACTTTTCTTCCTTCACTTAAAGAATTTTGTCACTGTCAGTGTCTGAATGAGTCTGTACCTTTCCTGTGTTAATAGCAGATTGCAGTATCTTCATAAATTGCATTATTTCACTCTCCTTTTGCAGATTTCTCTGAGTTTCGTGCCAGACACGATTACTTCTGTAAAGTAGTATCCTCTACTTTCTATAATGAAATCACAGCTAGATACTTGCCTTCAATTCAGTTTCTGCATTTTCACTTTCAGTGGGAATGAGGTAAATGAGTGCAGTTCCCATGCCAAAAGGTGGAAAGGAGCAGAATATGCACAGCAGCTGTCACAAGGACACAGCTATAAAGGTGAATTACCACAGCTTATTAAGGAATTAATTACTTGTCACATTTAAGTCTTAAGACTGGAATTAAATTCTTCAATTTGATGCAATCTGTTGTTGGCAGAAGGAGAGAAAGCGCACCAAGAAACCATGGGGAGATATTTGCATACACCCCCACCAGCTGTAGTAGGGTCATTGCAAGCAAACTGTGCTGTTTATGTGCTGAAGCACCAGCAAATCTCAGAGTCACTGAGGCTGGAAGCAACCTCTTGGGATCATCTTGTCTAGCGCCACTGTTCAAGCACTGAGCTAGAGCAGGTTTTCCCTGAACATATCCAGCCAAGCTTTTAAATATCTTGTGAAGAATCCATAATCTCTCTGTGTTCTACTGTTCCACCACCTTCAAATGGAAAAGAAGTGTTTCCCTGTGATTCAGTATAACATTTTGTGCTTTCATTTGCCTCTGTTGTCTCCTGCCCTATCACTGGTCATTACTGAGAAGAGCCTGGTTCTCTCTTTTTAATTCCTCCTGTTAAGTGTTTATACACATTGATAAGATTCCTACATTAGTCTTCTTTTCTCCCTTATAAAGAGTTTCTAGTCTTCCAGCCTCTCTTCATCTCCCGTAGATGGTCCAGTCCCTTAATCATCTTCATGGTCTTGCTCTGGATTTCTCCAGCAAGTCCTTGTCTTTCTTGTACTGGGGAACCTAGCAGTGGGCACAGCATTCTAGATGCATCCACATCAGCGCTGAGTAGAGAGGAAGGATCACTTTCCTTGATTTGATGATGCTTATCCTAATGCAGCCCAGGATGCTGTTTTACCTTCTTTTTTTTTGCTACAATGGTGTGTTGCAGGCTCATGGTCAGCCTGTTTTCCAGCAGGATCCCCAAGGTCCTTTCCAGGCAGTCAACTGTCAGACTCTACTGGTGATTTCTGCTTTTTCATCAAGCCAGTCATCTCAGTGAGGAAGGCAATGAGGTTGATCAAGTGTGATTTTCTCTTTGTAACTCTACACTGACTACCTCCTTTTTGTCTTTCATGTGTTAGGAAATGCTTTCCAGGAGGATTTTCTCCATCACCCTTCCAGGGACTGAAGTGAGGCTGACCAGCCTGTAGTTCCCTGAATCCTACTTCTTGCACCTTCTTGACGACCAGAAAAACATGTGCCCTGCCAGTCTGAGAGCTACTGCAGACATCCACACAGTCTTCTGCAGGGCCAGATCCTTTCTCAGTTGCTGATGGTGTCTGCCCTCAGCTGCATTCTTGAGCTGCGCTTCTTGTCCAGGGTTTGCTCTGGTAAAGGCACTTCAGAACTGCAGTAACCCTTGTCTCTCCTGGCAGAGCAGTCGCTGGTAATCAGGGTGTGCTTTCCAGTCCCTGTGTCCGGGGGCCTTGCTTTCTTTCTCTGAGCAAAAGTTCTCCACAGTATTGTTTCTAAAAGTGCTTTTGTGGCCTCGATTACAGCAGTTCAGTACTGTGACATTGTCGTCATGCTTTATTTTTAAAAATGACAGCAGCAAAACAGAAATACCAATTTAATGTCACATTCACCATGGGAGATCCAGTCTAGTGGAGAGAACAATGGCCTGACAATCAAGGGGGTCAGCCTCTATTTTTGGTTTGCTCGCTGACTGGCTGCATGGCCTTGGGCAAATTGCTTTCACCTCTCTGTTCTTCTGCTTTCCCTCCAACTCCCTGCCTGTCTTTTTCACTTAGATGATTAGCTCCCCTAGGCAAGGAATGCCTCTTGTTTGTACAGTTCTCTGTGTTTTGTTGGAGGCCTTGGGGTCTCCAACCCTGTAACAATAGGGATTCACGTCAGTATTACCACTTATCTCTCATGTACAGATCTGAGGAGCCTGATTTTCGCAAAGGGATGGATGTTCCCGGCCCTTGTGTTAATAGTGTACAACACAGAGCTATAATGACAAGAATCTTCTATTTTTGATGTGTCAGACCTATCACATCTCCAGGGCTGAGATCAGGACTCCTACAAGTGTTGTTCCTGCTGATGCTGGTGTCGCTCGCACAGGAGTGTGGTGTGTCTTCTGCTTGTGTGGGTGACCCAAGAGTGAGATGTGCTCAGTCAGCACATGGTCTGTCAACCATCTGGCCCTGCATATCTGCGTGGTATGCTCATGCTCAGGCCTTCAGCCACATAGCAGGTCTTGGAATAGTTTATTCCCTGTATGATCTGTCTGCATTGCTGTTTGGAGTCTGGAGTAGCCAAAGATCTTACACAGGGCTGGGTGGAGCCATGCACTGCTGTGCTTGCATGTAGAAGCAGACCAGGATGCCCACTGTTAACGGGCTGCTGTAAAGTAAACAGCTTGTAAATGCCTTGAGCTCATGATTTCCCTATCCTGACTTGTTAGAGTCATTCAGCCTTGAGGAAGTGCTCTTGTTTTGAAAGATTTTTCAGCAACTGTGTTTGACTTTTCTCACAGCTGTCACCAGAGCAGGCACTGCCTGTTGGGCTGACATTTGTGTGTCAGTCCCCTCACAAGCCGCTTCCCCTTCCCCATCCAGGCTCTGTCGTACACTAATGTGACACTCATGGTCTCACATTACTTGCTGTTCCTTCCTCGTAAGTTGTCAGCTGTTTGTGCTTAGTGACAACATGATGTAATTAGGAGGTTTTTTCTTCACATGCTATGTGATATTGCTGGCAGTCATGATTTTATTATGGATCTTGTCGTGATTTCCCTTAAAGCTTCAGTTTCTACAGTAATGGAAAGCTCTGGCTTCTCTCTTAAAATAGTTGTGATGCTCAGCTCTTTAGAGCAGAAAACACGATTCTAAAATGGTAGAATATTGAAGCAATAAGCAAAAATACATCAGTTTGTTCTATTTCTTATACTCTGAGTTTTTAAAAGGTCAGGATTGACAGAACTAATTACATAATGTAGGGAAGAAATTATAACCTGCTGCCACCCACTGTCCATGCCATTTTAGTGGTACTGAACACCCACCTCCCAGAGTGGAGGATACACTCCCATGATGGATCCATATCTCTTGTCGTGGCAACAATACAGGCTGGGATGTGTTCATCTTCCAAAAGCATAATATGACTGTGATGATTTCATCAGATACATGTTCAAAATGGACAAGTATTATAATAAGATGTGTCAGTGTGTTGTTTATTTGCATAGGAATTAGCATATATAAACCACATGGGGTTGAAAATTCTCCCTGAAATTTCTCTGAGTTATTTTTACTGGATTACAAAGTGTAGTCATTACTATATCATTGTGAATACTATTAATACAATAACCATTATCATTGCTTTCTTAAAACAGTTAATTGTAAGTAATATTGTTATTTTAAAGCAACAAGTGAGGGAAAATTGGGGTCATATCTCTTAGGGCTGGTCATTAAAGTCAGCATGGACAAGAGACTGTAATAATTTAAGAGTTACAGTTCCCTTAAAAAGTCTGCTGTTAGCAATAATATGTATGAAGGCAAGCATTTCAACTCCTGTTGTTTATTGCAAAAGGTGCGTTTATAATTGGGTGCTGGGCTGCCTGTGAGATTACATGTGGGGGATGCTTAGGATCCAGCCCCAGGGCTGGAGGAAAGTGCCAGAGCCATACACTGTATGTCAGCTCAGCCCCTGGAGCTGCCCAGGAGCTGCAGCAGGGGATGCCAGATGAAAAACCCTCATGCTCAGCCTGAGGCTCAGCAGGTCTTTTGCACTCCACTTCCATGATGGCTGGATGAGCCTTGCACATATCTGATAACAGTCTGATTGTCTGGCACATGTGCTGTGTAGATTTACTGGCTATTTTTACATGCAGAGTAATTTTTCATCTCTGTAGTCACTTAAATTACTGTTCAGTAGTGTACTGTAAACAAGACTGTCTAAGCACCTGCAAGGGTTAATAATGTCTTAGTTGTTTGTTCATCATCAGAGGGGATAAAATACTAAAGAATACATTGGGGAAAATGGTATCTGTAAGTTCTAGCAAAATTTAGAAACTGTCAAATGAATCTTGAGGAGGGGTAGTAGCAGGACTGATTTTGCAACTAGATTTCAGGCCAAAGATGTTATCTCATACCATGTTGTTGTTTGTCTCAAAATGTGCATCACGTTACAGGAGCTGTAACAGAGAAGTGTTGATATTGCTATGGGAAATGTAATATTCTGCATTCCCTAACGCTGGTTATTTTAGAAACTCCCTGTGTTAGATCTTACGCAGTTATCTCAGAGCCTTAAAATCTTCGGTGTGCCTATTCTTGTGTGGGACCCCCATGGGAGAAGGACATGCAGCATGCCTTAGCTGAAGAGAGAAGCAGCTTCCCGAGCCTTTTCTTCCCTTGCTTTCCCTGACACCCCCTCCTTCACTTACACTAGCACTTGAGAAATTCTGTTGTTATTCCACTGCAGGCTGTTCACTGCGCGGGAGCTGCGTGTGCTGGGGAGAGGAGTGCTGCTGAGAGGAGCTGCATTCACTGCGACTCCCCTCCAGCAGAGCCCTTCTGTCCACCTGCAGCGTAAGAGTTCAGCTGGGAGAGCTGAGAATGGGGGCATTTCTGTTTCCCCCACACTCTGCCTTCCTTCTGAAAACCTTACAGTTCTCCATTTAATGATGAGGAGTACATATGCTGTGAATAAAATATTACTGCAAAGTGGGGAATATACTTTAGGGGTGTTTATCCGGAAAGGAATATGAAACAAAGCAGGAATAGAACACAGTTACTACTTCAGGTAAATCTGCTTATTGCTTTATTTTTTGCCATTTGTAATGATGACACCCATATCTTTGTTGTGCATGGTAGTACAATGAGATTACTTCATTTCTTGTGTTGTGCATCACTGTCCTTGCAATGCAGTTCTTTCAGTTCATAACATTAGTGTGTGATTGAATCATAGGATTGGGAATGCCTTGCAATATTGAATGCTGAGATGCAGTGAACATGACAAAAATTTTAAGTTTTGTTTTTCTGAACTTCTGACAAATGTATCTCTGCACAATATTTATCTGGACTATGGAGGGGGAGCATTGATTTTCTTGAAGATGCTTTGATATATCTTTACGTTTATAATGACCTTAAATAATGTTTTGAAATGGCTTAGTCCCCAAATGCAGACTTCAAAATCAAATCTGGCAACAGAGAGGCTTACATGAATAAAATAATTTAACTCCTTAAATTTGTGAGTAAGTATAAATGTTTAGCCAGTGTTTATTGGCTCTGCTGAAATCCCAAGCAATGCAGTGCTGTGTGGCTGCCTAAGGAAGTGGACACAACCATCGAGGAGTTTCCTTGGACATACAGATGTGCTGAGAGCTCACTGATGAAAAGTAAACTACTTATTGATTTAATGATGTTTTGATGATCCACCGTGTTCTCTGTAACTGATGTAGGACGTGCTTCCTTCAGCATTGCATCTGTTTTTTTGTATTGACAGTGTTTTGACAAACACTCTGTAGTGTTCCTGCATATGTTCTCTCTTAATGCCTTTTAACTGTATTCTAGGAAGCAGCATTAACATTAAACACTGTTTTCTCCTGCTGCAGTCATAACACAGGTTTTACAAACATCAACGTGAAGCCTTGCCAGATGCATCACAAGCCAGATGTGTTGTGACACTGGAGAAGTGGTGTGTTATCCCACTGGTGTAGGGGGAACCACCACTTCTGAAGTGAGCAGAAGCTGGAACATTATTACACTGCATATGATTAAGCACAGGCAATGGGAGGATAATTCTCTCTTCTGTGTTCTGTCTTGCCAGCTGCAGCAGCTTCAAAATCTTGGATGTTTATTTTTATTGTAGGATGGACAGCCAAAGAAGCAGTTAGGCATATTCAAGTAACTGATTGTTTTGGTTCACGGTGAAACATGCTCCTGTTCTTCTATAAACCCAGCTTTAAAGGATGTAATGTCTCTCTTGCAATTATAATCAAATTAAACAGAGACGGGGCATGCCACTAGAGACTTGGGCTTGTTGCTGCTGAGTTGTTCCCATCTCTGCTGCCTGTGCTATGGAGATGGTCTGTGTACTGTTCGTAGAAAATAGAACTATGAATAACTGATGGTTATTCATAGTTCTGGAAGCAACAGACACCATAGCTCTGGCTGTTGGTAGAAAAAGTAGCTGCAAACATATTAAAGAAACTCTAGCCTGGGGATCCCCATTTTTATAATAATAAAAACTTCTGTGGAGTTTCTTCCCTTGATATCCAGTCTGGAAAAACAACTCTGTTCTGACTCTCTCCTTTGCCAGGAGACTAATGGGTGATTTCTGCCATCCCTGCCTATGCTTCTTCAATTAAAAGGGAAGGCCCTTGTAATGGAAAAATATGCATGAGCTGCTAGAGTGTGCAGTAGGAGGGGAAGGCTGAGAGAGAGAGACCAAGAAACCAGCTGTCCTTTTATATGCCCAGGTTAGCAGTAGGGGGACTTCTTTTAAAGGATGTGAGGTCTGCTTATTTGTCCGTATGAATTTTTGGCTGCTGGGTGGGAGCCACAGGCAAAATGTGGGAATTTGGAACAACCTGTCAGTCAGGGATTCCACCCTCCTCCCCAAGTTTTTAGTAAAACAATAGTTAGGACACACACCAGGGTATTGCTCTACTTCGTGGCTCCACACTGTATGTGGTTGGATATTCAGTTTCTCTCAAGTGAGAAACTAAACACAAGGATGTGGCGGCAAGTTCCACTGAAATATTGTCTTTGTTGCACCTTCGCAAACAGTTGTGCAGGTGCAGGTAACACCTGCACCAGATCTGAGGTGATTTTAGTTGCATGCATTGACATGTTTTCTTAATGTCTGAGTTGTCAGGGGAATGTTAGATGCAGTGCAGAACAAAAGGGCTTGCACAGTGCTGTGGGGAACAAGCAAAGATAAACCAATGTAGTAGGGAAAAACAAAAGGGCCAGATTTAGTTGTGGTGTGTTACGAGCATAAATTTACCCTGGAAATGCCTGGGAAATGTCTGCAGTGGTGCAGGGTGCTGTCAGGTGTCTTTGGAGCTGAGCTCTGACATATGCTGAGCACTTATTTCCACCTGCTCCTTTCTTCCTCTCTCACTGAGTGACTTTGTGCAGCTTGTCCTTGGCATTCAGTCATGTGGAAGGTGTAACAACCCCATGGTCAGCTGCCAGGTCAGTCAGGTTTCTCCTGCTGTGCCATTCTCCACCATCTTCTGATGGGTGGTTGGACCTGGCCCCTGTTCTCTGTATTAAGTTTCCTGGCTGAGTCTTCACTCTTGGGAAGCCTTAAAGGTCATGGCAGGCTTCTGGCTATAACTTCTGAAGAAGGCCAGTGAGGAGAGAGAAAGACTACAGGGTCTTTGGTTCCAAGTGCTGACATTTCCCTGTGCCGTGGAACTGGACTTCTGGCCCTGCTCCTGCCCTGGCCTCGAAAGGAAGAAAGTGAAAATTGTGATTACATAACTCGTTGCTCTCACAAGTGACTTGTTATTAGTTCCCCAGTAGCAACCTCTGTTATTCGGTGATCATCATAGTTCTTGAGGAATTACAAAAACTGAAGGTGGGTTTGTGGCTTATGCATGAATTTAGGAAAAAAATAATTTGAATCTAAAGAAAGGAGATCTTCTTAAGAATCATAAAATCAACACAAAATTATCCCATCATAGACTTGTATTTCAAAGAAGATTACCAATATACAGAATCTTTGAATACTGGTAAAATAGCAGATGACAGAGGTGCTTTTTTAAAATATATTGATCTGAAAGTGATGTTTGAACATCATCTGGAAATACATACCTGAAATATTTTGGGGTTTTATTATGCTCTCCCGCTCAGGAAGGCACCAAACAACCAAAAGTCTCAACAGCTGCGATCGTGGAGGGCCACATCTCATCATATATGTTTGTAAACTGTTTATATAATGTTTATACAATGGCAAACTTAAGGTACATTTTCTTTTCTGCTTCCAGTGGGACTCTGCAGTGTGTCTCCAACTGATAAAATGTATTTCACTATATGCAAAGAATTTAAAAAATATAAGAATTTATGTGTGTATATATGTTAGAAGATGCGTATTGTTGATGCATACAAACAGCAGACTATTTTATGTGCGTTCTTAGAGGAAAATACAAGTCATGCCTGCTTTTATGACTTATCATATATACACAGATATGTATAAACTTTGAGTGAGAAAAAGACAGGAAAAGCAGTTATCCTGATGGTGTAAACAGGGCAGAAAACCCATCCAACTGACTAGATATGAAATCTTATGTCAAATATTATAGCCATTTACCAATAGTTGACAAGACAAAAACCTGTTAGTGAATTTCATTTATAAAAGATGGATAATAAATTTAAAGAAATAGAGAATAAGCACTTTCCCAGCACTCAAGGAAGAATGATGCCAAGAACACAATTAGTTTTGTTACATTGCTCCAGTTAAGTTTATGAATGATGCAGAACACAAAGGTCTCTCCTGTACAGAGCTGAGGTGTATTGTAACTTACTGATTAGTCATAAACCCATTTCCATATGCCTTGATGTATTGCAATAGACTGTGTCACCCTTAGAGGAGCTGATCATAAACAAACAGTCAAAAGCATTTCAGTAATTTTGTTAGTTGCTCTTAGGATGAGGCTGGTGACAGCCCAAAATGCTCCATTGTGTCAGACATTGATGGCCTCATTTTACACCCTTGCAGTCCATGTCAAAGCCACCGGCACATTCAGAAGTGCAGGTGTTTGCTATTTGCACCATAAAGCCCATTGAGGGCTGTATTCGAGCTGCAACATGTGCATGAAACAGGTAAGTGAAAAGGTAAAAATACATAAAATAATCACATGATAATGGATAATCATTTTGTAGTCTCAGTGACCCAGCTGACATTTCCCTCACTTTGACAGAATAACTAGGCTGAATATTTTTAGACACTGTGTTTCTAGTCACTCCAATCCCTCAGAAGAGCTTTGTTTTGGTGAATTGAGAGATAGCGATTTTGTTTGTTCATTTTTTCCAGGCGTTTTTGAGGTGAGCAGGAAATAACAGTGAGCTGCTAATTTCCTTTAGACTCTGAAATAATGTATTCTGTAAGAATTAATGATTTTTATCACAAGCATAGCTCAGGAGTCTCTGTTGCTGTACAAGGCTCCTGAGCAGGAAACAAGTAGCAGATAATTACATGTCGTCAATGTTCGAGTATTAAGAAAAATAAGGATCCCTTACAGCAAAAAAGGAAAATGCATTGATTCACTAAGGCAGAGCTAAATAATATCTGAGCAAACTACTGTATTTATTATCATCAGTCTTGAATTTTTCCAATGTTCTTTTACCATGAAATGTGTGTAAAGCAGTAGCAGTTCTGTCTCAAGGAAAAATTATGTATTTGCAATTATAAAAATTTGTGCATATTCAGTTTCAGTTTTTTAATTAAAGAACTGAGCTAGATTATTATCACAGTTAAAATAAGACATGAAAAGTATTAGGAAGCAACTTTACTGAGCTAAACAGTGTCTGTTAATTTTGCAACTGTGAAGTCTTGCTAATATCCCCTTTAGCTCCCTGTGTCCAGGTTTTCTCTTTTATAAAAGTGGGTAATAGTATTCCCCGCCATTGTAATGTAAGCTGGGCTTCCCTGGAAGAAATCATTGTTCACAATTAGAGGTAATGCTGCCTTTTTATGCCAGTTGCTGGAACATGTAATTCAACCTGCTTTCATGATACAAGCTTCATCAAACTCATTATATTGACCCTAGCTTATTCCTGCTGAGGTTCTGGTGGGTAATATCCAAAGTGTCAAATATTACTGCTTTATGCTACTTTAAATGCAACCTGTGTTTTTTACCCCCTTTCCCCAACCCCCAGTTTATTAACACAGAAATTTTGCCTTTAAAGTTGTAAGAATCATTTTAATGAGAACAAAAAAAAACCAAACCCCCTAACTCAGTTTTGTTAGATTTATCCTTTTAATGAGTGCAGCGACATATATCTAATTGCAATTATTGAATTCTTCAACCTCTACTTTGACCTACAAAATATCAAATATACACCTGCTAAATTGAAAAGAAAAGGTAAAACAACCTTGAAATCTGTAATTTGTTAATTGTCTACAACTTAACTAAATGCAAAGTTTCCTCAGGAGACATAGATAGCTGCTATTATTACCATGCTCAGATTTGGTCAATGTGCCAACTCTGCAGAAAACTAAAAAAAAAAAAAAATCTCCTTTTTTAAGTAGACTAATTCCAGCAGCTAAACTCCTGGCTGTGGTTCTCAGATCATACCCTGCCCTGGGACTGGTACACACTATTGGGAGCAAAGTGACCTATGCAGTAGATCAGCGTTTTTATGTTTTATAGCCTAATCTAAAAATCTCCCATTCCCTTTCTACGCTTGAGATGTAAAAGGCACCAGGCTATGTCTTGACAAGTGGTTTTTGCCTTTTGATGTGGCACCTTGCTCCTCTCTCGCTGGCGTTAAGAGCTGATTGTGAAACACCATTCGTTCTAGACCATGGGCTGGTTGAAGTCCAGGTCTGTCAAGCAAGCATTGTCTGTGCAGCTCCTTTTATGAACTTCTAGCTGCAGCTCATGCTCTGTGGCAAAAAAAATTCTTCCGTATGCTAATTGTGTTTGTCATCAAAAAACCTTCAGTCTGACACATGTTTTTTTAAAAGATCTGTTTCATAGGTAATCTTAGTGGATTTGTCTGTAGCTTTTTTCAGCCCTGTTCTTCTGTCATGTGTAACTCTCCTTTTTAGTAAGTCTTATTATCCCTCAGTTCAAGGTAAGAGCTGGTCCACTTCTCACTGCCTCTTTCTATAGGTCTGTTGAAACTTTGATTGCTTAACACACCCAGATAAGATCTCTTTGGTTTCTAAATATGTTTTGGATCTATATCAAGTGTCTGTATGAAGGTATTACTTATGTACATATTATGCAGGTTTTATTCATTCCTTTACATTTTTGTTGAGGTTTTTTTTGTTTGTTTGCTTGTTTCATTTCTTGGCGAGTGGGGAGGGGGTGTCATTTGGACACATTTAATTCACAGCTTGGTGATCAGTATGAAGAATTTAAAATTATTACTTTCAGTGTGTCATCTTTTCTTTGTCAGCCTTAAAGCTCAGCTCCCATCACACTGCCCCATTTGTTCATTTCTGATCAGTCACCCTGAAGAATATGGTCTTCTCTGGCAAACACTTGAAAGGAGCTGCTCATGTTGTGTGACAGGACAAGAGACTCATGTTTCTCAGTGCTGCTGTCACTGAGTTACCCTGGGGGGTACAAAAAGTCTTCAGTTGCCTCCTTAATGGTTAATCTCTGAGCTGCTGCTCTCCATCCATAGGGTCCCATCTAGTTTGTAATAAGGTCACTTGCTTAAAGTGATCCTAATTATGTTTGTGCAGGCAATTGGGATATTTGAAAAGTGGTCTGATCTCAGAAGCAAAATGAACTAGAGAAACAGTTGACTCTATGAAACAGTTGCTTTTGGGTCCTCCTAAAGTTGTATTTTTAGCTTCTGTACAGGGTAATGCCAAATCACCAAACTTTTCATACAAATAGTGGAAGAAAGTGTGTGATTCTACTTGATCCTAAAAAAAGGTTAAAGTAATGTCTGAAATAGAACTTGCAAGTACAGTTTGGATTTCAAAGGGAAGGCTACAGCAATTAACATCTACTAGCCTGCTATGAAGCCAGGCTGGGTTGTGTCTCACAGCCAAATGCTACAAGTGTGAACAGTGACTACTGGAAAGGCTTTTGTTTCCCTGAAAAAAACCCACGAATTTTTTGTGACACTATTTGATCATAATATATAGTTTATCTTCCTTCTGCTCAAAGTTAAAAAGAAAAAAAAAGATAAAAATTTGAAAGGCTAAATGCATTTCTTCAACTACAGTTAAAAAGTTAAAAGCAACCTGAGTGGCTATACTATGAAATGATGTTGCTGCTTCATCTACCTCCAAAACACATTTATGTAAACAACGGAAAAGTTATATACTGTTCAGTGTATTATTTTATGAAGAAGGAATCACAGTTGTGTTTTTAAAGTTAAAACCTAACTCCATAAAACTGGACAACAAAGAGAACTGTCAGAACACAAGGAGATTTAGAAAGGCATTGCCCCTCATGAACAATTTTGTTTTAAATCTTTACTTCCTCACCTTTCTGACAGCATAGAAGTAACATGGTGAAGGTAGGGCATCAGAAGAAATGGTAGGAGTGGAAAAGTTAGGAATGAAAAATCTGGAGCAAATGGAGAAACCCAAAGCACTGGACAGTAATGGCAAGTTACTCTTTTTCAAGAGCTGATTTTTTTTTTCATTTTAAAAAGTTTTACCTGTATAACCTACACTAGTTGAGTTGAAATATAACCATTTCAAAAGTCTGGGAGTGAAATAGTATTTTCAAATAAAAAGTAGAATTCGATCGAAGAAAAGCTTTATTTGAAGGTTGTTTCTACATTCTCCTTGTCAGCATATACTTTTCTATAGATTTTCACATTATTAATGCCTGTAGGCATTTCAACTCTGAATATGAGCTCATCATACGGAGAGAGATGAGTGAGTGTGATCTGAAGGGCTCTGGGATGTCATTTATGGATTCACAGTCTTTTCTTAAGTTTAAGAACCAATAACACAGTTCTGATAAGGGAAATAGTCTATTGCATTTGTTGGTATTCTTCCATGATTTTCTGTGGTACTGTGTCAGGCTGGTATGATTTCAGTGCTTTTCCCTGGTGATAGGTCAGGAGCAGAAAGTTGGGGCTTTGGTGTTTTGGTGGCATTTTTATTTTTTTCAACACTTCGTTAGAGGAAGTGATTGCAAAAATTCCTTTAGCAACAGTTCCCAATTTGCAGGATGCTTGCAGAGGCCAGTAAACTGTACAGCATAAATCAGAGAAGGATGAGTTTGTAACTGACAAAAGTGATTTTTCTTCTGTGAAACAATTTATAAGCACATTTGCTTTCTGGAAGCATAGGTTAATACCCTTTAAATATGCCCAAGAATAAATCTTTCTAAAGAGACACAAAGGCAGTTGAGGAATGAAGGAAATGTGGAGCAAACACAGCTTAAAGCTAGTCCTGTCCTTTTGCATCAGGAACCTTGCTTCAAACTCAGTCGAGTTATGTGAAATTTTGAAGTGCTCTTGAATAGATCCTTGAGGTGTTTGGCAGCGCTGCTACGCCGAGTGAAGGTAATTCAGGAGAAATCGTCACCTGCTCTGTGATGCTTCTGACTTCAGGAGGCACATTTGTAACTCATGAACACATCCAGTGTGGGAAGCCTCTAACACATTCATTGACTTTAAAACATGCCTGGGAATTGTTGTTTTCCTTCAGAGTTTCCATAATGATCCTACTTGATCCACAGAGTTTCAGTAGCTTAGTAATGACCAGACTGGAAGCATTATGGGAGCAATAAGACAGAGCTGAGGCAAATTCTGTAGTAAACGAGTGGGTTTAGGGAGAAAGCCAAGGCTGAGATTTTCTAGCTACTAATCATATTAGATACAAAGGGAAATCCCAGTAAGAAGATTTAAAGAGAAGTGAGAACAAACGAAGATTCTGTTTCAGGTATTTGTGTGGCCTCTGTAGCACAGTATTTCATAACCTTTTATATAATTAATGTAAGAAGAAAGGGGTGTTGTTTTTTTATTAAGCCCCAGTTAAAAGAAAGGGTATGGTCTAGAAACTCCATCTGCTGAGTCAGTCTGTAAGCCTGTGGGTGTTTTTTTGAGAGAGAGGAGTATTGCTGGTTTTAATATCACATCAGAGATGGACACTAAGATTTGCAACTTGTAAGCAAGCATGATTGTGTCATAAGGGCAGAGAAAGAGCTATTTTTAACTTTCTTACTGTAATGCTTCTAACAAGCTTGGGATACTTGTTGCCTTTTCTGTATCATTCAAGCTGCTGCTATAGATTTGGTTCTACTTGGGCTGTCATCATTTCTTGATGAAAGGAAAAGTAACACCTCTTTTGGGGAACAGTTACTTAGAAAACTGATATGTCCTCTGTTTAGACTTGTTGAATAACAAATCAGTCACATACGTTTTATGAAAATCAGTCTCTATCAAAAACTATGATGCCAGATGAGAACAACATTTTGGTAAATAGTCTGCTGGATCTTAGGTTTCCTTTCTGTTATCTGGAGCATAATGAAGAGACTAAGAGTGTCTAAGTTACAGGAGGTGTTTGGCTAGACAAAATAGAGTTAATAAAGTAGGCTTTTAGCAATGACCAAAAGATCCCTAGTGGCTGAAAGTGCTCATGAACGTTATCAGAGAAGTTACCTTTTTGAGAAAAGGTTAAGACATTCATCTAGTGTTGTCTCATATTAGAAAATGCTATATTTACCAGTATTTTACCTGTGTAACATACAGTTCAGTGGAATTCTTGCATTCAAGGTCTGGTTCTTCCTGGGATTGTCCCATGAAGTTTGTGCGAAATAAGCTAGGAGAATGTGTGCACTTAAAATCCTCCCTTACTTCCTGACTTCTGATGGAGAATCGATGTCAGTGAAAGTAGCACTATCCATTCCTGAAGAGGTTTTTATCCAGAGACAAGGTAGGGGCCCCAGGTTTTATGTGTGCCAGTGATGCACGTTGCTGCTGCTTCACAGGGCTTGATCTGTTCCGTGCTGGAAGATAGTAACATTGCCTGTTTGCTCACCAGATCATCTTTTAATCTGAACTATTTATCATTTGTTCCATGTCTCTTGTTACTCAATGTATTTATCACTTGACTATAAAGCGTTTTGAAGTTGAAGGAACTTGGTTTTGTCAGATATGAGAAATGCAAGGCAAGTGGACTTGACAGCTGATGTGTATTGAAATCCTCAGGGTTTGTGGTGATTTACTCCTGTGGTATGATCAGTGAGTGACCATTTCACTTGTGTGCCCCATGCAAAAGAGGTTTTAACTACTACTGAACCATTACTCTCTATGCTTAGCACTTTTATTCCATCTGTGAAATGGAGGTAAGACTTGGACATTCACACAGAAAACCTCTGGATCTGCAGATCAAAAAGTTCTGCAAAAGCCTTGGGCTCTGTCAATATTGGTGTTCTTGGTGTACAAATGAGTGATGTGCTGGGATGTTAGCTCCGTAATCATGGTGATGGAGCCTAGGACTTCATCTCATTTAATTGCTGGAGTATTAGGAGGAATAACAGCAGTTCAGGCTTTTATATTTACCTTGGGGTCTGTGAGAAATCCTGCCAGGGTTTCAGTTGATGTTCATGCCAGCCCATGTCTGGCCAGTGGAGAAAGAAGCTCCTTAGTGTCAGGTGATTCATGTGTGTCTATGAGGATTTACGCTTCCAGACAGCCTTAGTCATGCAGAAAACTTCTCTGCTTCTCCAGGGGAATAAGCAGTACCACTGGTAGAACAAGCCCCATTTGATAAGGCTTTTAGCAATCAGTTTGTTTCCATTTCTCTGGGGGTGAAGAAGTGCAAAAAAAAAAATCTACTGAGTCTGTTTCTCTTTCTTTACCAGCTGCCTCATGTCACTTTTTATCTCTGGCTCAGCCTATCTCTGGAATCTTCCTCTGAATTGTATTGCAGGCAGCAAGATAGGAATTGTACACTGTCAATAGTCTAGTCTTGCATCACTGGGGAGCACAAGTCACATAAATGGCCTCATGCAACAATGTCTGTACTTTCATAATCCCTGTTATTCACTTGTTATTCTGAGTCATTTGATAAAAACTCTGCCTAACTAATTTTTAGTGGGTTTGCTTGTCTGCCCATTCTTCTCCCTGTTCCACCAGCAGTAATACAGAGCTGGTGAATGACTTGACCAGACTTCTGCAGAGGCAACATGATGTTTATGAGCCAGAATGTCACATGCTGGTATAAGCTTCTCTGATTAATCCCCTTAGCATCTGCTGAGACAGGTTTTTTGGCATCTGCCAGATACCTGAGTAATGAGTGGAGGAAGGAGTAAAAGATGGAAGGAGTGTGGATTTCCTTCTCCCTATGTTGTAAGGACCTTCAGTGTTGCAGCAGTTGATTCTGTTTGGTGCAGATGTGTGGATGTGAGCAATGGATCTGTGCCCCTTTCAGCTTCATCACCACACACTTATAAATCAGCAGCAAGAGGGAGAATGTACTTGCGCATGTTAACACACAGGTCAATAAGCCAAGATGGGATTCCCTTTTTGCACATCATTGTTTGAGGACAGTAATTTAAACCCAAATATTTTCTTTTAGCATCTCTGTCCCTTAAGTATTTCTGTAGGATTTAAATGTAAGTCCTAAATGACCAGGCTATTTGGGACTTCTTGTGTTGATGCTGCTGAAGGACTCTGTGTTTTGGAGGCTGGAAGATAAGCAAACAGTTGATTTATCTGATGCTTTACCTAGAAATTAGGCAGTGTACCTATGCTGTACTCCACAGTGCTCAGTGCAGCAGCATTCGTAACCCAGTGTCTCTCCATTCTCGTGACTTTGTGGGAATTCGGGTTCCTGGAGAATTCAGCTTTTGCCTGAAGACCTATAGTACAAAATCTATCTCTCTGCTCTGTTTGTGCATCCATATTTTTTGTTTCTGTAGAAAGGCCACAAACAATAGTACCAATGTCAAAGTACTACAGCTGAAAGCTTGCTGGCCAAGGTGAGCCACCAAATTTTATATCTGAAATAACAGACTCATGCTTAAGTTATGCCCTCTCAGTGGACAGCAGGAGCCAAATAAAAAGGAAGAACCTGTTGTCACTGAATGGTACTCTAGTTCTGGAGAGTGTTAAGGGGAAGAAAGTATCTGCTGGAATTCTTTGGTTATTTTCCTTGTGGTCCTGCTTGTGTTTTGCCCTGATTTGGAACAGCTGATCCATCAGAAGCACTGAGGGTGCCTGAACATCCATGATCCTGGACTTCCAGGGGCTGGGCATCCATGGTATGTAGTGGGTGAGTTTCCCTGAACTCAGAGATGCCACTGATTCTGCAGGCCCTGGGCTGGTTGGCTTCTCACAGTGAAGAGCCCTGGTGCGCAGGCAGCAGCTCTATCTGTGTTGGGCTGGTTTGATAACTGCAGTTTTCAGGGGAGCTCAGGCCTAATGGCAGTGAAAAGAAAGGGAGCAAGCCTGAAATGAAAACAGAGGATAAGTGGTGTACCCGAGACCAAGAGAGGACAAGCGACATCACTTTGGTACGAGGGCAGCTTGGTTTGAAACAGGAAAGTCAGCGTCATACGCCAGTGTACATTTAGTCTGTCTTGTTCCTAAGATGAACAACAGTGTTACTGTTAGTGAAGATTAGTAAATGGGTGTGCTGTGATAAGTGATAAAGAATTTATTAGATCTTGTTTTACTGAAAGCTAAGGGTAGCCACCACTCTTATTTCTGGGTTACTGATACTGCTGTAAAGAGTGCGAATAGCTTTGTACTTCCATTGCAGGTTTAAGTGCCTTTCTAAATAGTTGCTGCCACCTAACATAGATTTCGACATCTTTTCTTGAGAATGTCCCTCTCTGGGACTTGTATTACTGGCAGCTTTTGGAATTTGTGATTCAGTGGTCACTTCTCTATTCCTCTGGAAGAGCTTTTTGTGCATTATTACTCATCAAAGGCTCCAGTAAAAGTTTTTAGTGAATTTTACACCTATGGCAGTGTCTTCTCACAGCCACTGAGGCAGAGGAATATATGCAGTTTCAGGAATATAGTTCTGATCATAGTTACACCAAGATAAATATGAAATAGTGTTGATTCTAACAAAGTATTGATGGAGAGTAAAAAGGATAAACGTATATGTAGGGTTTTTTTATTGGAACATTTTTTCATTGTGAGATTTTATGGTACTTCTTAATGAAGAAATATGCCTGTTTATTTGGGACATAATCCTGAATGTTCTAGAAACCAGCTATACCCAAAAATAAAGCTGACCCATCTATTTCAACCAGCCAAACTTTGGGAATAACAAGACATGAACAAATTTGGTGTTAGAAATATCTTTTAATCTGTATGACTGTAAAGATATGATTTCTATTTTACAGAAATCCTGTAGATTTATTTCCAAATGTCTCCTCTCCTACATAACAGATTTACCTGTCGTAAGAAGGATTTTCAGAACAAATACTTGGAAATTTTTCTTCACTAGAGCAATCAGTCTTACTCCAAATTCAATATTTCCTTTCTACCTATATATAATTTCTGTAAACTAGCACCCTCTTAAATTCTGATTGCAATCAAAATGCAGGAAAGTGGAATAGAAAAAAGACTGCTTAATGTTGTGTATTGTACTCCTCTTGCAAAATTTTGGTTAATCCTTCATCTTTCCCTTTATCTGATACAAAATTAGTCTGCAAAAGCATTCTAGGACTAACTCACTATGCAAGATGAGGGTGTGTGCAATCTTGTCGTGTTTCTTAATTTTAAAGTATGTGTTAAGAATAAACCACTTTAATATTATCTGTTTCATGTCTTTTGGTGTCTGGGGCAGAGGGCTGTCTGTAACAAAGAACATTTCTAGTTCTACATACTGTGTATTTATGACTCATTAACCTTCCTTGAGTCTGCATATACAAACAAGAATCCCAGTTTTTATCTTTAAAGTCCAGCCACTGTACCTTTGGTTTATCTATTCATGACAATTGAAACCACAAGTACCTGACAAACTATACAAGTTAGTTAGCTGACAATTCAGAAATTAATTTCAGAAGCTGCTGCTACATATCAATTCCTGTCAAATATCATGAAATAATAATGGACCTAATACTACTCTGAACTGTCTGGCTGAACTTTGACAGAAAGCATGGAAATGGCATTTAATGAACTGAGGCAGTCATTAACCTATCTATCTCTGTAATACTCCTCTCTGACCTCTTGTTTGACCAAATAGATGTGCACATTGTTTCCCATGATAGTTCTCTTCCTGCAAGTATTCATAGTGAATGTATGTGTAATGAACTTGTCAAAGATACACATTCTATGTAACCTTCTAAAATGCATAAACCTGCAGGTTGTATAATATTTTGAACATGTTTGTTGGCAGATTCAGTGCTGTACCAAGAGCAGTCAATCTGCCTTTCTCTCAAAAGAGTGAGGAAGAACTTTTTGGTGACATTTTATCCTTTCAGCTTGGACTACACCTACACAAAATCTCTTCTGTTCTTTGCTACCTGCAGTAGATTTTTTGTCCTGCATTTCTCAAGATCACTACCAACATACTGGCAGTGGGGGGCATTCTGTTCCAGCAGGGGAGTTAGGCAGACTGATGTGGGCAGTGGGTGGCCAGTTTCCTTGGCCACACCCAGTTAACTCTCACACCAGCACACCAAGTGTCACCAGCAAGCTGCTGACAATGGCCCAAGACCTTTAGTCTTAGGTGAAAAGATTTAAGTTATCCTAAAGTGAAGAAAAGTTTTACAGTCAGATAATCTGCATTTTTTAATTTTCTTTGATTTTTGATAGGTAAAGAGAGTATCAGTAAATTCAAAGCAAGAGCCAGAAGAATTGGCAGACACAGAGGAATCAGCTGTTGAAGCCAAGGTGGGAGGCGGCGTTTAAATATAGGAGGGTTTGCTAGGCTTGGGGTGTTAGTTGGCTAAAGTGTTGATGTGAATTTGGCATAGTGGGTGTAATGCACAGAAGTAAGACTTCAAACAGACATTTTGTTTTGACGGAAGATTAGGGATTTTTGGACACCCCTTTCTGAGCTGGACTGCAAAAGAATTAGAATGAAGAGAAGGGGGACGGAGGAAGAAGGTGAGCACAGGTGAACCCAACCCCTCTTTCTCACCATTCTGACACTTTATCTTCAGAATCTGTGTTTGACTTTTACCATGACACCTGCCCATCAGTTAGACAAAGTTAGTCCTGCTGTCAGGGCTGAAAAATAAGTTCAGACAGAAGCATCACCATGAGTCAGGAGATCAAGGGTATCCCAAGAGGCACAGAAGGTAATGCAGATCTCTCAAAAAGGGATTCTTCGCCCCTCAAATAAAACTTTTAGATCTTGTTTGCACAAGGAGTCCATTTTCTTTGTCATGTCTCAAAACAACCAGACGTTTTTACATAGTACCAGAGCTTTTAGAACAAGCACATAGAGCTATGCAGAATTTTCCCAAGATAGATGATTGTTTGTGGCACTTACTTTGTTTCCCTAGGGGAATGGATGCTTGTTAAATTCCCATCTTTTGCAATAGTTCTAATACATGACAGTAGTTTGTGGTGACACTGATAAATATTGAAAATTTACGGCTTTTATGGTTTGCCCCGAATCTTTTAGAATAGGGATGTACAGCAAGCACATGCTTTTTTGGGTTGCATCTATTGCTCTTACCTGTGTTGATACTCCAGTACTGCTTTGTGCCCCCTCTCTTCTACCCAGCTCAAGGCCACATCTCCTGCTGTGTTGGTAACCTGGCTGGCTGGCAGCCTCAGTGAGGGCTGTTGCACATGTTGGACCTGAGCGAAGGTTTGACAGCCAAAATAGGCAGACTGGCTGTTCAGACAGACTATCTGACCACTGCCGATTTGCTGTACATCAGCCACTGCCAATCTGCTGGACAACCTGTCGGACAAACCAAAAATCGTGAGCTGGTCCAAGGGGTGCAGCTGCCAGTGCATGTGCTAGCCTGCCCCTGGCTGAAATGCTACTGCTTGCCAGCAAGGCTGCTGTGCTAACAGACTTATGAGGAGAGGATGAAGGGAAGGTTTAGGAGAAGAGAGAAAAGCTTTGCACACAGGAGTTATAGCTTCTTTCATTGCTCAAGGTTTATGCGTGTTCTGTATCTAATTGTACTGTGATCATGCAAATTTTAATGTTTTGATATAATGGTTGTACTCAATGATCTTAAAGGTCTTTTCCAACCTCAAAAATTCTATGATTCTGTGAAATATGCCCCTTGGAAACTCTCTTCCTGAAAGAGATACAAATATCTTAGCAGACCTGAGATAGTTTGAAAATTAAACATAATCTTTCAAAGGAAGATACAATATTTTCAAAATACAAATTTGAAATATTCCTGTAAAAAGTATGATTGAACTTCTTATTACTTGTACATTCTTTGTGGTTTTTAATGTGCTCATCAATGCCATGTAGGCACTCCAGGCTCTATCTGTGGCATTTTAATGGCAGTTCCTACCAAAGCCATACCAAGTTTTTGGTTCACTTTCCTTTTCTGTAAAAGGCAGCTGTTTAAGATATATTTGCTTTTGTTGAGAAAGAATTTATAAAAAATTGCTTCAGCACCGATGGGTGTCTTACAGCCACCTGTGCCACTTGAAGTTCTCTGTACTCAGACAGCAACAAAAGCTGTGATAGCAGCTGTCTTTACCAAAAACAAAACAAAAAAAAAAAGGTGAGTTTTAAGCGTAGAGAAAAGGCAGTGGTGGAAACAGGGGGCATTGTTGCTTTTATATTTTTGCATGTGTCAGAGTATTTTGGCATTAGACAATGAAGACAGTGAAGAGGAAGGGTTGAAGGACATTGGGGAAGGTATAAAAGTCGGTATTGACTGTGGTTAAGTTGGTCAGAAACTCTTTTGGGATGAATGTTCATGCCAAAGTGTTTCATCCATCTTTTTTAGGTGCACTGATTCATACTTCTGTGATTTCTATCCCAAAGCCCCTTCATCTGTAAAGGGAACAGAGGTTGCAAAATGCTGTTCAAAAAACACCTGAAGGAAGACTACGACTGAGACTTGCTTTTGCATTCTCTCATATGAGGCACCTGCTACTTGTGATCCGTAAAGGAGGGGGCAGCCTGCTTTACTTCAATGGCTCTCTAGTCACAGCTCACAAAGAGAAGTGGTACCCAGGTGATGCACCTGAGACTCACAGAGAAACAGGAGCCTCCATAAAGCCATGAGAGATCATAGAGCCATGAGAGATCATAGAGCTGGCTGCTGGTCCTGCCTAGTCAAATGCTGCCTGAGCTCAGGCAGGCAGGGCTTTGGGAAAGCCTCAGGGGAGTCATAGCTGCCAGCTGAAAGTTCATTCATTGAAGCAATGGACAGCTGAGGATATTATATGAGGTTGGCTGCCTCTTCCCCTTCAGCCAAAATGGCCCATTTGCAGGCAGTGTGTGTCCCTACATCCAGCTGTATGTGATGAACTATTAGTTTTCTGGCTGTGACAAAAATTATTTTCTCTCAAATAGGAGAAATTTGGCATAAGGCCACAAAAGGCCTGTTTGTGGAGGAAAGTATTACGAATAGTGTACTGCAAACCCCAGAAAAGATTCCATCTGCTGGAACTTTGTGTCGAAATAGCCCTGAAAGAAACTTGAGTACAATAGAGAAAAAAAAACCAGACAGATGTGCCCCCTTGTCTTTTACTTGCTTTATCATCACAATCTCAGGTCTTTGAGGTGTTGGAGTGTGTCCAAAGATGGGCAGCAGAGCTGGGGAAGGGTCTGGAGCACAAGTCTTGTGAGGAAAGACTGAGGGACCTGGGGTTGCTTACCCTGGAGAAAAGGAGGCTGAGGGGAAACCTTATAACTCTCTAGGACTCCTGAAAGGAGGTTGCCCAGGGAGGTGGGTGAGTCACCATCCCTGAAGGTATGTGAGATGGGGCATTTAAGGATATGTTTTAGTGACGGACTTAGCAGTATTAGGTTAACAGTTTGACTCAATGACCTTAGAGGTCTTTCCCAATATAAAAAATGCCGTTCTGCTGTGTGGAACTACTCATGTTTGACTTTAAAGAAACAGCTGGATCTGACCTATGTACAGCTACATTAAAAAAAAATAATGAAAGGGTGTGTGTCTCACTATAGTAACTGGCACTGTGCGCTCTAATTTTTTATTTCTCTTTTCTTGTTACTCTATTCCCAAATTGCTAATTAGAGTCAACAAATTGGCTGTAGAATACAACAAGACATCATGTAGTCTGCCAAAAACAGTGGCTGGCATTCATACAAATTGGGTGATGATGTGTTTAAAGACTTAATGTTGGAAAAATCTTTCCATATTCTCTTCATCCTCCCTGTCCTCCTACTGAAGTGACTCAATTTCAAAGGCAGCAACATATTGCTCCTTTGTTGTGAGAGGTTCGGTTAACAGAAATTAAATCCCCTATGAAAAGCTTTGGTCCTCTGCCAGTTAAGTTTCATCGTTGTGCTGAATAACCACTAAGTGCAGGCCCTGAGTGATGGGCAACTTGAACATAACCCAGCTGAAATGTTGTGATAATGGCTGCAGTAGTTTTGCTTGGCAAGTCTTGAATGTGTCTCCTGTAGCTGCAGAGTAGCATGTGTACACCTCCTGCAATCCTGTGGTGCTGCATAACACATGCATCTGTGTTGTGCTGTGTGTCCATGTGCTCCCTCCCTGTGCCTCACAGCTCACAAATTGGTGTCTGAAAAAGATAATTTAGGGTGGAGCTGGATACTCAGTTCCTTTTGGTACTGAATAGCCTCAAACGGCAGTGTCGGTACCATCACTTGGTTTTTCTTGGTGATTTGCTATCCCCATATCCCTATGTATTGGCTAATGACTTACAGCGGCTGATTTGTTCTGAGTTTGCATTGGTTAAACAAAGGTTAAAGCAGAATTCTCTGATGTTCATGTTCCAAGTATATTTTTACTGGCACAGTGGCAGACACGTTTGGATCTCGATACACAGAAATTCCTGCAAGTATCATTTTCCAGTAGGATCAAAGACTATTATGAAAGCTTTTCCTCAAGGTAACATGCTACAGGTGGATTCAGAGGTGACATTGGATCCAAGGTTGGTATCAGGAGGGAAAACAATTCCCTTTTTTTCTGAAATCTCCTACATTATGGAGCTTTCAAGTAGCTTAGGATTTAATAATTTTCAGTAAGCCCGAACTTGGAGTGATGGTCTTGTTTATAAAAAGGAATATAACTGAAAGCATTCAGCTAGGCTGACCTGACTCCTGCTACTGTGGTGTCTTGGGAAATGGAGCCTTTTTGATCAAAGTGAGTAAGTTTCCCCATGGGTAATTGTTGTCTTGAGGAATGATGGTCTTTTCTGAATGAGGCAACATGAGAAACCCTAAAGAAGCCTGTAGGTGTGGGCATGGAGTTTTTTCTGTGTCACCCAAATCCTCTGAGAAGAAAGGCAGTGTTTTGGCCACAGAGCGCACAGCGTTGCACAATGGGATTTGTATGGCAGGAGTTTGCTGGGATACGTGCTATGTGTTTGTGGCTCCTTGACTGTAAAATGGGAATGTCTTACTGCTCTGATACATTTCTGAGCACTGCAGTGTAGCTGTTGGAACAGAAGCAGTGCTAAGTAGGCTTAATGCAGATGATCACTTTTCAGGATTTGCATCTGCCGTCATATAGCCAGCCATTAATAATTCTTGCCGTATATCTTAACAAAACAATCTACAAAATCCTCGGCTGCAGGCTGTTTCCGAGTTCAGATATGCTGCTTGTCTAGTGGATTTGGAAGAGGATTGCATACATTGTCAACACTGCCTTATTCGACCCTTTGATCTCACTCACAGTTTCTCATGCATAAAGATTTTGGGAGTGTTGGTTTCCTTTTCTCTTCAACACAAGTATCTAATCTAAAATACCTAATTTGAACGAATTGCTGATATGAAAAATGGAGCTTTAAGACAAATGTTTATTGGCTCAGAATTGGAGAGTGGTCAACTTGAGTGGAAAACAAAAGCCTTAGATTTAAGATATCTAAATTACTTTCTCAACATGCTAGATTTCCAAAGTAACTGAAAGCAAGTCTTTTGGTGCCTCAGTGAGTTTAAAGGATATTTGGCCCTTTCTTTTATTTACTACTTGAGATTTTAATTGGCTTCCTTTTGAAGATCTTAATTGCTTTAAAATAATGGCATTATTGTCAATGAGGTAGGAAGTTTCAAATAACTGTGGTATATTGTATATACTTATTGATTGTAAGGAGTAGTAAAAAACATATAAAATGTTGCATAAAAATAGGATATGTGTAAAATAGTTTTACTAGCTGCTTCACCTAACATAGAATTATTGCACTTTTTCCTTTACTTTTTCCTTAAAAAATCAGCAATTGGATCATAAGTTGTATCACTGGATTAGTAGCTGGCTCTGACCTGCAGAAATACTTTGGTTACTATTTATTAAAGAAGTTCTTATTTTTAACTTTGTTTCTAGACATTTTCTGGGAAATCTCTTTTCACCACCTGTGGGTTGTTTTGGGATGCTTAATAAGTAATCCCATTGTTGCAGTTTGCAGAGTGTTTGTTTTTATTATCTCACATTGTGTTATTTAATAGTATTGAGATGAGTTAGATGTATAATGCCCAAATATTTTATAACAGCACTACTAACCTGTCATTATTCAAGGTATGATTCATTCTAGGAGTCAAACGTCTGTGTAGATCCTTTTATTATTTTCCCTAATATGCTGAAATTAAGTGGATACTCTTGATACTTTATTTAATACAACCTCTTACTTTTGGGGACTGGAGGAGAAGAATGACTTTTTTTTACCATCTTGAAACTCAAAGTCAGGTGGGGTTTTTTTCTGGTGTTTGTGTTTTCCCTCCTTCCCTGGTGTTTCTATTCCTGAGATCTGTATCCTTTTCAAAAATGAACTTACAAAGGAAGTGAGAAAGAATATTTTTTTAATGGAAGTTCATCATAACTAAAGGAAAAGTTGAGGGTAAACACCGTTGAGTAGTCAGTATGTATTTGTTTCATATCTAGAAGAGATAATTGTTTTCATCTTTTCACTTTCCTTTACACAGTTACCAGACTTAATGTATCCGACTTCATATAGGTTAATCTGCTGTTTTAAAGGCTAATCTGTTCTGTGTCTCAATTATACGATTCTTTTAGTGCTCTTCTGGGTCCAAAATAATTTTTAAACTTGTTTTGGTTGAAAATATGTGTGCCAGATCCATAAAAAACATCCTTTAGAAATGGTCATTTAATTATTTTCTAATGGGTATTTATGTAATGGAAATTACTTTAGTACCTGCACTGTCTTTGTAACAGGGCAAATGCAGAATTGCACCCTCTGTGGGATAAAATTTAAGCATAATGTATACTGGACATTACATATTCCTGGTTCTGCTGGACTGGTGAGTTCTTGTAGTCTGACCTCCTAAAAGAAGGTCAGTGTATTAATGAACCAACACATACACTGAGAACATTGTCAATGTATTGCCTTCTGCCTCCCTGCCCTATTACTCTGCAAATTTGTCTTATGTTATGCAGGCAAATAATTTATCCTACCTTCACATTGTCCTTAGGAAAGGAAAAAGAATGGAGAAAAAAGAATGACAAGGAAAAGGGGCAGGAGCAGCATGTCAATTACACTCAGTAACTCAGAAAAGCATCACGCATGTGTGGCAAGAAGGAAGATTTTAATGTTTTTTAAGGCATCTACCTTAGCTGCAGACGATAGACAGACATGCACCGCCCTCTGTCTCCAGCCCACTGGGGCTCAGCAGCCATTTGGCAGCCTGCATCATGAACCATATTTAGCAGCTGGTAGTTCAGAGTACAGCCAGCCTGCTCAGTGGGTGATCCTAGTAGCTAGGATTGCTTCCCCAAAAAAGTGCTGTCAAGTTTATCTTCTCTGTGAGAGGAGTTCTGCTTGAGAATTGACCTAAATTCTGTCTCCTTTAAAGAGAGGTAAGAGTAAACGATGTCTCAGAAATCAGAAATGGCTTCTGTTGGCCCCATCTCTTCCTGTGGTCACCCCAGACAGGAGGGATGCCCAAGTAAAGACACCTCCTGTTATTGTAATGAGACTTCCTCTGCCACCGCCAGGTGAAACTATGCAAGTGTCTGTGTGCAGCAATTCTGCATTAAATGCCTTTATTCACTGTGGGCTTAAGCAACATGTTTGGAAAAATGTTGGAAAGAACTTGATTTCCTTATTCTTCAGAATTACCTCTGTAGGGTTTACCTTAACCAAACATGAAAAGCTGTGGTAGTGATACCTTGAGCAGTTAAAGCAGGGAGAGACATCTAGGTCAAATAACATAAATCCTTTATCTACCAGTTACTCATTGAGGTTTGATGGGAACTCAGAAGTTCTCGGTGTGCATTTCTTCTGTGAGTGAAGCAGGGGCTCTTCTCAGCTGAGCCTTGTGGACGTACCTGAGGAGAGCTGTGATGTTTGTTCTCCACTCACTGCCAGCGGCTGAAGGCCAGCACCAAGGGACTCAAAGGGACACTGCACACTGGCATCAACATGCACATGACCAGGGCAGCTTTGCAGCTCCTCCTGTTTCCGTCCCTCCTGTTCGTGCACTGATTCTTCTAGTTCGTCCCATTTTTCTTGGTTGATCAAACTTGCTGATATCACACACACATGCATCTTATCACAGCTGGGTGGCCCTATGAGGATACCTCCTGCCTTCTGCAGATGAGAATACGCTTGCCTTGGAGAAGGCAGGAGGAATGTATGGCTTTGAAGATTTCTGCTGTTAGAGAAGTGAATCCTCTGGACAGCTGATCAATTTTACCCAGAAGCAGGAGGAGGTTTGTGAAACAGCTGTATTTCTCTGACAGTCTGGCTAATCTGTGCTTGGTTTTTTATTACTCTGATACAAGCATTTATAAAAACAGAGATTTGGGGTTGGTTTGTTGTTTTTTTTATTTTTCATTATTCAAATAACTGAAAATCCATATGAAAAGTACATTTGTATGTGTGCCCAGATGTAGAGCCCCTGTTAGTGAGGCCAGCTAGGATTAAAGTCTCATTTGTATAATTTATAAAGGCTTTGGAATTTTTCCTACGGTTTTCAGCCATAAGCTGGAATTTAGCTTTTGTCAGACTGCTAGACAGCTTGCACAATAAAGCTTCTAACTAAAAATATTTCCTGTGCAACCCGGAAGACCTCACCATTTTAAATGCAATGACTGTGGAGTTGGTTTGAAAAAACAAATTATTAAAAAAGAAAAAAAACTCAACACTGTGCCCTGTGTGTTTTAAAGGCTTAATGAGAGCTCCACGCATAAGTAGCACAGCAGATAGAAAGGCAGAAATGGAGTGGTGAGTAACTTAGGAGGCAAACACGATATGCTCGGGATGCTCACTTGCACACGGCAGTAGAGTGCCCTTGCACAGCATCAGATTACCCTCTGATGGGTTGCCCTTGGTCCATTTGGGAAGAGCTGCTGAGGTGCAGCAACTGACTGATCCCACCTCCTGGGACTGGACAGCTATTCTACTTCTAGCCCATTTTTCACTGTAATTCGAGGAAATCTCATTGCTTGAACTGCTGGATAAACATGTGAACCTTTTCCAGGCAGCTTGCTTTCCTGGGAGTGCAACATGACTCCATCTAATTCTTCCTCCTACCACAACAGGTGGGTGGGTAGTGAGGAAATACTTCCCTTACACCTCCCAGCTAGGGACCTGCCTTGGAGGTGTCGTGCTCCTGCTGAATAACACAGCAGTGCCTCCAGTGTGTTCCTTAAGCTGTTCTGTGGCTTGTGGAGTTGCAAAGCGACAAGTGTGTCATCGCACAAAGGGGTGGTGGAGTCACTGTGTGCATAGCCCCTGGAAAAAAGCAGTGCAGCCTACTCCAGCAGAAGTTGGGCTTGCAGGCTGAGGTAACCAGTACAAAAGATATGAACTGAAACTGGATCTCTTCACTCCCCAGCAAAGCATTTTTAAAATTGTTTTTCACTTTTTTTTCCTTCTTTCTTTCATTAATAATCTTGCAATGAGCCCAGCTTTCTCTTTGATTTTGTGTGATGATGAATCTTCTCATCTTTGCTGGCATTTCACAGCTGTTTGTTCACAGCTTTCTTCAAATATAAGAACAGAAACAGACCTTCAAGCAGAGGATTGTTGTCTTTTTGGTGTTCTTGAGCTCTATATTAAAAGCTCTGCGTATTTTTCTAATCAGGATTACAGAATTAATTTGCATGGTTTATCCTCTGGTATTTTTTTCTGATGGAGCAGATTTTGTATCTATTTTGTGAAAATTTTTATGCTTCATCGACCTTACTTTTGTTGTTGTTCAGCTGTTCTTCAAGAATCTGTGGATTAAAAATGAAGTTTACAGAAAGAAAAGCCTTCACTTAGGTAATTTGAGTAACTAATCAAAGTGCCTCTGTGCTCTGTGGTGTCTGCTGTGGTTATGGAAAACATTTCTCATGTGGGTGAATGGTGCATTTATTCATAGCCATTTATATTCAGTTGTATTTTGAGCATAAATAACTTCTGTTTCAGTAACATGAATGCAAAGTTCAATGAGCAAATGTTCCTGAGGGTGTTTTGATGTTGCTCTCTGCATTCGAAAGTTTATTTACATAAGGTTTCCGTATGAATTTTCCTTCACTTCCGTGGGTAGGTGCAAAGGATACATTTGTAGTAATAGCACAGCAGGAAATTAATTTCTCTCCAACTGAGAATTTATGAGTATCTGTTGCTGTTGTTGTTTCTTAAGAAAAGCAGCAGGATGCATTCATTTTGAGGTACTGTCAGTTTGGATTTCTGTTCTTTTTGTGTGTCTTCTCTCAGAAATCTGAAATAAAAATTAGACTGATGCATTGTAGCAAGTAGAAACAAATATGACAGGGACAGCTAATATATGTGTGTTCAGTGTAGCTGTAATAACTTGTTTTGATTCATGTTTATTTGCGTTTTGCTTCAGCATGTTGTGTGCATGGGAGTGTCATAAATTAACTAATGATGCAGTATTGATTAATTCTTATGATTTGCCTAGAAAAGTATCTGGTACCAGATGGTCAGAATATAAAATTTCTTTCCTTTGAAAAATACTGCGATATTGAAAATGTATTTTATTGCAAATTAAGATAAAAAAGAAAGAAACAAAAATTTTACATTAAATTAAATTTCCAGGGGAAATTACTTAGGGGGGAAGATTTATTTCAGTGGCAATATTTTTTATTTTTATGATTTTTGCATCATGAAATAAATTTCATGGATTATATACAAATGTTGGGAATGTACCCTGAAAAAAGCACTTTGACGCGAATATGTGGAATGTTTCATTTGTGCAGTATCTGAGCATTCCAGCTTTTACAGAGGGATTTGGACTTGTTTTCATTCCGTTTCAAATATCTAGTGGTTACTTACTTAATTTTCATCTGGGTTGACAGGTAGTATTAATGAGCTGTGTAAAGATCCGCATTTTAATGAAAGGCTTAAGAGAGAAATACTTGGCAGTCTGGTGATGAAAAAATTTCCAGGTATTGAATGAAATACCTAGAAGGGCTGAGAAAAGCAGGGGACGAGTTCTGTCTTTCCATTTATACCTGTGGTGATGAAGATTACAGACTGGTTTTGGCCACTGAATGTTCCACAGTGGCTGCAGTAACATCTGGGGCTTGTTACACACCAATCCAAAAGTGAAAGCAAGAGTTAGATGAAGAGAACTGGGCTTTTTGTGCAGGTGGAGTTGGCAGTGTTACGGATATGACCACAAGGCTCCTTGTGAATGACAGGCTTCATGGTTCTCTTATGTGGAAGAGTTATTTGATGATCACTAACAAGGTGTAACAGCTGAGTGCCAGTGAGAGACACTTTAAACCTCATTTATAAAAGTGTCATCCATGTAATTGTCAGTTTAAAGAAAAGATGGAATGAAAATAGCCTTCACTTAGTTTGACCAGCTCTTTCTTTCTGAAGAGTTGGCAGTTCCTATGGCGCAATCTCAGCAAGACTTAGAGGGATGTGTGACTCATGGTATTGTGTAGCCCTGATTCAGTATCAGTGTGACCTATCTGGTACTCTCAGTGTGGGATGTTACCCACCGGCACTGTGCTGTGCAGAGTCACATCCCCACAGTTATAGTTGGATTTCATTAAAGAGTGCCAGCCTCAGATTATCCATTCTGGGTCTGTGTTTAAAGAACCATATAGACCACTTGGGTATTTTCTTACTCAGCCAGGGTTCAAACAGTAGGAATGACTAGATGACTAGAAAACATGATCTGGGATGAAATAGGATTTGTTAGCCTTTTTTAAAAAAAAGGAGAAAAGAAAAGAGAAAACATCTGAAACTGTCTTGTTTAAATAGAAACAAGGAAGGTTCAGCTTAAATGTTGAGAAAACCTTTCAACATTAGGATAGGAAAACATCGGTGGATGGCTGGGGAGCTCTGCAGCATCAGCAGTCATTGAGAACAGGCTGCCTGTGCATCTGCTGGGAGTGATAGAGGTGTAGCTCATAATGTTTGGGGGAAGGGGAAACATCAGTGTGATCCCATTTCTTTTATGGCCTAGGGCTTTGCCAGAGTGGCTTGAAAGCAGCAGTAACTTGTACTGCAAGCTCTCTGCAAGCTCCCCTGCAATGCAGCCTTTTGAACTTTACAGTTCACAAGTCAACTCTGAATAAATAAATATCAGTTAACTGAGGCTCACTTTACAAGGCAGAAATGGGGAAAGAACATTCACTAATGACTGTAAGACATGTCAAACATTCTTATAAGCATGTTGTTACAGCAAAATTTTATTAGCTCGTGCTGAGATAATGTCAGGAGCTGTTTTGGATGTGGCCTCTTACATCTTTTACTGCTGGTAGATGCCTGAAGAGAGGTTCTGCCCCTTCTTAGGCCACTGCTTTAACTGCTGTTAACTCTCCACAATCATGTTGTCACCCCTGGAGTTTATAGTCAGCTAAATTACAGTGAAGCACTGGATTTGAAAACCCTCTTCTTTTTAAAAATTGACTTTAATAACTGCTGCAAAATCTGTATTTCAGTTGAGTTACCCTAAAACAAAACACACTTTCTGTGAGCAGCAGGTCATGTTAATATGTCAAATACACATTTATTTGTGAGCCAGGGGATCCTGACCTACAGCCTCACAGGGAAAATACAGGGCAATATAGCTCAGTTAAATGCTGGCATGCTCTACTCTTGTGTCTGTTTTCCTACTGGAGGGAAGACTAGCACAAAGATTACAAATAACAATGCATCTTCCTCTTTTTTTTCTTTTATTTAATAAAACATGAGCTAGTGTGTGATTTTCTTAAAAGAGGGGCACCGTATCTTCTCCATTCTAGTTTTCAAAAAGGCTGTTAGAGGCACATACTTGTATCCTGATTTTTACACACTGATTACTGTCTAATAGTTGAATTATGAGCTTAACGATCAGCAATCTCATGGTTTATTTTAATTTAGATTAGATTAGGTCAGATTGGTCTACCACTGGGCATATGAGTCACAAACCTATGGCACAGAAAAATATCTGTGAATGGAGAAAAGCTTTTTAGTGGATTTTGTATAACACATATTTAAGATATTTCTCCTTTTTTAGTGAGTTTTGAAATATTACCCAGTAGAGAAAATGTGATTCTAGTAACTCATTTTGAAATCAGCACATTACTTGCTGGTTTTCCTCAGCTGTTCTACAATGCCTGTCTTTTCACTAAAGCTTTTTTCCCAGTTTTGCATGCTGGTGTTACACAGCTTTGCTGCAGCATCTCATGTCAGGGTATATATGAGGCATCCAGAGAATTAGGAGGGAGATGTTAAAGTGAAGAAAGGCAAGGCATCTCTAGTCAGCAAGTAGCTGCAGACTGATTGTCAGAGAGCTTTGAGTGGGCCAGAAGTATGCCTAGATTCAGGTAAAGTATAGCCAAATTTATGGACTACAAGTCCATCCAAATGCGTCTTTTGAGGCTGATTTGTTGTAATGTCAAGCACAGAATCCTGAACTGAAAAGTGCTGAGTGTGCTGAAGGCAGAGTCGCTGCTTACTTGGAGTTTTCCTGTCACCTCTTCCATGTCATTTCCAATGGACGGACATGGAGTACAAGGCTAGGTGAGCCTTTTATTTGAGCTACTGTGGCTCATTGTCTTATTTTTATGAACCAGCAATCACTTACTGTGGCCTGTTTCATGACACAGCAAGTCATTCCTGCATCTTGGCACATGCTGCTGTGAGTAATCCTTGTCATATCCCTTTGGAAAGGCACTGAGACTTGGTTTAAAGGGCCAGGGTGGTAGAGGTTTTAATACTTGCCTCAATAACCAGCATTAGGTGAACTCGTTACAAGTTTTGGTTTTCCATCCATAAAGTATATGTAGATTTTCTGTGTAAAGTCTGCTCTCTTTCCCTCATCCAACTTCTAGACTGCTGATTTCAAAGGTAAAAGAGACAGTAAGCAAATTTGAGGGTTGCGCATACTGCTGTCTTTTGTGAACAAACAAATCTTTGTTTCCTCTCTGCTAACATTAATTTCTTGTATGCTGCTCCCTGCTGAAATTTAAACACCCAAACTGGAGCAGTGAACTTCTCAGTGAATGGTTAGGAGGATGTGTTTTTTAGGAAATGCCTGATGTAGTACCATCCTGTTGGTTGAGCTCTCTGAACAATTAACCTCCTGTAGCCTGCAGTGCAGTTATTGGGCCAGATTAATTTCTGCTGCACAGGGAAGTCATGAGTTCACTGTGAGGGACATGGACAGTTGTTTTGTTCCATTTGTGAGAAAGACAGATGGTGTTTTCAGTGGGGTAGACAGTTTTCATTCTGGGGTAGATGCTTTGACTCAAGAGTCTCCCCTCTGCTGTTACTTGGATTTTGCTGACTGCAGAGCAGTGAATTCATTGTGCCCTGCTGTGGCTTTTCCTGTGACACACCTGCATGGCTCAGTGTGCTGTGCTTTGACCTGTCACAGCATAATCTGTGTACAGCCCTCTGCTGTGGATAATTGGAGGAAGAAATTTTCTGGAACAGCACTTCTTGAGAGATAGGTGACCTGCAGAATGCCATCAAGAAGAAAATAAATTGGATTTCAACTTAAGGCTTGGGAAGGAAGTGTCACAAAGAGTTAACAATGGTCTGCTGGGATAAATGATTAGGAGCCGTTGTTCCTGTGTGAACAACTGCCTTTCATAGGCAGGGGATAGATGCGAAACAATCAGGGAAGTGCCCTCTTGAAATAACATGAGCTTGGGCAGAGTTCCTGTTCAGGGCTTCAGGGTGCTGAACTTTCTCAATATATGTGGGTTTTTAGAGAACTGAGCACTGGCAGGATATTCATGTGTGTAGTGGTTTTGTGCTATAATGATTCATCCTGAAGGGAATGAAGGTGAACCTGGAAGTAGGTTTGATTTCACTGAAACTGAAAGGAACTGAAAACCTTTAATTCAACAGTTTATAATGAGCAGTACATTACAAGCTCTAAAACATCAGCCCAAAGGAAAAAGCAAATATTGCTATTGGCAGAGAAAGAATGGTTCAGGATGTTGAGTTTGAAGCAATTTTACTCCAAAATCAGTGAATAAGAAGTGACAGGTTAACTCTTAATTGTTTCTTTGGGCACCAGATTGAGGCCACTTTGTGCTGGGAAATGGAAACAAAGGCCTTGAGCTTCATATTGCGTGTGAGTCAGTACGGGGAGAGAGCTCGTGTGGGGGCCTGTGGCAGGCAGCGTGCCTGTCACAGCTTAGTCTGTATTAGCTGGAGTTTCCCAACCACTGATGCATAACATGGCTCTAACGCAGCCAGAGGGAGATGGATGTGCAGCTCCCCAGGAGGGGCCAAGGCTTCGAGGATGTCAGTCCCACAGCACCAGGCACCCACCTGTGGGGGAACATCTGGGTTAAAGGCAGGAATGTTTAACTGCAGCATGGCTCTGTCTCCAGCCCAGCATCTGTCTAAGCAGGTCTGCTCTGGGTGAGTCCTGCCCACTGGTCCAATAGTCAGTCTTCTTCTGGCTCCCACCCTCTCCATCACTTCACTCCTGGCTGAGCCTCCAGGCTGTTCAAGGAGCCCAGGGAATGTTTTCAAAGAGTGAAAACTAAACATTGGTGTTGCTTTTCTAACAATTTGCATTTCTAATATTTCTTAAGTCTGTTGTGATTGTGTTGTGCTTTGGAGCCCCCCCACAGAGCAGCAGTTCTGATCTGTGTATAGTCCTGTATTTCAAAGATGGGTTTTATTGACCTTTTAAATTTTCCTAGTTTTTAAAAATTGTCACATCTGCAAGAGTAAAAGGGTCCAAGAATTGTAAAGCACTCCATTCCTAAGTGAAACTAATCAATTGCTGAATGCAGATCTCGAGTGGATGTTGCTGTAGGTCATGGGCACAGCAGGAGAAGCACAGGATAGCATTTCAGGGGCTAGAATAACTCACTGGCCTGAGTGTTGGCACAAAACTATGGAAGATATGTTAACATAGGTATGAAAAGCTATCCAGTGGAAGTCAGTAGCAAGGAAAATTCAAGTGATTATGCATTCACCCTGACATTAAATAAGGTAAGCATTTGTAAGATTTCAGGAAGCACCTCCTGACTTAGAGAAACTAGACTGCAGCTCAGTAAGTGACTAGTTCGTCTTGTGAGGGAAACTTCTCACAGAGTTCATGGAAAAATGAAAAATGGAAAAATGTTTTTATAAAACACTTCTTCATAGTCCAGCTTGTATTATGAATTGAGATTAAGGTCATAAATATGAAATTGGTACCTTCTTTTAGAGAAAAGATCTTGCAGAAGCTTCGTATTGCCTTTAGACCAAGTAAAACCTCTCAACTTTCTAGAAGAAAAAAGAACTAAAGTGGTAAATCAGTCACTAGAGAATCTTCTATGTTTTGAATACTGTGTAAGTGATGTCTTTCACGTGACTATCTTCTGGTCATCACTAATAATGAGGGAGGTGGTTCATGTCCCCACTTCCCAACATAGCTAGTGTACTTTTTTTCCTGAAGGAGGATGCCAGAACTTTACTAGTTGGGTGCTTCAGGTGAGAAGTGTACCGAAAACCAATTGTAAAGATTTTTATGGGCTTATCTCTTCTTATGGTGCTGCTTAATTAAGACAAACACATTGTGGCACTGAAAAATGGACAGGGGCTTTATAATACTTGTTCAAGTCTTAATATTAAATCAAAAGCATCTTCCTGGCTTTCATACTTTCTAGTAAGACAGAATTTTAAAATCACAGTATTGTCCTCTGCCAAAAGCACACAGAAATGCAACTCAAATCCATGGCAATATTACATAACATAAATAATGTCCTTAGTGTTTAAAGCTATTTAGCAGTCTTTGTGGCACTGAAAAAGCAAGAAATTCTTCAACCAGTCCTGCTTCTTTAAAATGCAGGCAAATAAAATTCTTTAAGTGTGAACTTTTGTTTCACAGAGAGAACTTGCATACTTTCTGTTAAAGCAAATAAGGGAAGTGTTTCATTTCAACAATTTGATGCTAGCACTGTCATAGTCTTTCATTATTCTGGACTCATGGACCGCTTTTGCAGAAAACAGCTTTAAAATATAGGTCAACATTAAAGGATTTTGAAATGATGTGAAAATGCTCTTATTTCTCTTCTGAGTGAGTCCTTTATTTTAGTATCTATAAGAGAAGTTCTTTCTTCTCCAAATCCTTTCTCCGTAGGAGGAATCAGCAGGGACATTGTGACTTATCTGAAAGTTAAGAGGCTGAAAAGCTTTGGAGGAGGCATTGTAATCTGTTACAAAACATGTTCAGGACCTAGGCATAGATTTGGAGTTATTGGTAGCTCTCCAGCTCATAGGAGGGAAGCAAGAGATGATTAGATTACTCACAAAGTGTTAATCCTGCAGCAAGGAGGACATCTAAAAAAAACCAAAAACCTTGTGTTTACACCAGATTAACTAGTACAAAGAGGCAAGCATCTTCTTTCACGGTTGCTTTGAGATGTATAATCTCTATCCTTTTGACTCTTCCGAAGTTCACATGCGGAAAATGTTATCATTACAAATAAAAAACCTGTTTTAGTTGCAAAGCATTCTCACCTCATCAAGAAACCAGTGCTGTTAGCTTTCTGCTTTTATACAAAAACTGTTGATCAAACCCAGAAAAACATGGTGACACAGGGGAAAAGATGAGGAAGCAAGCTTGCAATGAATCACATCTGTTTTTCCAAGCTGCCAGGTCAGCATTCATAACTGGCTATCTTAACTCACACAGAGTGTACAAAGATAGGTGACTCTCTCTATTTTATATCTTGTCACTCCATCTGAATATTAAGAGCTGGGTCTACTTGGCTTCCAATATGTCAAGTTTAGCATTCTGAGCTACTGCTGCTGAGGTTACTTGATAAACATGCTGAGGGAGTTAGGAGGGATCTTCAAAGTCTTGAAACAATGTATTTGACTTCCAGTGCTGTGAGTCCCCTAGTGGTGATAGTGCTGCAAGACTTTTTTGTGGACAGCTCAGAGAACACTGCATTCGCTGGGCCGAAGAGCATCCTTTCTGGTCAATACCTTCTGCTAAGCCAGTTCCAACCCAGTCATGCAGTTCTAGCCTTCATAACGATTGTGAGTCTCTGCTGTTGGTTGAAATCTTGTCCTGTCAGACTCTGTAGGAACTCAGTGGACAAAAGTGAATAAAATTCAGGAAGCAGAAGACATGGTATTCTGATGCAGTTTACATGAGAGCAAGAGCTTCCTGCCCACAGAGAAGACAGGTTCACAAAATGTCAAAGAATTGCAGGTTTGGGAGAGATATTTTCCTCTGTTCAGATTCATCACTGTGCCAGCAGCAAAGCTCTGGTCAGTGGGTCAGGTCTTGGACAGGCATTGTAACAGATTTCACGGTGGCAGCATTATGGGAATTCAGAAACCGTGTACTTCACAGACAGACCAAGGCGTCCTTCCCATTTTTGCCCTTGTCACATGTTAGTGATATTTGTAGAATGGTGAATATTGGAACTAATCAGCCTCCTGGGAACCAAGGTTAGGCTTGGGGTATTACTGTGCAAATAGATATTAAAGGGCTGATATTCTTACAATATCTGTAAATATCTCTCCTGCATCTACTTGCTGAGACAGAATGCAGAAAAAACAGACTTCTGTTCCATTTTCTGCTTTTTCTTCAGTTGTCTTCTGTAAAGCAACTAATGTAACTTTAAGGGTTCACAGTTTGAATATGATAGGCTTCATTGATTTTTATTTTTAATTTCCCACTGCTGGTGTTTGCTACTAAGCACTTTCCAGTGATGACAGACAAGTGGACTATATCATGATGTTCTGCTTTTCATGAAGTGGATGCACCTTTTTATCAGTATACTGAAACTTAAAACATCTGAATTCAGACTGCAAACACATAGTTGAATCCCCAGGTGACACCTCTAGGTGATGGGGACATAATTTTTTTAAGGGTTCATATATTGACACTGGGCACTGACATTAGCCTTTTGTTCTCCCAAATCTGCTGTTAAGAATAAATCAGCTTTAATTTATAGGTGGAACCCTAGGTTTCCCCCCACCAGTGACACCCTCAGTAGGAAATGTATGGGTCTGCAGTGAGTTACCCTGCAGTCACCTGAGGTTGTTGTTGCCTGGGAATATGGCACAGATTCTCTCCATGCACTGCTGAAGGAAGTTACCACATGTCACACTGGAAAGAATACAGAGCTTGCCAGTATCTTGTGGCTCTATAAAGTATCTGAGCTCTGGACACAAGTCTGGTAGGATGAATTAGTGTTGTCAGTGATGCTTCCTGTGGAAAGTGAGAAACCAAACTGCAGGCTCATTCTGCTTTGAGGTCCTCTGATTAGTCTTTGTCTACTCTATTGTTTTCCCCAAATAAAAGCAGTGATGTATTTTTATGTAAGTAGGAGGGGTTTTGTTGCACATTGATGGGCTTGTGTTCTTACATTATCTGTCAATCTGTGTAAATGAAGGCTATTTTTAAATCCTGTGCTGTTTCAAGGCTTAAGAGGTTGTAGTGTGAGCATTATAATGTAAAAGGGGAGACCACCTCGTCTGATAGTACCAAAACCAAATAAACCCTTGAGTAATGTGAAGAAGATACTTACTTATGGCTTAACATCTCGTGTTTTCCTCTTGCCTTAATATACCAGTCACTTGCAAAGTACAAACAATAAAGAAATATTCAGAAATTAATAGGTTTGTGATCTGAGGTCTAAAAGATTTTTTCTCCCACATTTATTTGTTGTAGAATCATTCCAAATATGCAGTTTATTTTTCTGGTTTAGGCTCCTAAGGACCCAGTCTCTGGATTGGTACTATAATAATGTCAAAAGCCGCTTTAAGTGTTTTGGAAGTGCCAAGGTCCTGAAGAACTTGTACAAGAAGCATAGACTGGAGAGTGGACTTTGTCCTGATGCAATAGGTAAGAACAGCTGTGTTGATTTCTTATAAGGTTTATTCTTATCTACTTTAACGCACAAGCTGAGATAATGGAAATTCTGAGATTATTTCAAGAGAGTTTTTTTAATGCAATTTTCTTGTTTGCAAAAGAAATACCTCAATGGAGAGAGAAAAGGATGAAGTGTCTAGAGAGCTGTTTAAGAATTCAAACAGTATTTAATCTTAATTATGTCACTGATACAGACGAACTGTCTATAGAGTAAATTGCAGTTTGTATTCTAGCTTGAGTCCCAAAATTTATCACAGTTCTGAGTAGTCAAAGAATGAGAAAATAATTTTACATTCAACATTTGACCATAGGCATATTTCTGTGGTGTTGGAAGTGAAATTGATTAACATGACATACATTCAGTATCCAAGTTGACCAAAACTGAGATTTCCTTACTTAGAGTTTTGCATGCTTAAGGAAATGCAGCTGGTCACATTTTCTTTTTTGTATCGATGTTTGTAAATAGGTAAAAGATACTGATAAAGTATTGGCATCAACCTTTTAAGTGAAGATACAATTCTCCCCTAACTATTCTGTTCTGATGCCCCACCCCATAAGATGAGTGACTGGAGATAGAAAATGGGTTTGAAGAAGTGGAGCTTGGTGTCATCCTGGTAATTTCAGCAAATTACTTAGAACACAACTAGCTGAATATTTGACATTTCACTGGATTTATTGGACCAGATAATTTACTCTTGTAATTCTTTCAAACTTTGTAAAGAGACTGTAATTTTCTATAGCACTTACTTTGTCTATTTCTGAAAATCTATAGGATGGTAAGTAGACTCTCTAGTCTTGAGTGGAAATTTTAGGTGTTTATTATGAAAATTGACATAAAAGCTTCTAGGGAGAAGTGACCTATTTACTAAATTGTGGTTTATTAGTCTTCTTCCTTTTTGGGAATCAAATTCATATTTCATGAGGAGATTCCTTAACAATTGAGAACAAATATGTGTGAGGACAAGCAAATCTTGTTTCAGTTAGGGTAGAAGTGGGACAATGGAAGCAAAAACTGTGGTAAGGGATGCTTCCGAACTTTCATATGATGTACTGCCTTCACTTAAGCCATAGCCGCAGTGAATGGGTGCTGAGATGGAAGTGTGAACGATGCAATGATGAGCTGGAGTGGCATGTGCACTCAGTGAGACCTTTCTAAGGAAGGCTTTTGAGTCTAAATGTCATTGCTTTCCTCTACTCTCCGTGTGCCTGTTAGGTAAACCTTTTGTTCCCTTTGAAGATAAATACTCGTATAGGTGTCTGGGTTTTGCCTTATTTACGCAGCATTGCCCTTTAAAATGTAGAATCTATTTGAACCCCAAATGTCATAGTAAAGGCAAATTCCCTGTACTTAACTTCTACTACATAAGTTTTATGCCTAATAGCTTCTTCAACTCTTTTTTACTGTAGTAATAGTTCTTTCCATTCGAAATGAATGAGAGAACTTTGATATCAGAGCAGTCATGTTTTGTACAAAAGCTGCTGCAGTCATGATTTATGCAACAGCTAGGAGGAATTTTCCAGTTATCCTTCACTGTGTGCAGTGCCACCATATCTTGAGTGACTTTCCTAATCTAATAATGCCTCTGTTGTTAATGGGTACTTCTTAAAATAACACATGATTCTGTCTTTCTTTTTAGCAGAAGGAAGTTTGTATGAAGGAAGCTTTGAAAATGAAGGAAGCATTTGTGGCAGTGACTCTACATTCTACCAACAGACAGAAGGTATGCTGCTAAAGTCTCATTTCATTAAAAAGCAATCATTACACTTTGAATTACTGGAAAGGTAGCGTAGAGTGCTGGTAAGTCTTGTCCACAGATCCAACAATATTTTGGCTGAACCATTCAACAAGACACTAAATGGGATATCTAGGGATATGCTGGAATATCTTGCTTCAGCATTATACCTACTACATGCCAATTCTAGTGATTTTCTTAATGTTCAGTTTTTGCTGCTTCTCTCCCATTTCCTTTCCTATGCTCATATAATTTTTTTCATTCTCTTTCTTATATTTTGTTGTTCCTGCTTATAGGAACTTTACAAATTTTCTTTCAGTTATTTCCTCTGAACTATTTTGCTACGGTCTAAAATAAGCAGCATAAAAAATAACATGTTTTATTGTATCTAAGACTTACATTTAAGAAGAAACTTAGAGATTGTGACAGATTTCTCTGTCTTAAGTTTTTTATGTTACTGTGCATATTTATGGATTGGGGAAATAACTTTTTCATGAACAATTTAAGATTTGAATATGTGTCAAGAATATGAGTCTGGATTTTGGAGCTCATTATGCAAAATGTGCTTAAATGAAGAACATGGTGATTTTATCTTATTCTTCATTTAGGACACAGCATGATGGATACCCTTGCTGTGGCCTTACGTGTTGCAGAGGAAGCAGTGGAAGAAGCTATTTCTAAGGCAGAGACCTACAGTGACAGCCTGGTAACACTTTCAAAAAAATGTGTTAATTTAAATAGGACAATCATGTTTCTTTTCATTTGGGTAGTGGTACAAACCGAGTAGTTATAAAGAGAAACAGGACAAAGTAGTGACTATCTCATGATGTACCTAAAGAGTTGGCCGTGGGTTTTATGAACTGGTATCCAAGATGCACATTGCATTTCAGAAGGTGACATGCGCTTTAAGTGCCTGTAATTTCTTCCTACAGTGCCAGTAGGGCATATTACCCATTTCCCAATCTATGAATTTTCTGTGGGAAGCCTGTTTTTGTGTGATTTTAGCAAATACAGATATCCATTTTCATACAGGACAAGCAGAATGAAGCTTGTTACTTGCAGGAGCACAAGGAGGACCTCATAGAAGAGCTGGCCACAACCATTGTGCAGAAGGTATGGCATGCTTTTTTCCGATAGCTTGTTTAATAGCCAAAACACAATGTTTTAGAGCTGAAATGCTGCTAACAACAAAAAGGATGACACCGGTGCAGAAAGTAAAGTAAATGAGCTGTGATAGTAGAGGCTTCATCATCTAGTCTGACAGAGATCAATTTATAAGTAAGACCAGTCCAGTGCCTAACCTGATGCCCTACATGCTCAGAGCTGAGAAGTACCACTCCCTGAGGTTTGTGATGTCCTTTCTTGGAAAGGAAGGCCCTTCCTTGATGGAATTTTACATCTGTATTTCACTTCCCCACAGGCACAAAGTTTTCTAATGTCAAGAGGTATGGTTTAGAGTTACATACATCACTTCCCAAAAGATAAAGTTTGCCAGTGCAAAGAAGTGGGACTTCTGACCATACCCTCTACTGAATCCTGCATCTGCAACATGTTCGAAGAAAACAACATCAATCATTAACACAAAATTCTCTTAATGTTGCTGTGAGAGAGACACTCAAAAAATCACAGAACCCTTGGTGTGTCTGATTTTTGTGGCTTTTTACGTAAAGCTCACTATTCTTCCTGCAAATCTCATGGTTGACAGAATGAAAGTGGAGGGCTAGTGGAAAAAAATACCCCTTGAGTTTGTCTGGACAGTTTGGAGTAAGGCAAGATGAGTATGAACAGAGCACTGTTAAGCTTCTGTGATCGGTAAAGTAACCACTCTGCTAATTTAGTCTCCTTCCATGTGAAATAAGCTAGGTGCCACATCTTTGTATGGGCTGTGGCATTTAACAGTGTCTGGATCACACATCAAAAGAGGAACATGTTGTTTATAAGGCTATCAAGAAAAGCTAGAAGAGCAGCAGCTCACTGGAAAATAATTTGCCTTCTTTTTTAATGGTGATGTTAGAATATCAGTTCCGTTTATCAGGTCTTTCATAGTCCAGAGCCTATCTCAACCAAGCTTGAATTGCTACCTTTTTTGTCAAGAGCTGCCTAACAAGATCTTTTATGCCATAGAATAATGTTCTGTAGACATATTATATTTCAGTTGTGGAAATGAAGTGTAGCAGGATATAATCTGTCAGTGTAGGGAGACATGATCTCTCTCTTTCTCCTAAGATGGTGTAGATTTTCAAAAATAAAAATAGTGTCTAGGGACCTTAGACCCCGTTGTTCTCACTAGAATGTGTCTGCATGTCATGAGAGCCTTTGAAATTCCCCTCATATCTAGCATTTTATGTTTCTTGGCAAAAAGTCTTGTCTGAGAAAATACTTGACACTTAGATGCTGCTGAAGTGTTACTGTAGCAACAGGTTTCTACGTTTATGTAATTCATCTCTGGTATTCCTACAGGCACTGTTATATATTGCATCGATGCTTGTGTGCTTGCAAGAGGTAGGACTTCAGATGAGAAGTCCTTGTGTGAGCTGCAGCAAAAGCAAAGGGAAAGTCAAATGTTTTTCCTGGGGAGTTTGCCTCGAGACAGGGTTCATCTAGACCTTCTCCATATGGCTCAGGCAGTATTTCCTGATCAGCATTTTTCTGTGCCCTCCCACCCCATTTGTCCCCTGCCCTGCAGATCATAAAGAAGCAGAAGAGCAAACCCGAGCAGGCCGAGGCTGACTTGGAATGGCCACCATCACGGAGCAGTGGCCTGGCGTCCGGCGCCGTCTCGGACCAGAGCATGCTGACCTTCCCGGGGAGCCGCAGGGGCTCCTACACCTTGTGGGTGAGTGGCACAGCACAATTGTCCGTATTTTCTGGCACAAAACTGGGAGACTGCAGTCATGGATAAGTATACTTGCTGCCTGGAACGGTGTGTAGAAACTTGCAGAGAACAAGCATTAATCCTATGTCTGGACAAACTGTCACTCAGTTCCATGCTTTCCTAGCATCCCATGCGCCATGGAAGTATATCACAGACACTGTGTTGTTTTGGTGAGTGTGCTGGGGAGGACTAAGTTTGTGATATGAGCAGTCTCACTGTTTGATTTGAATGCTAACCGGACTCAATGTTTATTGCTCAGAACGGCTTTTATGCTCACTTAACTTTTTTGTAGGTCTATGCTGAGTGTTGTGGTTTGAAAGCAAATTAGTGAGATGCTCAAAGTCAGAACTACAATTTAATAGGAAAATTAAAATACATGCAATGGTACAAAAACTCTGACAGAGTCAGGATACAACCTGACACCCTGTTGGTCAGGGTGTTGATAGCAGTCCAGGGATAGATGTGGCTCTGTTGAAGCAGTTCTCTGAAGGTCCGGTGGAAAAGCTGCCCTGTGCTGTATCAGGGTCTAGATTATATTCAGGTGGGGATGCTTGGTTCCCCCCCCCTGGGCGGGGCATCTCCCAATGGGAATGGTGCAATCCATCAGTGGAGCTTAATGGCCCATTAACAGAGAGGACTCGTGAGACCCTCTCTGCTAGTGGCCCATCAACAGAAAAGGTTCCCAGGCACTTCACCTGGCCCTGCTCCACCAGCTGGCCCATTGGAAGTCCCACCCTGAGGCCATCAAGGATGGCTGAGGAACACTGCCTCACCTGGCCCCAAACAGCCCATGGAGATGGTGATAGAATACACACTATCGTAACCTAAGACACTGAGCGTTATATTTTCTTCTATATAAAGTTAGGTTTCTGTAATGTTTGTTTTTCTCCTTAGCCATATTACAGAAAACAGCTACCACTAGCAACAAAAAAGTAAACCCATCTCCAGAGCATCATTAATATCTTGCTCTTAAGAGTGTTTCCTCCTTCCACTTATTTCTCAACACAATGTCTTTAGCTCCTGCTATAAAGCTGAAGAAAATCTGACAAGCTGCATTCGTAAAGGTTTTAAAAGAGCAGCAAGTAAAAAGAAACTAAAATAAGCTGTAGGCTTGGACAAGCACTTTGACAATCAGAGAGGGAAGACAGTGACAGATGAGTTTGTTCCAGTGCATTTTGACACTATGGTTTAAGCTGTTGCTCCCAAGTGTCCTGCTGCTGTGCCGGTAACCACCTCTCCCCCGCTAAGCAGAACCACCAGAACTGAACGTGGGCTATGTCCTAGTTCCCAGCTAAGTTTGCTCACTTACACTCCCTGTGAGAACAGATTTATGCCAGAATATTGACTAGGGGCCAGAATTGCTGAGATACAGACTTGTATCCTAGTCCTGTACCTATTTGCAAAATGAAGGGATACTGCCTGTAATGTGCTGCTGTTAATAAGTGATCAGAAGTCAGGGTGAGCATGATTTAAGTGCTTTGCTCTGTCACTCCTAAGTGAGTTGCTTGTGGAATGTAAAAGCCAGGAGAGAGAGAGTTAATTTTCTGTCTGACTCAAATGAGTTTTCTTTCTCAAGTTTAAGGACAAGACTCGGAGGAATATGCTGTTTAAATCCTTAGTCATTATAGCAGAAGCCTGCTCTGCATTTGAAGAGTTAAGCTTGAGCTCAAGTACTAGTTTAGTCCTGATTTTTTTGCCAGAGGGAAGCTCATTGGTTTGAGTAATAGTAGACTTTATGAAAAACACTGGAGAAGCAGAAATGTCACACTAAGGTGCAAACAACTTCAAAACCTCTGTAGCCATCAGTCAGTACTAGAGATCCAGATGTGTACAATATTTTATAAAGTCTCTCTATCTCTGTACAGGGTCTTTTGCCACATTTGTCACCATTTGTTCCAACTGTCTTCCCACAGTGCTTTAAGGAACACGAATGAATTTGGCCATCTGCTGTGAGTTGTTTCATCTCTCCTGTAAATTTAGTTTCTACCTTTTCCTTTGCTAGAGTTGTGTTGTTATATTCTTTTCTCCTTTGAAGTGTGTATGTGTTTATTTTTGCTTTGCTCTGAATAGAGGAGAATTTTGCTAGTATAACTAGACACCCATGTAAAGGAAGTATCACTCCAGTCATTCCCATGGCTAAGATAGTTGCACTTACGTTAGGCTGCTAGATAGCAGAATTAAGGTCATAGGACCTGGGCCTGCTGGAAAGTCTACTGAAAGGCAATTTGTCCAGAGCAAATGCAGAGCACTTACAGCCTATTTGATTGCTATCAACAGTGCTGAAACAACTCAAATTCCTCTTCCTGAGCTTGCTTTCCATTCCACCTTGTTTTCATTTAGCGACAAATGGGAAGCATGCATCTGTCAGTAGAATTGCAGGACTAAGCCACATCACTTTCTCTTCTGTATATCATGTGAGAAAGTTATCTTTTCTGCCAAAAGAATTGCAATTTTTTTTTCTTTCCAAAAGAAAACCTAGCTTCTACAGAATCTGGCAGAGAGGCCCTATGCCCATTCCAGGCAAAGCTCCTTACTGCCTCCCAGGAATTCTTGAGTCCAAGTCTGTAAGAGAAAATCTTCCTGGATTCCACTACAATAAGTGAAATTTTCTTAGTTGCTAACCAATGACTTTATGTTGACAAAAAAACCCAAGTTCTTGATTTGTGTTTATACATCATAACACTGAGCTCTGTGTGATGACTTAGTTTAGGCAGAGATCTGCCTGTAATGATGAAAACCTTTTAATATTAGTACATACCACAGCTAAGAAGGCATCTGGTGCATCAGGATCCTAGTGTAACCAAGGTTTTTGTGGACAGACACAGTGGTCACAACAGTCCCAAGGAAAGGAAGAAGAAAAACAAGTTTTCATTTTTTCTATCAAAGCTATCTAAGGAGACTCTTACTGTGTCAGAGTTATGTATGTGAACCTGTTTCCCAGTAAAGGTTATTTAACTAGAACTTCCCCTGTTCAAGTATTTCTTTGGTACCAGGCTAACAAATTAGCAGAGGCAGGATAGATTAAATAAAAGAAAGTAACATGATTAACAGAAAGACAGACATACAGGGGAAAGGGAAGTAAGGATAGCAAATCTTAAGGCAGTCAGAATTTCATAATGTAAAACTGAAAATTTATCTTAGAGGAAATATTTTTATTTCTCTTCTGTGCAGAAGACAATACATGTGCTTTTGCTAACACAATGAAACTATTAATATATAACACAGAACAATTGCATGCTGTAATACTGGCCTTTAGAAACCCATGTTTATTGTTGTATTGCTTTTTTATTACCCAAGTCACTTCTTACCGTGTCAGGGGGTGTTGTAATAATCCCAGATATCACCTTGTGGTTTCACCTACCAAGCAATTTTTCTTTTAATCACAGCTATTTGTGTGCAACTCATCCATATCAGCCAGAAACTTCCAGTGGTCTCTGGAAGCCCTGTATTACCTCCCTGCTCATCCAAAACCACTTGCTTTATAAAAGTAATTAAATAAGTTAAACTTCCCCACTTCTCCCCTCCAAACTATAGTGCTGATTGTTTAACCGCAGTACTACGGTGTGCTAGTAGCTACAGACATTGTCTTTTCCTTTTTTTCCCCTCTTAGATTTCTTTGAATTCCCTTGCTCAGGCTAAAAATAGTGAAACAGGGCTGAATATTTTATTTCCTCATCTCATAAAAAGAGATGGATGGCACCATCTGTTTCTCATTACCAATAAGCAAAGGCTGTGCAGTGTTGGGGTAGGAAGAATGCAGAACAATGGGTGGATGCTTCTCTGCTCTCTCAGTCCAGTTCGCCCGCCATACATCACTGCCAGATACAGAGCAAATGACCAGTTAGCAAATTGTATCCCATTTAAACATTGATGGAGTGAAGGCACCCTGGTGTGTTTTAAGTGCTGTATTAGTGGTCTTTATTTTACAGCATAAAGATTGCATATATAAACAGAAGCTCATCCATAATTTATAGTATATATAACAGCTAGGGATATAGGGAAAAGGAGGATTTCATTAAATACACATTATGATGCACCTCAGGGGAAGCAGAAATATACTGGTTAAGCTAATTATAAGGTCCACAGTGTACTGAGAGTTGTTTATTTTTTTCTTCTTTTTTTCCCTCCATTTAATTTGGTTTAAAGAGAAGGAAGGTTCCACAAGCCTGAGGTCTGACACTGCTTTGGAAATCGCTGGAAGTTTTGCAGGTGCTCTGTACCTTTTTAGGTTTGTCTCAAACAAAAGTAATTGAAGAAAACCTTTTTGAGGAGGAATCCTGTTTAGCAGTCAGGCAGCACAGGGAGAGAGCAATTTCAGATGAGGGAGGATAGCGCTGCAGGAAGCTGATACCAGCTGACATCAGTTCCTACCTGCCAATAACTGCATCAGAAACATCATATTTATGTCTAATTAATAAATGTGTCATGTCAGAGAGAAGATGGAGCTTTTAACTTTTGTGCAAGAGTTGGCATCAGAAGGTTGCATGGAGTGTATTGCTGGGACCTGCTTCCAATGAGGCAGGTGTGCATTCATCCAGAAGCCCATCAGCTGGATCCCGATGGGTTATTTGCTATATTGGTTCCTTTGAAAGAAGCCAAATGCAGCACCATCTTCTCTGCACAGAATGGGAGAGAGCAGTACATTTTGAGTTGGAAAAGCACTTGGTGCTCTAAAAATAATGTGTCTTTTTCATTAATATTTATTATTTGAAGATCATACTTTCCCTAAGTGCTTTCCAGGTTACAGATAATAATGGCATCTGCTGACTCCACAGGTGACACTGTAACATGATAATCTCACTGCAAAAAGTGATCGGGGTTTCAGATTAAGAAGGCTCTGTCCATGGTAATGTGGCTGATTTCCCTCCTTCCACTGCTGCAGAAGGATAGGATACAACTGCTCTGTGATTCTGACTCAACAACTAGTGCCAATTTTTAGGGCTCAGGTCACTAAATAATCAGTGCAAGGCTAAACATGACAGCATTATCGTTTTAAAGTTGTTTGTATACCTTGAGTTTGTAATTCTTCTTGAGATGTATCTCTACCTTATGATTTTTATGTTTTTATGATTTTTATTATGATTTTTAGTTTCACAGTACTATCCATGCATTTGACAAACTTCCAAAAAGATGGTTTTGGATGCTAGGTACATGATCAAGCCCATGCAGGCCTACATTCAGCTGCATTGCACTTACTGACAGCAAACCAAGATAGGTTTTAAGGCACGAAAGGGAGTAAGAGAAAGGGCGGAGAAGGGTGGTCTTTGTATAATGTTATTTTCCAAATAATTCAGATCATGTGTTGTTCTTTCAGCTTTATTTTGTTTTAAAGATGCTATCGTAATACATTCCTGAGTATTGCAGAATTTTCAGGTCTAGCTTAAAACCTATGATGCTCAGAGCTAGGCTGCCTGACAAACCTTTCTTTATTTTTAGATTAAATCAGGGTGTATATTGCCAGAGGAAGAAGTAAATAAACACAGAACACTTAAGGCTTCCTTTGGTGTTTGAGTAGGAGATACAGTGATTTTCTCTGATGGGTGAGTGCTGTGCTGAGCACAGCTTTGTAGATGAGGGTCAGGACAGGACATGAAAGGTTGCGCAGGGAGCTGAGACACCTAGAGATGGATAAAAAAAGAATAGTTGTGTTTAGTGAAGAGTATTCACTTTAAAAAATGGTGTGTTTATGTGTAAGCTGCAATTAGACCTGAGACGTGGGTGCCAACTCACCTCCTCCCCCTACCCTCTTACACACAAGCACTCTGCCAGAGAGGTGTGCTGGTAGCAAAGTAAGATCCTGCTGTCGTACACTAGAACCAGGGCTTTGGCTTTTGCTGTTCCTCTCTCTCTTCTGCAAATAAAATGGCAATAGTATCGTCACAGGATACTAACTGAGCTTTCAGTGTCTTCATACTGGGAAGTGCCTTCCCTGTTTGTTCTTAGTTTCATTATGTGGGGCCAGCTTTTTTTTCCTTTTTTTTACACTGTAGGTGATTGTGTAGAGCTACTGGCATACCTACCAGCAATGGCTTTGTTGAGGAATAATCTCTTGTCTCTCTCCCTTACAACCCTTCTTTCCACCTGGATAATCAAGGTCAGCTAATCCAAACTGAACCAAAATAAATGTGCACCCAAATGTAACTCTACATATTATTACACAGCTGTGCAATTCATCCTGCTGACAGACCCATTCCTGATTAGCTAATCATTATTTTTGTAGTCTTTTTAAAGGAACAGTGCTTTTAAGGGAATCAGATGTCTAAGAGGCCAGTAGAAGGATGGAAACAATCTAGTGCAGCCAGGATGTGTCTGTCACTAGTGAACAAAAAGCCAGCTTGGGCAGACCCTAGAAAGACTATGTTCTAAGGCTTTTGCAGGAGAGGGACCAGTCATCTTTGCTTTCTCTCAGCCTGCTATTTAAGGGTTTGCCCTGATGGCTGGGATATCCACAAGCGGTGGTTAGGAGGGAATTTTCTTTCAACTGAGTGTGAAAATCTTCTATTCATCTGCCTGTTCTTGCCCTTTTTCAGAAGGTTGTTAACAGATCCTTTGCCACATACAAGATTAACTAAGGAACAGATGCTTGAAACCCTTGGTATTTCACTCCCACTGCTAGATGTCTGGACTGCATACATTTGAGCAGAGCAAAAATCACTTCCAGGATAAATAGGCTGTGGCAGAGTGGCACCATTTGCAAGCTCATACTGTCTCCTTCCTGGTGTAGGAGTTTTCTTACCAAAGAATGCAGAAGCTATTGATGCCTAGGGACTGCTACTGTATTGCTACCAGACCTGCTGGTTCTGCCTGTGCATTGATTATATTCACAGAGCACAGCTGAGAAGGGGATTTGCTGCACCACAGGCAGGCATAGCTGCAGAATTTGCAAGGGAGGAGAGGGGTCGATAAGGTTGCATTTAAGTCATCTGAGTTTGTGTCTGCTCTGGGTTAATTCCCTGAATAAACATGGTAGTCCTCAAAGCCCTGCTGAACAGCTGCCACTCAGGTCAGAGCTTGCAAGGCACAGGATTCTGCTGCCCAAATCCAGAGGTACCTGCCCTCAGCATGGGTGTTGAGGTTCCTGTGCCTGCAAGGGTTCTTACTGTGGTGACCCTGCAGCTGCCCTGTGGCACCTGGGGTTCTCAGTTCCTCCTGAACCTGGGAGAGTCCTTGATCTATTCCAAATAACTGCAGAATAAATTACTGTTTTACAAGTTACACCAGACTGAAGCATGATGTAAGGGTGGAAACGGTGAAATAGGAGGAAAGTGAGGGAAAAAACATCTGTGATCCAGTTGTAAAGTCCCTTCAGATGCTTTTGGGACCTATTTTGAATTACCGTTTGGTTTTCTTCAGAAGGAGGAATAAGCCATACTTTTTCATCTTTGAGGAATAATGCAGTGCAAAATGTTCATGTTGTCTCTCTAAACAATATGCGTACATGTAAGGCAGTTGTTCAAGGTAAAGAATCTAAGGATTATCAGCATCAGACTCAATATTCATTATAGTGGTTTATAAAGTTGTTCTTGCTTTTTGTTACTTGTTTGGTTTTATTTATTCAGTGTTCAGAAGAGTGAACTCATAAATTGTTATTGATAAAAGATAGCATACTTACCTGTATTAAGTAATAGAAGATGGAATTACTTTTTATTCACTTCTTCGTTCTTCAGAAACAACTTTGTGTTCTATTTTATTTTTTAATTGAAGGCCATCAATGAATTAGACGATTCTTTTTAGTTCTAGTTCAGTAAAAAATGAAGGCTGAGTTCTCTCCATCCAGACATTATAAACTATGCAACAGAAATCCCTGAAGAGGGATTTTTAAAAAAGGATAATAATGTGTCTATAATTGAAACAAACATGTTGTCACAGGAGGTGCCACTAGGCAGGATTTGGTGTGGAACTGATCTATTTCAAGTATTTGGAAATACAGGTCAATACTCGAGCTCTATTTTGTGAGCTGTGTTGCACTGCCCAGCACTCCAGCCTGCAGCACCTGCCTCTGGGGGGTGTGTGCAGAGCACAGCAAATGATCCTCGAGGCTGCAGTGCCATCTGCTGATGCACCAATTTACTGCAAAAACCAGCAGAGTCTGACTGCAAACTAACAGGGCAGCCTTGGCAATTTTAACACATAAATACACTTAAAATAGCACTTGGCAGATGGATTGGGTTTTTTGCTTGCAGAGGAAGCAGATCTTCTGGTTAGGAAATACACAAGGTATCTTTAGCTCCTTTCTTGACATCTCACATCTTTGTAAATCAAAACTAAAGCTCCTACACTCCTGCCTTTTTTTGAAAATTTTATCTAGGCTCCTGTATTTTTTTGGATACTTTTGGTTCTTCCGCCCTGAGATCTTGTTGCAGTCCAAGCATGTAGGCAATTGGTAAAGTTTGAGGGACATGGTTCCTTCATTTGGTCAGTAAAAATCCCTTGTTCCAAAGCAAACCGATCCAAGAGCCTGTGAGAGTAGCCAGCCTTACCTCCAGTACTTCCATGCATCCATTCACAGGGAAACCACATGGAGCATCAGCCCCCAGGCAGGCTTCACAAGCCTGTTCCCTTATTTGCAATGTTTTGCTTCCCATACAAATGTCCCCAAGGGAAAGATGTCCCCTATGGACCTACAGGTGGGCTGTTACCTCTGTGAAGAAGGGAGGCACCGATGCAGCACATAATGTGTGGTTCTGCTGCCTGCACAGGTCAGTGCAGCAGTGAAATCAGCCCACAGGGATGCAGGATGTAGCCCATGCTGCAGCTGTAGGGCTGTGGAGTTAGTGGTGCTGGCTGAGTTTAAGTTGATGCAAATGTGGCAGCCAAGATTAGGGCTTTTACTGTGTTGCCTCACACCAAATAACTAACTTTCTAGTTAGCTCTTTATTTGCAAAAACAACAAAAGGAGGTCTTGGGGTCATTTGCATTTCAGATAGAGTCATGAGTCAGGCTGCTAATTGATTGCAGATAAACTTGCAGACAAACATTTGCTTTTGTGCTCTGAAAAATACAGTCAATTTAGACTGGTTTGTTCTCATGCCAGGATGTGCTTCTGTCCTGTTCCTACACCAAGCTTGGCTATTGACACTCCCTTTTTGTGTCATCATCAGTGCTACCAGTGATTTGAACTGCTCAGGGATGCATGTTTATGCTTTCTTTCTACCCCTGCTTGTCTGAATAAAATACAATTCTACTGTCTGTCCCTCCATCCCTATGTAAAACTAACTTTCAGAACAAGAAAAAACCTAATCATCTACTTTTATTTATTCTTCTGAATTGGAGCTTGTGAGAACATTGGCACTTCTTGATCATTTCAGTCTCTCCAGATACAAGAACTACAGAGAACTGCAAATGTAGTAGTGAAGAGTGCAAATTCAACAGCATTTTCCTTTTTCAGGATCTAAATGTAGCGGTGCAACCAAGCTATTTTATCATACCCTTACTTCTCTCTCCTTGAGCCTTCTGTGATATTGAACCATCCTCAGTGAGAAGAGGTGGTAATTCTAGCAGAGCAGTCCTAGACAGATTTTATCAAAAATTCACATAAGACGTTGAAAAATAATGAGGATGGCCTCAAACCAAGATTTGGAGGCACCAAAAGCTTTACCCCTTGCTGAATTTCAACTGGATTTCCTGGGAGTTAGCAGTAGTTCCTGCCTAATACCAATTTCCTGCTCCACAGAGACCTTTCAGAAACTGTGGAGAGCACTTTCCTTCTGATCTGACCCAAAAGTTTTAGCACACAATTTTTTAAAAATCAGCTTTTTGCTACATAAGCTTCTTTGGTTCAGGTTATTTCAGATCATAGGCTACTACACCACGTGGGACCGTGACCACTTTCTTTTCTGTGCCTCCTTGGTTTTCAGCTCTTTTCATCTTTCAGGCTGTTCGTCTTCTCCTTTTTAAATCCTTCAAGCTGTTGTGTCTCTCCTAGTCCTTCTGAAAGTTTTATCTGCCCTACAGTGTGGATGCACCTGAGCTTGCATAAAATTGCTCGAGCACTGCTGATGAAATCAAAGTTCATGAGCAAATCTCCTATACTGAAACAATTTATGTACCTGTATGCATTGTGTTGAATTATTCTGTTTTATTACTTTTTCAGGCTTAAGAAGGATTCAGATGATCTTGATCAGTGAAAGATCTAGTTCCAGGTTTGGAACAGATTAAATATACATTGGAATATAGCTGGCTTGTAAAAGTGATGCACCTGAAAAATTCACTGCAGTAAAATTACTTTGAACTGGTTGTGAATAGTTTATGTCACTAAATTTAAAAGGAAACACTCTAATGCATCATGTTAGGACCTGTGTCATTGTATAGACAAGATTAACAAAGTTGTGCAGTCATTGTAGTTATAGGAAATACTTGATTCTAGAGCCATAATTCTGGCTTTTCTTCATGAATTCAGAAGCCAAACTAAACCCTTGTACTTAATTGTGTTTTCTTTTACTGCCGAGCCAAGGATACAGGAAGATTTGCAGTTAATTAAATCTTCTGGCATGGTACATGAGTCCCACAGAGGAGCATTTCAGATCAGAGGAGGTGCAGCCAGAAAGTGGTAGAAGTGTGGCTTTCGAGCCAGCAGGACTCTCAGCAATGCTTATGCTGTCCTGGGAATTGAAGGGATTTGAAAATAACTGAAAGTCAAGGTCTCCTTTACCTCACCTGCACCAGTGCAAAGCAGACCGCTGATACAGGCAAAGACTGGCCCTTTTGAGAGTAACAGATTTAGTTAATTATTGGTAATTTGAACATCAGTAAAAATGTACAAAGATTTGAGAGTTCCAGCTTGGCTTGTGCAAAGCAGCTGAGCCACTTGAAAGCATGTAGAGTCTTCTACTGACTCTGCTGGGGAGGCAACTTGAGCTCTGTAGCCTTGTTTCTAGAACTATGTATGTGATTTGATAGGCAAGTGTGAGTTCTCCTGAAATCAACAGGACATTGCCAGCTTCCACAGCTTTTTAAAACGGCTCAAATTTAAATGTGTCTTCTGTAACTGACTGACTCCTCTGTGCCTAGGTCAAAACTAAAATGTCTGATCTGTTTTTGTGGAACCAAAGGCAAGTCCCTTCCCCTCAGTAGCAGTCAGGGCTGATTAACAATCGCAACAGTATTTTACCTTATTATGCCTTGAAATGTGACCCTCGTAGAACTAAATAGATGTGCAATTGTAGGCTATGATTAATTAATTAGTAAGACTCCATAAAACTGCTCAGCATATTGGGTGTTATGTGTGTATGTCCTAGCAAACAGAATTCTGTATAAAAATCAGTTGAGTTGCATATCTATTTCTGGGGAACAGGCTGTTTGTTTGCTTTTTTTTAATTTTTAACTTCTGCAAATTGTTACACCAGATGGCCTGTTGAGCCAACAATAGATCATCATGTCTCACCACAATGGGATCCCTTTCTGGCTAACTTGAGTCAAAGCAGTTCAATATCAGTCCTCACCAAGCACATTCCCAACAACTTCACCTTAATTATTTCTCTCTATCTGGTCCATGGTAGTATAAACAATTTCCTGCCTCTTTGCATAGCATCAGAAATGCACATAAATAAGCAATCTAACGCTGAAACAATTCTTTTGAATACATTAAATCCCATTTATGATGTTAGCAGATCCCACACTTCTGTGGGTAACTGAATACTAATTATGGTAAAGAGTTGGATAATTAACTACTTCTATTTTTAAATTACACTCTTTGATTTTTAATCCCACAGAGGTCTCAGTCTGCCTTCTCCCTGGCTAGCGAAGATATGGCCAGTAAAGGACAAGACCTTGCATCATCTGTGACCGAGGCTCTTCGGAGGCAGCAAAAGGGACAGTCCAGGAAGCAGAAGGAACGCAAGCGCTCTGCATTACCCAGCTGGAAAAGTGTAGACAGGCTAAATGAAACAAGTAAATATTCCTAGTACGAATAAGATTCTTTTTTTGGTTCTCACTCATATGTGGAATAAATACAACTTAAAGCAAGGACCTTCTTGAGGGCATTTCTGCTGACCTCTGTGCTTTCAGAGGTCACATGTAAAATGTATATTTCATGTTGCTGTGTCACAATTTCATTGGGCTATGTCATTGCTTATCTTAACTTTCTTTTAAAAAATTACTCAAAATTTGGGTCTTTGCGAAGTTGATTTTGAACTGTTACAAAATTTAGGCAACTAGTTTGGATACATTTCAGAGTTTCTAAGACACAGGAGCCCAAGGGCCCTTCTCTATCATTGATAATCCGTCCTCCAGTTGAAGGAGTTTGCAGCTGCCCATTTTATCTCTTCTTGGCACATGGTAACTGTTCATGAGGTCACATGGTGAGCCAGTCATTGAAATAATTCACATTTAGAATTCCTCCTTACAACTTTCTTTTCAACCCTGATGAATTCACAAATGCAGTGTTCTGTGCAGCCCTACTCACTGGTGCTTCCAGACTAGTTTGAGGAAGCTTTGTGAGTAGGAACTTCACAGACCAGCAGCTTCCTTGGATCTGATCTCTGTTGTCATGCATTAGGTATGGATGTAAATATGGATGATGGATGGTGAGCAGCTTTCCAAGTCAGCTCCATTCCTGAATCAGCACTCTGGGATAGAATGCAATTCCCTGCTTACTTCTAGCTGACATAAAGACAGGTTGTCATTGAAGAAGATATCGATGTCTATCAGTATCTGAAGGGTGGGTGTCAGAGGATGGAGCCAGGTTCTGCTCAGTGGTGCTAAGCAATAGGACAAGAGACAACAGGCAGAAACTGATGCACAGGAAGTTCCACCTGGATATGAGAAAGAACTTCTTCACTATGCAGGTGACCAAGCGCTGGAACAGGTTGCCCAGAGGTGCTGTGGAGCCTCCTTCACTGAAGATATTCAAGAACCGGGATGCAATCCTGTGCCATCTGCAGGTTGGTTGGACCAGCTGACCCACTGTGGTCCCTTCCAACCCAACCCTTTCTGTGCTTCTGCAATTGTGGCTCCTTCTCTTGGGGTAGTCCCATTTCCATTGCCTCTCTTGTTCTGGCTGAAGCATTTGTGAGGCCACAAGAGTGTAGCACCAGGCAATTCCCTCACCAAAGAGCTGGTTAGTTTTTACCCCTACAGCTGCACAAGGGGAAGAGCTGAATTCATTGCAGCAGCATTCCCTGGCTCCAAGTGTTGTCATTCCATGACAGAATCTGCTTGTTCTTGCTTCTTCTCTTGTAGCAGCTGTAGAACCCGTCTGACCCCTGTAGCACATTGGTTCATGAAGCTGTACAAGCAGAAAACTTCTCTTTTGTGGGGTGAGTTCACTGGTGCTGTGACTCCCACAGCTGCCTCACTAGGTGCTGGCAAGCAGAAGCAGCCAAAATGTGTGTTTGGGTTTGGTGGGGACCAGGGCTGCCCATCCATGACAATTTCAGTACTTCTCCTTCCCCCTGAAAGAAATGAATATTAAATTAGTACTAAAATCTGACTTAACCAAGTGTGCATTACTCTGTGAATTTCTTAATCAACCCACTGTCAGAAGTGGTTTTCTCCTGGTCATTTTAGTGGAAGGCCAATTTTCTGTAAAGCAGTTAATTTGGTGCTTAAACTTAAGAACCCACTTGAATCCCATTGCATTCAGCTATTGAGCAGTTTAGTATTTAACAATTGCTTAACCATAGCAGAATGACAGATTGACTGAGTTTCTTTTCGGGTGCTCTACTCAGAGGATTTGTTCTGTTTCTTGCATCTAAAAACCACATTTGAGGTGAAATTGTGGTGCCTATTGAGCTAATAGTAAATAGCTGATTATGCTAATATATGCAAATATGGTCTCACCTAAGTAGTAATAAACAACTTTGTGTTATGATACAGGAAACAAGAGAAATCTCAACCAAGGATTTGGTGTGGTAACATCAATGGTATTTTTAGGCATGTAGTCAAAAACAAGTTCACAATTCATTTTGGTTACAGTTAGTATTGGTTTAAATGGTGAGTCAAGAGCCAAATTATGACACTTTATGTCTTCTTTTCCCCCTTTATCCATAGCCTTACAAAGAAGCTTCTTAAATCTTCTTTTCCTTTTCATATGGGTGAATTAGGTCTTATGCCCAAAGAATTGTGTGCAAAATCCATTCTTTCAAGTAAGTGACTTTGATTTTTCAAAAATCAAAGTACTTGACATTGTAGAAGCTGGGATAAAACTGAGTCAGCTTTCTGAATATAGAGTTCTCAGTGGCTTTCTACCCTGTTTACCCTCTAAGATGTAATCAACTACTGTCCTGTCCTTTCTTCAGTTAACTGAGGTTGGTTGACGGATTCTTGTGTTGTTAAACAGAATAAGGGGAAATGGTTTGGGGGAGAAATAAAATGTGTGGCTCCCCATTACTTTTCTGTAATGTAGTGCAGCTGAATTTAATTCCTGTTGGGGATTTATATCCTGCAGACCTGTTGCATTTGCTTGAAGGAATGATGTTTTAAGGATGTTTTCTCTCTAGAGAGCTCTATACTTAGATTAGTGAGTATAGTTGGGAAAAGTGAACAGGCAGAAGTTTCTTATGCTTGATACCTTGTTTGGGTTTTTCTCTCCAAAATCAGGGGTTACTATAAAGAATTATTAGTTCTCTTACACACCTGACTTCAGTTATATTCTTGGTTGGTCACTGCTACAAGAGAACTAGTATTATTTTGATTTCCTTTTAAGCAGGAGTAAAAATTGCATTTTCTCAAGTTCTCTGAATTGACTTAAAACTTACGAAGTGAAAACAAGCCTAAAGGATTCAAATGAGTAAGAAATGCAAAACTTATCATAAAATTCTCATAGCTTTTAAGCTTAATTACCATTTAATTTTTTGTGTTGTTTTGTTTTTTGTGGGGGTGTTTTGGTGGTGGTAGTGCACCTCAGAATTTTTTTTTTTAAACTTAAGCACACCTTCCTGTATACTAATGTTCTTTATGAACATTTCCAGGGAAAAAGTAATATTCTTGTCATCCAAATATTTGTAACCATCTAATGCAAAATGCCTAATTATATTCTACAACAGACCCAGATATTAATCACCATTTGAAAATAGTGATGTTCTGCTTACATTTTGAGAAAACAAATTGTTTATATTAAATATTTCTATAGGTTTATGAAAATAACAAATTTGAACTCATGGGAGGAATCCCTAGGTCGGAAAAGTTCATTCAGTAGGCTGGATTATTGTATAAATCCATGGCATTATATATTTATTCGAGTGCTGCAGAAGGCAGAGTCATCACACATCTATATTTCCCATGAGGGGAATTTTCAATTTTGATTGGAAATTAAATCTAAATTTAGAAGAAATGCAATTCTCAGAGTTATGAGAGTTTATACAGCATTTTCTGACTATATTTTGGTTTTTATGTTGGAGTTGTAAAACATACTCTGAAAACATGGAAGGACACAAGAGCAGCAGTGCTTGTGACAGAAAGTTCATTTGGTATTTAGTCTGGGGTACGACAACTGCAGCAACAGCAGCCATAAGCAAGAGTCTCTGAGAGATTAGGACAAAGCAAGTATTTTCCATACTGGCTCTGAGTAGGCTCTGAGCCTCTAGAACTTTCAACTTAATGACTATCTCAGCTAGAAGTGTTTTTCTGTATTTAGTAAATTTTAGTGGATTTCTCCTCCATGTTTATACCCATCTCTGTTTTATCACAAATAATTTCAAGCATCCAAAACAACTTTAAGGAAAAACCCCATAGGTCTGGTATCCGTTGCATCCCACTTCTTTCTTTTGTTTGTTTAGAAGCTTGATTTCTCTAGCTTCACTTCATGCCCTCTAGTAGTTAGGTTGGAAGAGATTCCCCCATCTCTTTTAGCATGTATTCTCTCCATCTTCTGTCCTCCAGATGGCAGAGCTCTGACTTACTCAATCATTCCTTGAATGGACACTATTTCAGAACCTGGTACAACGTTTGTTGCTTTTCTCTGATTTTTTTTCCAACTTTTCTTTTCAATGTGGGGGACCAGAATTGCACACAGAATCAAAGACATTTGCAAAACTCAGGATTTATACATGTCTGTGTGCTGATGTTCCATCAGTCTTTCCTAATAACTCTTCTAGAAAAGAGCTTTGATCCAAGTACTCTCCCATTTTAGTCACCACCATGACTTGAGGTGATGGCTTCTGAGTTGTAGGGCAGATTGGCTCTCAGCATGGGAAAGTTCATGTGGCACCAGCACTTGCATTTGTTTGTTAGTTTTGTTGGAATTTTCAATCTGTGGCAAGTAAAAGCAGCCATTCAAAGAGTGATCACAGTTATTCTTGTTTCCTTTTCACAGCTCCGCCTTCTGTTTTCCAAAGCACCGATGGAAACTGGGTGGCTTTGCAGAATGTCACTCTGCCTCGTCCTCGAATGCTTGCCAAACCAAAGAGTCAGGTGTTCAAAGCTCTGGAGAACGAGTCCAGCATTGTGTCTGCCTATGACGAGATGGGCTCGGACAGCGAGGATGACTATGACTGGAACGTGGCCTTGAACAAGCTACGGCGGAGACCTCGACAATTGCCAGACGACTTCTATTACTCCAATTCCCAGTATGGCACTGAGTGGGTTTATGGCAACGATCAGTACCAGGCAGTGACCTCCCCCTCCTCTGGGTTATACACCAACACTGAGACACTGTTCTCTGATTCAGAAACATCTTCAGTAAACTCTTCCCAGGAAGCTAAAGGACCTAGCAAACGTCTCTGGTTGCAAAGCAAAACTCAAAGTGATATGCCCAGAATGGAAAAGAAGCACTTCCATGGAGAACTAGATGTAAATTTCAATCCACAGGCAACTAGTTTGGAGTATTCAGACAGCAGTGAGACTGAAGAAGTCCATTATGATTTAGAAAAGAGATCGAGAAGGTGGAAGAAGAACAAAGCCACCTCTGAAGACTTATGTGAAGAAAAGAATCAGGCAAAAGCCAGCAAGATGAATTTAAGTCAGGTAATTGTGTTTGAGCTTACCAAATGCATTCTCAAGAAGAGCTGGGCGAAACTAATTAAGCTATGCTGGCAATATCATGTGAATTGTGAGTGGGAGGTGGAGTGTTCTTGCAAGCTTATCTTCCTCATGTCTCCTAAATAATAAGAAGAAAAACAGGGTGTTAGATAGACAAGCCTTACTTTTTCCTCCAATAGGCCACTTTCATGTGATCAAAGACATTTTTAATGTTGTAAAATACAGTGCTTTTAAGAAAAAAACCCTCATGATTTGTCAACAGCTAAGAAATGTTAATTAATCACTTTTTTGTTGTGCTGGAGTTTTTTTAAACTTCTGTTTTCTTGGTATAAGAAATAACTCATATGCCTGGGAATCTGCTCTGCAGTATCTGCAAATGTTCTGGTAAGGGATAAAGCTAATGAGCAGCAGAAATTCAAAAATTGTGAAATCCAGTCCAAGTGATGTCTGCTTTTAATTGGTCACCCTAAGATGAGTTCTGATGTGTTCTGTTAGGGTGAGTGTTTGCAAACTGCTTCCATTTAAATAATTTGTCAATTGTCTAAGAAAACAAACAAAACCCAAACAAACAAGCCAAAAAACCCAGACTATCTCAAGTATCTCAAACTTGGAAAAACTGTTCATACAACTTGAAGACAGCAAAGTACTTTGCAATCATTTCTTTTAAACTACAGCTGTCCGATAACCAGAAAGCCAAGAAGTCTCCTCTATTTGCAGTTTGTCCAGACCTGGGGACTGATATTAAGGGATCTATTTGTCCCCCAGAATTTTTTTAGCAGTACAAGCACGCAAGCTCAGGAGAATATTGACCCCTTGTCCAGTTCCACTTCCCATGTCCTACCCCTCTTAAATCCTGAAGCTGCATCATTGCTGCAGCAGAGTAATAGTAAGCCTGAAGCAAGGTGCTGAGGGCTGTCTTCTCCCTGTAACTCTGACTATGAGCAGCCTGATTCTGTCTTAAAGCTGTCTGACCAAATTTAGAATGCCTTGGAACAGTTTTTCTTTCCTTATGATACTAGCTTGTATTACCTGTCAAAAAGCATCAGTACTGCTGATTGTAAGTCAGTATTAGGATTCTAGGATTTCAGCAGGGCTTTAATGCTGGATGTCATTAATTCTGGATCCGTTACATCTGCTTTTAGGACATAGTGTGGGTGTTTGGGGTGCTCTGTGCTGATTCATTTATACTCGTGTCCTCATATATTTATAATCAACAGTTGTTGAATGGGAGTATGATGTATTATAATGTGATCTGTGACATCAGTGGCCATTATCGACTTCTTAGAACATCGGGCAGAATTACAAGGCTTTACAGGGACTGCACAAAGACCATATCTTGTACACAGACTTCTGCATTTCACTTTCTGGCTTTGTGTATTTGTGCATGATCTCTGTGTGTCTGTGTTCATATTGTGGTTTCCTAGTCACAACAGACACTATGCAGAGCATGGAAGATCAGAGTTCACAGAGAAGGTCCTGAAGACATTTTATAATCATAGAATCATTTCATTTGGGAAGACTTTTAAGATCATGAACTCCAGCTGTTAAACTATTACTGCAGGGTCCACCACTAAACATTTTCCCTGAGTGCCACAACTACACATCTTTTAAACACCTACAGGGATGGTGAATCAGCCACTTCCCTGGGCAGCGTGTTCCAGTGCTGGATAATCCTTTCTGTGAAGAAAGTTTTCCTTATATCCAATCTACACCTCCCCCATATTCATCCAGGTAAAGTCAGAAAGGCAGGGTGCTTCTCAAACATACATGATGGCATCCTTTAGCAGCTCAGTGTGTGCTTCAAAGTGCAAGCCAGTGTGGAAAATGATTTTCCTTTCCAAGTGTTTTGTGAGTTGCTTTGCCTCTTATAACCTCTCTGTTGTGCTCGAAGTGCAAGATTTGGGATTCTAACCCACTCTCCCCTTCATTTTACCCTTTAGGATAAAAGAGGCTGTTCTGTTACCTGCTCCCTCAGCCTCGGTGGGGCAAGCAGAGGCACACTGCCTCCAGGTCATGCCACTGTTTTCAAAGCAATGAAATTCTCACTAGGAAGTTTATGTATGGGTGGGTTTGCATGTGTTTGGTTTGTGTTTGGACACACACACACACAGAGATGGCTGATTTGACAGCTGGTGCTCACATTTGTAGAACTTTTACTCCAGCCTCTGACAAACATGCACTCCTGGGACCAGGAATGGTCTGACTGCCAAAATTTAGAGCAAGGATATTGCTTGATTGAACAATTCTAGGAAGCCATTAAAATTGTCATATGTGTTAGGAGCCTGATTTAATGTATGAAAATGAATTCGCCAGACATCATTTTCATTCTCAGGAAAATGAGATTAAACGGACTTCAGAGTTTCATATATTCCCCAGAGTAACGTATTGATCTTGGTAGAATGATTGGGGCTGCAGCAGAGAGAGCCCTACATAAAAACAGTTCTACAAAATTATAGTGTAGGTGTGTGAAGAACTGCAGACAGCATGGACTTAAGAAAGATTGACTGCAGGGTCTTAAACCAGGCATAGGTTTTCACTTGATGAGATTATGCAGAATTTGCAGAGACCATACAAACTCTTCTAAACTAAATACAAACTCTTGAACCAAGATATTAGACACTAAAAAACTGATTATATGTCAATTGCAGTGAAGAAACACACTTTTTCTGTACTTTACTGCATTGCAATAATAATCTTAGTTTACTGCATTGTAATACTAAGATGATAATTTGTTAAGCATTGTTTTCATCAGCATTGTAGAACAGGATTTCAGTTTATCAGCCTAAAAGTTGGGGTTTCATTTTTAATTTTCAAATAAGGGAAGGTTGCTTTCTTGTTTTCTACTCTCCAAGTTTCTCACTGAGATGAAAACAAGCCCTTTTTCTTAACTGCTCTGAGTTTAGAGAGCTGTAAGCAGTTATGTTCTGAAAAAACTGCAGTCAGTTCATAACTCACAACTGAATTTAAATTTTAAATCATGTATTTTTTTAAATCAGGATCCAGTTCCTAGATTAGGATAATGGTGTGGCATGTTTTTTTAAACCATATTTTAGACACAAGAGTGGAATGCTGACTTTGTGACTGAGAGAGAATTTTTTGTTTAAAGTCTTCAGTGACTTAGAAGGGGAAACCTGAGAACAGATACCAAGATGTGCTGAATATGTGAAATTTTTTGCTAAATGATAAATAAAGAACAAGCTCCTTTACTGAGCTGCCTGTAGATATGCCATAAACACAGTCATGAAGCAAGATATGAAAACTGTCCTGATAAAACCAAGGTCCTACTATAAATAATATCTGATGGCTTATGTATCAGAGAAGACTTGTATTTCTGTGGAAACTGCACAGGAAAGTGCAAGCTTGCTTCTAATGATGATTATTTTTCAGACTGTAACTTTTTTCAAAAAATGGACACTCAAGCCACCAATCTTTATCTGCTTTTAGTATGAATAATTATAATAATAGTTGATACTGTAAGTAATAATAATATTGATATATTGGCTCTCATTATCTTTTCGAGAGAAGGATATGATTGTTGCTTAATGTAGCTGAAGTTCTTATGTTTCTGATGCAAAGTGGAGGGGCTTAATTGCTTCAAGTGAAAGAAGTGCCCTCATTATGAGTTTGCTTCTTCAATCAGGAGACCCCGCCTGTAAATTACAGCCCTCCTGCCCTGCAGCCAGGTTAGATGTGAGCACTGTCAGACTGCTTGTTCCCACGGGATGGCGCTTGGGATGTGTTCTTGAAAAACAGCTCCCTGAAATCACTCTGGCTCCTGTTGAGAAACTGCCTGCAAACCTCACAATTTGTGTATGCTCCTAAAAATTTTAGTTTCTGATTTTGGTTTCCTATATGAAGGGGACTTTCTCTCAGGAGTTTATAGTTTAGCATGGATTTTGTTCTGGAGCCTGTTTTCTTTGTATTTCGTTTTTGTCCACTGTGATTACATTGAGTTATCAGTGATTTCTGTGCAACGATTTGGACAGTATGTATGAGTAAAGGTGTATTTCTTTTTTCATTGTCTCCTAAAAGATTTATGCTTGCATAGAAACACTTGATTTTCTTTTAGTGAAACTGGGTTTATGGCTGCATCAGTCTGCCAGGCCCTTACAGAAACTCAATTTTCAGATAAAATGGTAGCCCTTTATTCTTTTTTGCAGATATTAACATTATATATTGCTGATGGATACAAAAGGGAATTTCCACAATAATTTGTGTAATGACACAAAAATGCCATTGTACTTACCAGAAAGAGTGAAAATGTGAACAGTAAAGTAAAACAGTTTAATGCAGCATCTGTTAAATAAAAAATAATAGTAGTACCTTTCAATTTATTTATTTTTATTGTTGTCATGGCTGCTAATGCATTTTTTAACTTGTCAGTCCATGAAAGAGGTATAATCTCCTTACAAATAGTTTGCTGCCACTATCTGAAAAGCCCAATGCACAAGTCAAGCAGCCTACTATGAACAGAAACCACGAAGTGCAGCAGTGTAAGGTACCATTATCTCTGCATGTGCACAGGAATTAACAACTCTTGCCAATGTACATAATCACCCGCTCATTTTAAGGAGATTGGAAAGCTAAAAAGGGGGTAATAGACATACCTGAACCTAGCTGTAATACAGTCAATACTCTCAGGATGAGTCCTCCCCCAAGAAACAATGTGTATTCAAAACACAGATTTAGCTAATGCAGAATGAGACCCTAAGGTTGCCAAGGCAGCTCATGACTTTCATCTGTGCTGGCAGACCTAGCAAAAAGATCTTTAAGTTGTTGCCATGTGTGATCCTATGAAGACTGGTATTTTTTCAGGATCAAGAGAAGTTGTCATATTGCTGTTGCATATTGATTCTTTTTTATTAACTAGTGGTGCTTTCCATGGGAGTATATGTGCATTGCCACTCCAATAAAGCTGCTAAGCAGTTAAAAGTAATCAGATCTATTTAAGAAGCCCCCAGAGCACTCATGCATGTCCTGCTGCATGGAGAAGTGTGTCACTACATCGGTACAGCTGTGAGGAAGAAGTGTGGGAAAATCCACCACTCTGGACTGCCAGCCTCCCTCACTGCTCCACTAGATTTCGTATACGTATCTGTGAGCTTCTTTAAACAAGAATACCAAATTCTTGTCTTTGCGAGCTTGATCTGCTCAAATGTCTGCATAGAATGGGATTTTCTCCTTTCCCTTGCAGACTCGACCTCAAGACAAAGTGTGCTCAATCTCCATCAACAATGCTAGAGAAAGCCCACACCCCTAGTGCAGAGATGTAATCCTAAAGCAGGTGTTTTGGTAGATGAGTGCAGGTTTTGGAGGTACCAATTAAATAAATGGAAGTAATCTAAGTAAAGAGAGATTCCAGTAATTAGCTTAGACTAGATACCTAGCTGTAAATAGCTCAGGTTTAATGAGATGTATCTTTACTAAACTGTATTCTCATAAAATAAAAGTGCACAGTTTAGCTGTGCTTTCTATCCTGTAAGACACATAAACTATGATTGTTTCTTTCCTGGGTACAAATTGATGGACTAATTGATTCAGCAACAGCTTTCAGATTTTTTTAATAGTAGTTCAGTGATTTGTGAGTATTGGTCATTGGCAGATCATTGGTTGGGGTGTAATACTGATATTTGTAATAAGTTGTAGAGTGACATGCAAGATATGTCTGAAGAAAACTTCTCTTGTTATTTGAGGAAATATCATTATGATAAGAGATTTTTAATTTAAAAGGTGAAATACACCAGTCTTTTGCATGTATATAAGAGCATATCATATTATAAAACTGATGTGAAAACACACTGGTTTGAAATCTTGTTCTTGATCATTGAGCAGCTTTTTAGCAGAAAAAGCTGTTTATTCTGCAAAAGCTGATTGTTTGGGAAAAGAGTTTCAGCACAAACCCATGGTTCTCCTTCTATTGTAGCTCTCAAATTTATATTGTTTCTTCAAATCCTGATTTTCCAAAAGGGCTTTTTGCTTCCTGAAGGTGAACTATAAAGCAATAATTTAATTGTGCAATTGATTCAATTGCAAATAACTGCAGACAAAAATTGTCCAGAATGCTGTGAAAGTGCTGAACTCTTCCAGTACAGTTTACTGTATGAGAGATGAGAACTGACATTATGAACACGATGTGTCAATCCATTAAAAACAGTTTGGTGGGTAGGGTTTGTGAGGGAGTGGGCAGAGTTAACATTTCCTTTGAGAACTGGAGGTAATTGGTTCATCCATAAACAGTGCTTCTACAGCTGCTCCTGTTTATGTATTTCCAAATGAATGGAAGAGAGAACACAGATTTTAGTCTCTCCAGCAGTGTCTGGTCTTGTCACACTATGAGAACCTAAGGCAGACAGGAATAATTTCCTCTCTGAGAATTGCTCCAAATCATCCTCCTAGACCTGCTGAGATGTGCCTACCGCTCTGGTCCCAGGCTGAATTCTTCATAGCTTCCTTCTGGATGGTTTTGCACAATTATGCTCCATTTCAAAATATCTGTCGCTTTTAAACCCACCTAATGCCATCTTATTTCATGGACTTGGCTGCAACACCAAACAGTCTAATGATTCAAAACTTTCTCTCAGCAGTCAGCAGGGAGAGAACATTTCCAGAAGGCAGTAAATGCTATAGATGGAACTGGTTGCTCTGGGAGGTGCCTGTCTCTCTCCAGGGACTGCAGTGGAAGTCAGGGCAAATTGGGTCCTAATCAGATCCAGAAAATGAATTGATACGTAGCTGGGCATTAGTTTTTAGAACAGCTATGAGTTGTTCTCAGATTTTTTCAGCAAGGGCTGACAAAACTATCCCCCTTTCCGCCTTATTAAATGCAGGGCAGGCACCCTGCTAAACAAAACTGCAAAGAGACTTTGCTTTTCTTCAGCCTCCAAATGAGGGACTTGTGGTCAAGTCTGTAATACCCACTGTTCTTAACTGACCCTTTAAGTGTTTTTCCACTTCTAAGATCCAAGAGTCATAAAAGAAGGTGCTCCTGAAGACTGAACTTGTTCCAAGGAGGTTGGCATTTGGAAAATACTCATCTCTGTAGAGGAGCCACCTATGCAAATAATCACTGGGAAAGCTGACAATCTTAAGCAACGTCATGTAACAAAAGAGAGGTGTTTCAAAACTTGTTTCCAGCAGTCTTTAAGAAGAGCATGGATAATGCTCAAGACCAAGCAGTCAGGGAATGCAAGCACAGCTTTCAACTGAAAGCTGAACACAGCTGCCAGGTTATTTCATTCCCACACCTCACTTTTATCTGCCCTATGCCTGCAAGGGATGGCAGTGCAGGGAACAGGAAATACCACTTAGGCATATTTTGTTAGTTGCACACAAATACATAATGATTTTGATAGTTCCTTTTTAGATCATATGAAAATAAGAAGGAATGATGAATATAATCCAGCAAGTGCTGGTTTACTGGCATTCCTTTTTTATCAGAACACTTAGTGTAGTTTCTTTCTAGCTTCCCTGCAGAGTGATCATATCTATAGTTTTCTGGAAAGCTTTTTTCAGTGCCTACACAGGAATTATATGTTTTTTTCTAATTTCTTTGTAGGATTTTGATGATTTATCAGAAACAGATATAAGCAATGAGGATCAGCACCATGATGGCAAGCCTGAACTTACAGAGGATGAGCTTAAATCCAGGTTATTTCAGCTTGCTGCTAAAATGAGTGACAAGGAAACATCATCTGGTGAAGAACAAGAGTCAGAACCTGGAATAGATCCAGAAAACCAGAAGGAGAGTTTGTCCTCAGAGGAAAATGGCAGAAATATTCAGGAAGAGTTAAAGAAGGTAAGTGGCCATTGTAAAGGAGTGGGAATAGTACTGTAAGAGTTAGTATCCAAAAAGAAAAAATTCTGGCTAGAAAACTGTACATAGTTGCTTAAAAAACCTGAGGTCTTTTGTAACAGTCTGAGCCTGAATCCCTTGCATAGATAAAAGTTCAGTTGTGTGTTCCTCTCTGTGTGGAACAGACAGCCTACAGCATCAGTTCCAAGCAGGGAAATTAGCTTGTGCAACAAAACTGTTAACTGAGTAATGTTAATGGTATTATGTCAATTTATATTGACTGAGAATTGACTTACACTTTTTGATTGAAAAACATACCCAGTTTTTCTTTTTTGTCCTTGCTAACCAGACAGTTTAAGTGTTTTTTTTCCATCCTTTTAGTTGCTCCTTTCTTAGTATCATTTAGTTCATGCTGGTGACATAGATTCTTCTTTTGTGTCTCTATCAAAATATTTTGTGTTTCTTTAAAGCTTTGCAACCTTGTTACTCTGTCAGCTAAAAGGCTTCTGAGAGTAGTAACACTTTCTAATGAAAATGAAATTTGGTGTCAGTTCTCACCTGAGATCCTTCATTTGTGCCATTTCATACTTACAATGAGATACCAGATTTCAGTGTCACTGACAAGATTTACCACCTCCTCTCTTCCCTTTCTGCCTCTGAATTTCTCTTCAGATTGTGTGGTGTGCTTGCATTTGGTGCTATAGGAGCCCCTGTAGTGCTTCCCCTTGCCAGTCAAGCACTCCTACTCCTTAGATCCACTTAGGCTTATACTAGTCTGCTGCATATCTTCACTTGCCTTTTGGGGTATTGCCTGCACAGAAGCTCAGCTTGGCAAGGAATGTGGACACCTCTCTGAAGGAAATCTATTAGTCATAATTTGAAAGGTGTTTTGTTCAAATTATATAAAGAACTAATACACTGGGAGGTGAAAACAGGATCAAGTCATCCAGGCAGATGATAGAGATGCTGCCCAAATATGCAGGAATGGTGTCACAAAAGGCAGTGCCCATCTGGAGTTGAATCTGTCAAGAGACACAAAGGGAAATAAGGTCTTCCACAGGTCTGTCAGCAGCAAAAGGCAGATGAGGGAAAGCTGGGCTCACTACTGCAGTGACCTGATGACACAGAACATGGAAAACGCTGTTACACAACATTGTTTTCACCTCAGTTTACACGTAAGATTTTCTCTCAAGAATCCCAGGCCCCTGAGACCTATGGGAAAGCCTGGAGCAGTGAAGACTTATCCTTGGTAGAGGAGGATCAGGTTAGCAAATACTTCAAAAAATGGGATGTGCACATGTGCATGGTGTCTCATAGGGATGCACTTGGCATGACCTGAGGGAACTGGCCCATGTCACTGTGCGGTTCATCTTTAAAAGATCGTGGCAATCTGAGACATTCAGAGCTATGAATATTGTTTATTTTGGCTTTAACAAGGCTTTTAGCAGTCAAGTGTAAAGGGAAACACAAAGTCCTGCACCTGGGAAGTGATTATCTCATGCACCTCTATTCAGTGTTGGTGAGGCCGTTTCTGGAGTGCTGTGTCCTGTTCTGGGCTCCCCAGTACAAGGGACCCATGGACACACTGAAGTGAGTCCAGTGAAGGGCCACAGAGATGATTAAAAAACTGGGACATCTGTCATAGGAGAGAGCTGGCATTGTCTATCCAAGAAAAGAAGAGAAGGCTTGGGAGAATCTCTTCAATGTGTTTAAATAGCCGATGGGGGAGAGTGGTGATTGTTTGATGTGAGAAATAAAGTGGAAATGGAGCTGTTTCCACTGACAGGAACGGAAGCAGTGGGCACAAACTGAAATACAAAAAATCCCATCCAAATGAAAAGCTTTTTCACCGTGATGGTGTTTAAATACTGGAATAGGTTTCCCAGAAAGATTGTAGAGTCTATGTCCTTGGATATAATCAGAATCTGACTGGACATGGCACTGGGTGACCTGGTCTCGTTGACTGTGCTTTGAGCAGAGGGGTTGGACTAGGTGATCCCCGGAGGTCCTTTCCAAATGTAAAGAACATGTGAATCTCTGATACTGAGTTATTTATCCATAGACTACACAGGAGTGTAAGTACCTTTGTTATTGTGTGTGTAAATACCTCCATGACGTACACACCACAGAGAAATCACGTAAAGGCTTTATTGTCAGTGCTTGTTAGCAACATTTACTTGGTTTTTATTTAGTTTGCAAAGACAAAGCAGCAACATCACATTATTCAACAGCATATATGGACTAGCTGGAGGTTATAAGATGATGCAAATGAAATCCAGAATTAAAGGCTGTAAAGAGGACTTTCTGAAATGCTCCTATATAGAGAACTGAGCAGAGAAAATGGTGAATGTATGTTTTTGGTGTACTTATTCATCTACATGCATCTGCAAAGCAATATTGGTTTTTTCCTCTCCTAATTTTGTTATTTCTTTAACATTTGTATGTCAGTTATTTAAAATAAAGCAAAGATTAATATTTTTTTCCTCAGTAACATTATCTTAAGTTTAAAAAAAGAAGGGGCTTACCATGTTCATCAAAAAGGGAATGCTTGGAATTCCTAATCCTTTATTTGGTTTGGATAAAAAAGTTCTCGTCATTAATGGTCATAGTATATACTCCTTTTGTCTCTAATAAAGAAACCAGAATACTCCAATACTCTTTATGGTCTAGACTTCAGTGGAATTTGCAGGGGAACCTTCTCCAGCTGTAGAGAAAAAAGCACACTGCTTTCATTCTTATTCTTGACAGCTGTCCATAAAGGTACTCTAAAATCTTCAGACGTGTGCCTTCTCTCTGGAAAGTTGGCTGGCCAACATCTTACAAGAAAACACTGGAGAGGACAGTGTATAATAACAGTTGTGGCTGTTGCAGTCTAAAGTACAAAGACATACCTAAATTCATAAAGGATGCAATAACTTTAGGATGAGTAGATGGCATGTGAAAAACAGGCATAGAAAACTTATTTTCAGGCAACAAGTAATCCTAGATACCTTCAAAACCAGAAGCCCCAATATGCTATCTTCTTAAAAAGCCTGATTATTGGAGAATGCACTTGTGTAGGGATTTACAGATCTTTCAGACTAGCACTCAACATTATTGGCCAGAGGCAGCCTCCTGACCTGGGCATCAGGTTTCAAATTAAATATACAGAAGCATTAATTCTGCACCATTAAAATGAGAGCTGGAGTGCCTAGATTCTGCTTCTTGTTTTGAACATAAATACTGTACTTTAGCCATCTTGCTTATATTTTAGCCAGGCTGCTTGTCTTTGTTAGTCTTTCTGTTCTCATAAGGTTATTCTTTAGCAACTTTAAATCACTGGGAATTTTTTGGTTCTTGTACACCTGATCAGAGGAAAGACTTAAAAACATGTATTGTTTTTGAACCACTGGAAACTAAGTATCTGGTGCTTATCTGAACTTCACCTGTTGCACCTTTAAAAACTTGGACTTCTGGGAATTTCATGTGATCACATGTTGAGCTGATGCTTTGAAAGGGTGTTTAGTATATTAAGATCTGAAGCAGTGGTAAAAATTGTCTTTAATGGAGAGTTAGCTGAAGTTGTTTGGCATTTATGGATTCTCAGTTCTCACTACAAATTGAGCTTTTGAGTTGTATGTCTGCCTTTAAGATGCAAGTTTGAATATGGCAACCTTTGAGTTAAGTATTTAGTTCATCTGGGATATTTGACGATTTAGGTGGGTATTAATTAACACAAGTTAATTTTGGGACTTAGACTTAAACCTTCTTAGATTTTCAGCACCGTCATTTTCATTATCCCTCAGTTTGCGATTGCCTAAAATGGTTTTGTGGAGATTCACAGCTCTCATTTTAAAACAAACATAATCCTGCAGCAGACTTGTTTTTATGGAAAACTTTTTATGCTTATTAAGCTACAGAAATAGTTCATGGTATTTTGTGGGTATATAGAGCCCTGAAAAGTCCATTTGTCTTTGTTGTGCAGTGAAAGGCCATGGTTTTCACCAAAAGCCATGTTTAGGGTAGAGTTGGCCTTGAGGCCCTCTAAACTTCAGGTGTGAACAAACCAAAATTCAAATTGTGCAACTGTTGTCTTAGTGAAACATCTTGTACTAGCACAATGATTTGCACAATTCTTTCTGTCTTGCTCTTTTTTTTTTTTATTGGTTGGTTGGTTTTTGCTTTACTCTCCTGAACCCTAAACGAATGCCTAAAGAAAGAAGAAAAATGTAAATTTCCTTAGAAATATCTTAATGGTACAGATCCTGAGAGTGGCACGCATGATAAACGGGATGTATTTAGTTTGTACTCTCCTTCATCCATTCTCCTTCTCTTTTAATGCTTTCATGAAGATAAATTGACTAGGTCTTTATTTCATGGTATATGCCAGAATTACATTGTAGAAGGCAATTTTGGTAGGCTGCATTTTGAATGCAGTCTATCTCTGTGACCACTTTATCAGAAACTATAGAGACTATGTTAAAAAAAAAGATTAGCCCCTGCCATTCTTTCAAATTGCCCACAGAGCATAAAAACTGAAATAGTTGTTAATACCTTCTTGTGTTCTTTCTTTTTTTCTCCTTCTACTTATCACTACAACTTGCTTAAGATATGCAAATGAGCAAGCAAGTTAAAATTCCATAGTAACGTGGAGTTTCTCTCTTCTTTGCATTAGCTTGATGCAATGTGCTTAAGGATTTTCTTTAAATCCCTTTATGCATTTACTTCTGCTCAGAGGATCTTACAACCAAAGCTTAGTAACTTTATTTAAATTCTGCTGTTGTCTGTTGACATTACTACACGACACAATAGCTCTTTTCTGAATGACAGCCTCTAAGTGAGTTTGCTAAGTAGAGCAGCAGGATCCTAAGTGAAACCTCCCAAGTCTCTTGACAGTGTGAATAACAGCATAAATAGTCTTTTCATTAAATATTTATGCTTCCATTCTCTGGAAACATTTTATTCTTTTTAGGTTTTATAAAGCTTTATTTTGGAGAAAGTTTGTACTATGAGTAACATTTTCATGCGGATTTTTGCCAGAGGCCTATTTCCTTTGTTTCAAGAGAGTACATCATACTTTTTTCACCAGGTAAATTAGCACTGTTCAAATACTGGTGTAATGAGATTGACACTTGTTAAAAAATCTGGCTGGCCTCTCTCTTTTTAGCAAGAAGAATAGCGAGTAGCTGTGCATGTGGGGTGCATGTTACTGCAGAAGAGAGAGCCAGCTCCCTGGTGTGTATGCTGGTGGCTGTGCTCGGGGCTGGCCTTGGAGGAGGTGGCCAGGGCTCAGTAAGGGAGGTCAGGCAAGCAGGGGGCTCACTGGACTCGGTCACTGCAGAGACATCTGCTCACAGCCTTGATGGTGCTGGAGAATGACACTGGGCATGCACATGCCAGTGAATCCCTCCTGTGGATCACAGACCTGTTGAAGCATCACGGCAGGGCTGTCTGGGACGCTGGAACAGCAGTGCTGCAATACCGAGAGTGAGCCTGTGTCTCCTGGTGGCTGGGCTTCTGCAGGCATTTGTGCTGGTGCAGGCACTGTCCTCACAGAAGATGATGTCGTAGTTTTTGTGATCATTATCTTGCAGCTGCCTGAATTCCTGGGTATTTTGGCTGGTGTTGGTTCAGGCAGGGGTTTATGGGAAACTGCCATCCAGCTTCATAGGCCTAAAAGCTTTACAAGTCTCTGACTAAAGGTTTCTAAGGGACCCAGAACCACGTAGATCACTTAGGCCAGAAAACACAACAGCATAAGTACAGCAGTTTTAATATATTGCTGCTATTATGGTAGTAATGCTGAACAGTTGAAGTACATGTTGTATCTTCCTGGGTTAACAACTTGGAAGATATTTGTGTGTCTGTTGTTCCACATTTTTGTGTGCAAGATGCTCAGACTAATTCTTGTGTTTTTATGGATCTTTGCTTTTAAGATGATGTTAATTATCTGGGCAGTCTCCCAAAGTCCAGATTGAAAACTGAATGTGGGCAGCATTGTAAAAAGTGATCTTTAAGATTTATGAACTGCAGAAAATCTATGCACAGGATTTTGAATGACAGCAGAGAAAAAAATATTTTGGTTAGGGGAGATGAAAAGAGGTATGAGACAATAATCTTCACATTGGGCTAATGGATGCACAGTTTTAGTTCTCCATTTAACAAAACAGTCAAGTATATGTTCAGTTTTAAACTGAGGTTTAAGTGGTTTGCTGGATAAAATTCCCATTCAAGGTATTTCTCCTATGTATTTGCTATTAGTCGGTCTTTAGTATGAAATATCAAGCTGATGCTAAGTTTATTTTGTTAAATCTGAGTCTTCCATTTCAAGCATCAAGACCATAAACATTTATTTTTTAAAGTTTTCAAAGTGAGCAGTGCTGTTTGTGTACCTCCAATTCTGGTACTTTCTGGGCTCAATACAGTTGCATAAATATGGACGTAGATAGACCATCTGAGATATCTTAGAGTGTCCCACAGGGCCTTAAGCTGCTAGTCCAGAAGAAACGTGATTTTCCAGGTCCATGTCATATCTGACAGTGTTGTTTCAAAATCTTCACATACTTCAAGCTGTTTCAAATTGCACTTTGTCTACCTGTGTTTAAGCAACTGCATCAAAGTCCTGTTGGATCTACTGGTGAAAGGCAGAAAAAGTAACACTTCAGCTGGCTTCACATGGGGAACGCAGCGTCTTTGTAAACAGCTTTTTCTCAGTCTCAATTTTGACACTTACGTGCATGCACACCCAAGCCAGTTCTGCCCAGTGTGCATGCAAGGGGAATCTCCTTCAGTTCTCTCCTCACCAAAGATTTATTTACTTAGGGAGAAAATGTCCAAGCCATTTTACAGATAAAGTTGCAGAAAATCAGTGAACGTTAGTGTAAGCTGCTGGAACAAAATGGCAGGAAAATAGCCTATTTTTTACAACTGTTTTGCCTTCTTTTGTAAGCTGCCTGGAGACTTGGGAGTGACAACTGAGCTCTTTCAGATCTAGCTGGAAGAGTTTCAAGGAAATGCTGCTCCTCAGATGGAAGATACTTCTCTCACAGGGCAACTGTGGTTTTGTCATCACTTCAGTGCAAAACCAGTCAGTTTAAACAGGCCTAAGGGAATTAGGACCTACTGGCTGGTCACTGGACACTTGTACTATGAAGGGTTTTACTTTGGGACAGTGAGGCCAGGAGAGGGACAGCAGCAAACAGTAGGAAGTGATGTGGCACAAGACATCTTACTTAACTTAGCCCAGGTGTTTCCCACATGGCATCTGACCGTGGCATAAGTGAGGTACAGACTCTTTGGTAACTAGTGTCTGAATTGCAGCCATGTACACTCTAAAAATAAAGATAGCTGGCTTTTCTTCTTCTTCTTAACACTGCTGCAAAAGTACTTTTCCATTCCTAATGACACTTTCTGTGATGGTGGAAATAGTATTTCCCCTCTGTTTCATTTTATAAAAACTCGTGTGTGATTTGAAGTATCTGTCTCAATGAGGTCCATTAGTTTAAATCCTGCAAATAAAAATAAATTAGGCATTGCTTTATTTTAAATATTTTAGTAATAAATGTAAAATCTAATTTTTATGATATTTTGATTTTGGTAGTTTCTTTCTCCTTGGTGTTTATCCTAAACTTTCCTGTAAATCTGAACCTATTTAAATGTCAACCTCTGTAGCTGTTAATATAATTTTCTGCCTTTTTATTTAACTGCTTTCCCACTATCTAGGAAAAACAAAAGGCTTTTGATCTTCATTTAAAGCTGCAGTTTTTGTCCACTGTATTGCAGCAGGTGAGAAAGCTTTGTTTTGTTTGTGTCTTCTTACATCTCTTATGTAATAAGAGATGCCATAACATGATATTGAGGGTTTCCACATTTCCCAGTCAACATTCTCAAACTCAGAATGTGTTCCTGGAAATATCTGGCCTGAAAAATCATACCTTTTAGCCGCAATCAATAATCATTGCAGAAAATAATTTTATAATCAGTTAACATGTGGAGCAGACTGGCTCCTTTGTTTGGCCTTGTGATGAAAATTTGGTGTTATCAGTAAAGAAGAAGAGAAGACAAAGATAAGGTGTATGAACTTTCTATTCTCTTGTACTCACCTATATTAATAAATTTGGAAGGAAATTTTCTGACCACAGTGGTCTTCAAAAATCTTTCTAAACTCTCAATTTAAAAAATAATCAAAACCCTTAATTCATTATAGATTTTGTACAGTGAGTAGATATTTTCTCACTTTGCTGCTAGTGACTGTTGCTTATCACTCTTCTAGGTGGAAAGAGGTTTCATATTCTGTGCTATTTGAGTCTCAGCTTATGAGGATCACATATTTAAAAAGATTTTCATTATATTCTCTGAGCAAATATATGCTTAACTTGTCTTTTAAAATTACTTCTATTTTAGTATGTCAGACATCATTCTCTCAGTCATAAAATAAGAATCACTTTTTTGTGTTAGAAGTTGATGCTTAATCTAGCAAGACACTTCTCTCAACTTTTTCTTTTTTCCTTGCTCGTTATTTTGTCCTATGAGTTTTAATCATCTTTTAATATCTTGATTTTATTTAGTAAAAATATTAAAAGTGACTTTAAAGAAAAAGTATTTTTCCAGTTGTGTAATGTCATCAGTCTGTGTCCATAGTAGATCAGAATCCTGTGTGGATTTTAATATGTAAATATTTTCATTTCCAACTTAGACTACAATATGTCACCTCTTGGAAAATCACTTTTATAGGCAACTTGCCTCTAGAAATAAGGCATTAAAAATTAATAGGCATAACGTCTGTTACTATATTAGGACAGTGGATTGCATTAGTAATGCAAAATGTAATATTCAGAATTATCTAGCACAGTCAAAAAGAGAGACATTATTTCTCTGCGTTACACTTTGGAGACTATCGGTAGAATAACAGTCCTCTGCCTGTAAGATAATTTTGCTTTCTTTTTCTAAACAAATGCCCATAAATGAAGATATTGATGTTAGAAGTCAAGGCAGGAAGTCTTAAACTTGAACAGAAGAGTAATTCCTTGAAATGACAGTTTATCATGGTTTATTTGTCTGCCATCAGCCAGGCAAAATTTAGCCTTTTTTCCCCACAGTGAAAGAGAGCCCCACAATGGCTCTTTGTGGTATGGAGTGGTTAGGGCTCAATTTTGGGCCAAAGATCTTTTGAAGGTCAGGGTTGACGACTGCCACAGATAGTTGGGCTTTGATAGCTCTTTTCTTCCCACACTGTGATTTATGTCTCAGATCTTGCTGGCCTGTGAAGGACTTCGTTGGGCTTTTCAGCCTTCTTGAAACTCTACAAAGAACTCCCATAGGGCAGGGAGATGAGGGAGACAGGTTTGGGGTTTGCTTTTGTTTTCAGCCAGCTTGGATTCGGTCAGGTTACTCTGAAAAGATGAGTTAATCAGTGACAAAGCAGAACTTACCTTCTCCCCAGCTCCCCCTTAACTCCCTACAAAAAAACAAGGGATATTGACTGTGACTCAGTGCATGACATAACGCCTTGACACTGGAGCTAAAAATGATTGCACCACAAGTCATCAAGGATGTGGTCAATACTGCCAGGACTGCTAGTGATGGAAAGATGTTCTTGCTCTGCTTCTTGATCCAGCTGTTAATGTCACTGCTCTCTGTTGAAATGCACATCACCCCCTCCCATGCCAGTTTAAAAGAGCCTAATGATGACATTGTAGTGGCAGAAAAAAAGAAAACGCTAATGGCTGAGTACAATGGGCAGGAAAAACTAGTGCTAGTGGTAGATAACTATTTTAAGAGCATCAAAAATAAAAGCAATAATGTTAATGCAAAGGAAAAGATGTGAAAATGTCACAAGCTGCTGAGATGCACACAAAGACTTAAAGCTCACCTGCTCTTAGCAGTTTGGATACTTAATATTGCTTCAGTTTTATCATCCTGTTTTCCTTCTGTTACTTGTGCAAGAATGCAAATAATGGTCTATAAAGCACCTTCCAGTGTAGCATGCTTGAGTTAAACAACACAGGAAATATTGTCAGCATCAACAGGGAAAGGAAAGAGAGACAGCAGAAGGAAAGGGAAGTGACTAACAGTCAGCAAGACCACTTTATCTTTAGACCACTGAAACATAATCTTCTTGAAACAGGAATACTTTCCATCTGACAAACAGAAATTACAGCAAATAAGTTTCACAAGATATTTGTTATATTCAGTGCACACACACACTCATTTTTAGTATTTCATTGATTTTAAGTCTCAACCACAAAGAATTCAGAGAAATTGAGCATGTTCTTTTGACTGTGTCTTTAAAGTATTTGTGACTATGGATATTAATTATCATAAAAAGCATAAATGCATGTTTTCTTCATTCCATTAAATGCTTAGTCTCAAATTCAGTAAAAAAATAAGAGTCTCATAACTGATGGAAACATTCATACTTGGACCTGCTGCATGGATTTTATTTGGGAGTGGTGGTGTTAATTTGGAAGCAGGGTAGCACAGTTGAAATCCGAATGCATCCCAGTGTTTTGAGAAGAATGGTTGCACTTAGCTTTCCTGTGCTAGATATTTGTACCAGAGATTGCTTTCTACATCTGCCACATCCATATTAGTTTCTCTGACTTGCTTGACAAGACAGAGCCTGTGTCATGGCATGACAGCTGTCTCTGTGAATCACTTAGAGGTGTAAGAATGACCTTCCCTGCAAGGGCAAGATAAATTAGACAATCAAGAAGTGTTTAGAGAAATTAGAAATTCACCTACTAGGATGATCTTGAAGTGTATGTGTCTCTGAATTTCAGGTGATTTTTATATGATCTTGTAAATCCTAAGTTTGACAGGGGTGGGAGGGGAGAGGTTTGTGAAACCCTCTAAAACCCTGCAAGACATTTTTTTCTTATTATTATTTTTTTAATTTCTTTTGGATTTTCCCATTACACATATTAAATAATTATATTTAGAGTACCTCACTAGATTTGCAACCTGATCATTTTGGAACATGTGCTGTTTTAACAGCTTTTGACAATTGCTGAAAAAGATGGGTAAAACATGGAAAACCATTAATTGAATATCCAGTTTTTTATGAATCACATTTCTGCACCTTTGGAGGATTAAATTGGACATTAGGAAGCATTTCTTCACTGTGAGGTTGCTCAAACATTGGCTTTGTAGGGAAGTGGTCAATGCCCAACCCTGTCAGTGTTTAAGAGGCATTTGGACAATGTCCTTAACAATGTGTTTTAACTTTTGGTCAACCCTGAACTACTCGTCAGGTAGCTGGACTAGGTGATCATTCATCATCTCCCAAATGAAAATATATTCTCTTCTCCTCTTCTCTTCTCTTCTCTTCTCTTCTCTTCTCTTCTCTTCTC
>VZTZ01002935.1:69481-106344 GCA_013400955.1 Drymodes brunneopygia | reverse complement strand
CTATCCTATCCTGTCCTGTCCTGTCCTGTCCTATCCTATCCTATCCTATCCTATCCTATCCTATCCTGTTCTTTCCTGTAGAACTTCTTTCCCCCTGTTACCTATTGAGAAGCTAAGGTATTTTTCAGTCAAAATCTTTATTTCACACAGATTTCTATCACAGACCACTTTGCCTGAAAAACAGAAAAATTATTTCATAGTAATTGGTCTATAAAAAATGCCAATATGGATTCTCATATTGTGGTATAAAAATAACTTTTTCTAATTTAATTTAAACGTCTTTTGAAATTCATCATTAACTACAAAGGATAATAAAAAATTTAAGAAATAATGAACACTAAAGTGAGGCTACAGTTCTTGAAATGGAGAACATACATCAGTGAATATGATGAAGAATATGTAGTGTCTGGCCTTCATCCTTTTTTGTTCACTACTCACAGAATATAAGAACTAGGTACTTGTTTAAGCAAATAATAAAAGAAAGTAGCATTGATTTTTCTCTTCTTTCTTATAAAATTATTGATCTGTTTTTAACCTAATTGGCACTTGTGAAAATAAATGGAAAAAAAAGTAGACTATCCATGGGGTTCAAGTATCTATTCTCAGTAAGAGTCCCAAGTCTGCTTGTTTGGGGCTGTGTTTTCTGTCCTAACAAGCTAAAGATCTGAGTGTTTTACCATATTGTATTTGCTTTGTTCTTCTCTTTAATCTCTTATTCTAATTATTTCTCGTAATTCAGATGAGTAACAGTCCTAAAGGTGCCTTAATATATTGATACACAGCAATTGAGTATGTACTGCTAAAAATGTAGCTTTTCAATAAAAGTCTTACCTAACATAAGAATGGACAGCTGATTAAAGGAAAGAGATAATAAAAGTAGGTTTCCAGTTTAAGCCGTCAGAGTTCGTGGGAATCAAAAGACCATAATTTCTCCCATACCTTGCTATAGACATTTTTAATCAGTTATACTCTCCTGTACCATAGAATTTACGGTCCATTTCCTCAGTATTGATCCACAGAAACTTCGTGAGAAAATTTACAGATGGGTGAGCCCCTAATTCACATGCATAAGTATTTGCAGGTTAGACAAATGAATTAAATTTTGGTCTAAATTTTTCCACACTTTCTTTTAGGCAAGGCAACACTAAAGGTATTGCACATATATTCAGTGGCAGTATTTTTATTGGCTTCAACACGCTTTGGCTCAGTCTCCAAGCTGTGTAGTTTGGATGTTGAGCTTGGCCCTTGAAGGTACATCAGGTGAAATTTGATTCCTCCATCAGAGGAGTTGTTCTGAAGCTTAAAGCTCTATGAGAATCATAAGAATCAGGATAGTTACTTACAAATTACAAGCAAGGAACACTGATAAAAAAAGGTTTTCAGTTGTTTTTTAAAAATCAATAAAACTGTGCTTTTCCTTGGTATCTGATATAATTTATTAGATATTAAAAAAATAGGTAAATTGAATTTTTTTTTAAAAAGGATGCAAGTGTTTGCATACTTATAGCTCAGTATTTGTTAATTTGAGGTGATCATTTAATTCATAGTAAGCATTTTAGCAAAATACTATCCTTACAGGGCTGCTGAAGATTGCTTTCCCATGTTTGCATCCGCAATGAAATGGCTCCTGTGGATACAGACATAGATGATTGCACATCTCTTTGCCAGTATCCAAGAAGGAAAGCTGTGTTTTAAAACATGTTTAAAACACTCTTGCAAAACCAGCTTTATGTATCTCAGAGTCTAAAGCCGGATATTTGTGTGTTTCTTTAGGATAAATTTGGACCATCCCTCCAGTAGAATTGTGTTGTAGGAGAATTGCATGTGTATGTTATTCTGCATGCTGTAGCAGTGTGGGTATGTGAAAAAGGGAGGAAGGAAAAGGTAAATAAACTCCAATTCCATTACATGGTTATTGTGATGCCTGAAGGCATCACTTGTGTCTGTTTGCAGCAGATAGCCATGGATATGGTTTTAGCATGGTGAAAGCTGTGGCTGGTGGAAGGTGATTTATATCTTACCCCTCTGTGCTAATTTAATGCTGTTGTTTTCTCTGTCTGTTCTTGTAACAAAATAGAAGTACTCTGCTGTCTCTCTCTGCAACATATCTACAGAAGTCCTGAAAGTCATCAATGCCACTGAAGAACTGATAGCAGAATCCACCAATCCCTGTGATTTCCCAGACGACATTCAGGACAGAGGAAGAGGAACCCTCCCACTGGGCACAGATCCTGTCAGACTCGATGAGCAGCTCACCACGCTGGAAGAAAATGTAAGAACATGAATCAGTATGTGAAAGAGTCACATGTGTGAGTGAGTGCACCTGTGTGTGTGCACCAGCTCGAAAGGGAAAGCACATGGGCAGCATTGGTGGATGTTCAAAATTAATTGGGGTTTTTAAACAAATACACAAACAGAACAAAAAATCGTGTTTCAACGGTGCTTAACTGTGTTAGTAAAGTTTTTTAATATGTACTTTAAAATATTGAGGGGAGGGGGAGTTGGATGCTTTGGGGTTTACAACTAAATTTAGAAACGCTGTCTCAAAAGCTCACTTATGCCGTCCACACCTCTATGGATGTGTGGCTACACCGTGCCTGTCTGAAACGACACATCTCCCAGTCTCAGCACAGCCTCATCACTCCAGGGACAGGTGGGGAAAGCATGTCCCCAGCCACACAGAGAAGTGGAGGAGCACTTCTTCCCCCCACACATCCCCAGCACACCGTACTCAACACCCAGGGAGCATGAGCTGCCTCTTGCACTGTTAAGAAAGAGCAGGCTGGAGAACCTGAATTAAACAGACATTGTTTGGCCACGTCCAAATCATCCATCCTTTTTCATCATCTGCAGGAGGCGGTACAATGCTGAATCATAGAAGGAAGTCACTACTTGTTGGAAATCTTTATGAATTCCCTTAATGGAGTTGGTACACTTGTAACTTTAGATTTTCTCTTCTTCCCACATTTAGGTGATTACATTTCAGTGATTTATCCCTTCATTGGGAGCTCTTAAAAATCTCATATGAATCTGCACCGTCCCATTATAACATCCTGATCAATTCAAGAAAACAAATCCTGGTTTTCTTTAGCCCCAGAAAATATTCAGACAGAATCTCCTCTTAGAGGAGAAAATCAGTTTCCTCCACAGAAACACATTTCCACAGCAGCTCCGGCTAAGAACTGAGTGGAAGATATTCTATGGCACTAAAAGCCAGTTCTGGCACTGGACTTTCTCTCATGAAATACTAAAGTATCTTAGGTCCAAACACAACAGAATTCATCTGGTAGGAGAGTGAATATGGAATAAAAATCCAAGTCCAGGCTGGACCACATCTTCAGAAGAACCAGGAAATTCTGCAGGACAGAGAAATTTGGGGAAGTCTGCTCTCACATTTTTCTTCTGTGGAGAACTGTGTTGTAAACTATCTAAGGTGCATCTTTTTTTCCCCAATTGCACTCTGATAATCCCTCTCAGCAGTGTGGAATTTTGGCATCTGTGGTGCTGTGGCCTCTGATCATTCATTTGGGCCAAGCATTTCTCACTGAGCAGACACTGGGCACAGAGGCAGAGTATTTCTTGCTTTGGCTTTGCCCTTGCTGCAGCCTCTCTGGTTTAGTTTCTCCCCATTCTCTGCAGAATTCACAAGGTATCCAGCTCAGCCTTGCTGTGTCCCCACAGTACATCTTTCTCTGTCCCACACAGGATATGAAGTAGGTGGCAAAAACTTCACAGTTAGAAGATTTCACCATTGCACGCCATGGTAAAGAGCCTTTAGATATCCAGGAAACCATAACTTTTCCCATTGCAGCTGGGGCCATATTTACATGAACCACATCCTCTTTGCAGCAATTTCTGCAAGGGGATCTGGAGGTTTATAAACACTTTGTTCATTTTTGCTCTCTCTATCTTGAGGACTCTACATGCAGCAGTGTGGAGAATTTAGAGCCATCTCTACGAGCAAAAGGCTGGGGTTTTGTGGAAGCTGTACATACCTAAATGATGGTAAAATAAGTCTCCACAATCTAAATGTGAATGTGTAAATGATGGCATCATTTAGGGGAGACCTGCAAGGACACCATTGCTGTTTGTAACAGTTGTTCAGGTGAAAATATTTTCTTTAGATCCAGCTGGAAAAGGCTCATTAACATTTTACAAATGTAGGGGCTGATTGAGTTGCAGAAACACTGATGACCTTTCTTTCCCACATTTTTCTATCAGTCCCATTTTCTTTTCCCCTCTTGAAAGTTTTTTCCCCCTCTTGAAAAGGACATCTTACTGTGCAGAGATTCTTGGTACAGCACTTAAATGCACCTTTTCCTTAACTTTCTAAAGATGCTTTTGTTCAAAATGTTCTATTTCTTCTTTCTCTTAAGCTTTTAGATGTGACAGGGAAATCTAAAAAATCACCTTTTAATCTGAACTGGTGTAGTATGTCATGTTTAAAAGATGTATCATTTAAATGAACAGAAAGAATAATTAAACCCCACAAAAACAGGGGCAAATCTATTAAATCATCATGTTAACTTTATGGACCACCTGTGTCTCCAGGTACTTCAGCAAAGATGTTACATCAGATCACTTATTTCTTCTAGGTATGTTTTTCAAAGATTCCATGCCTGCAGTTATAATGTGTTCTTACAAGATGCAATTTGTACAGATGTAATGATTTTGTTTCTTAGCAGTCACATGCATGAAAAAATCTATCTACAACTGACACAAAGAAAAAACAAATTAATTGCAAGCAATTAAGAAACAATAATGAAATAGAAAAATAATGAAAAGTAAACTTAAATCTGGTCATTGTCCACCATTTTGATCCATAAAGTCACAGCATTGCCATAAATTATTTGAATATCTGTTACATCAAAGGACTGAATGATCTGAGAATTATGGGCAGATATAATGACTGGAGTGGAAGACGTATGAAATGAAAGTATTGGCTCAAGGATCTACCTCAGATCCTGTTTGCTTGCCCCTTGAACCCTGAAGTCAGCCACAGTCATGTTTAATTCATGCTAGGTTTGTAGCAACGTGGTCTTTACTGCTATTACGGTGGGGAAAATCACAATATATATTTTGTTTCCACTGTGCTGTTACCAGCCTCATGGAAACAAGTCTCTTAGCTAACGAGCAAATAGGCAGAAAATGCAGTGTTTTCATGTGGTTCTGCACAATTTTAAGCACAGATGTGAAAAGCTAATGCTTGAAAATTACCCTTTTGTATAAACCAGTGACCTCCGTGTACCTTAGGGGGTTTGTGAATTAAAAGAAACAATAAAACAGTGTATCGCTAATTATTGCTCTGAGTGGCTCAATGGGAAATGAAACCTTTAGCTGTAGTTATAGATCCCAGAGGTGGGCCAAAATAGTGAGAGTTGTTCATTTTTAGGGAAGAACTCTGAATTATGAAGTCAGTAATTCTCTCTTATGTGGCCCAAAATTAGCCTATTATCCTCCACAGATTGACTCAAAGGCCCAGGAGGTGGGAAGATTTTGCCTGTTGTATATTTGGGTGAGAGCAGGATGGGATGGAAAATCATTATACATACAAGCACATTTACTGCACAAGAGGTTAATAACTATTTGCTACTGAGCATTCATGCAGTTTTTACTGCCAGAAGGCATTAAGTGGGTTTAAAGAAACACAGCTTTGTATGAGGTGGGATCTGTTGACTTCCCTTTGTAGACTTAGGGTGTTATGCAATTGAATATCAATAAAAGTGCAATTTTTTCACCTTTTTTCTTTGCTGATCCATCTGGAACAAAACTAGTTTGGAATACCATTGTAGCACCTATGAAATCTGTAATGCAGCCACCTCGTTTGTCCCTTCTCTTTGTGAATGTGTGTTTTTCAGATTATTTCCCCATGACTTTCCTCTGCCAGGTAAATCTCCCTGGGGTGGGCTAGCAAGCAGGGAAGCTTGCAGGTAGGATGGAAATGCAGTCTGCTCAAACGTGCATGCCCACAACCCAGAAGTCACTGACACCTGTCCCTGCCTTGGCCCTGCAGGTGTACCTGACAGCCAGCACGGTGTATGGGCTGGAGGGGCAGCTCACCAACCTGGAAGATGCTGCACGCAAGATCAACAGTGTTACTGAGGAATCTGAGCTGGCCGATCTGGAGGATCAGGTGGCCACAGCAGCTGCCCAGGTTCATCATGCAGAGCTTCAGGTGAGGACAGCAGCTCCTCCCCACCTGCAGGTTTCACACTGCCTTGCCTAACACCCACCTCACCGTACACACTTGGAATATTCTTTTGTACTGCCATAGTCTGATGATCTGAGGATGCTGACTGCATCACACTGAGCTGAGTGTAACTGAGCTGTGTAACTCAGCACAGCCAGATGTACTGTATCTGTTTGTTTCTTCCCTCAGCTTGCTTTTGGACATGGGAGTGCAGCAGCGTCTTACTGCAGTACTAATGCTGGACTGCTCCTTACTGCCAGGCAGCTCCCATGGTGTGCTCTATGTCATATGTGTGGCCCTGGTCAGACTGCAGATGAAGTCTGAGGCAGTTTATCTAATCAGCAACTTGTAAAGCACTTCCCAAAAAATGCCAGTATTGGCAGCTTTCTACCAGCAAAGGCCTACAGCATCCAGAGGCTGAACCAAGCACAGAGCCCAGGGCTTGCATGCCTGCTGTGGGATTTGGGTGCTAAGCAGCATGCATCCCAGCCAAAGGCAAGAACTCTCGTGCATTGTGATCTAGCACCACTCTAGCAGGCTCCAGAAACTCCAGGGCTCGGAACATGTTGTGATCTGGTGCTAAAAGCTGAACAAGATAATGCTGCCAAACCCCAAGGGGCTGACACTGCTTGCAGCTCACTGCCCAGTCTGTACTCAGCAAGATGCCCTGACTTGACTGTGTCTGGGTTTATTGGGAAGTACCTGGTGATTTTACTCAGTGTAAGCATGCTCAGCTCAGGACTGATAAAAGGTCTGAGAGTCTGAGATGTCTCTGATGTCAGAAGTGTATTGCTGTACTACTTGGCAAACTGGCAGTGGTGTTTTGTTTGCTTTGGTCATTATTTTAGGGTAAATCTGTTAATGGGGGTGAGAGGGAGGAGGAGAGAGGCCTAAGCTACACAAGGAGGCCAATGGAAGATCTTGTGCAGAGTGAAGCCAACTGTGGCTTCAGGTGTCATTGTGAAGTAGGAGTTGAGTTACATATCTGACTTCTCTGACTCTTCTTTCTCTTTTGTCAACACTTGTCTCCACTACTCTCAATATTCCCCTGGCAATTTGTTTTCCATTCAGTATTTTTATATAGTGTGTGCCTGCATTTATGCATGCTTGTGTTTAATGTGCATATAGATTTGAACTATAAATATTTAAGATCAAATGTTTAGATTTTGTGACAGAGGATGTACTTTGCACATGTATGAAATTAATTTTTAATTAGGAAATGTGTCCCACAAAGTCATTCTTCGAACGTAGTCTTTTAAAAACACTGCTTGAATGAATTTGGGACTATGCAGCTAAAGGTAATTGGGAGATAGCAGATGCAGGTTTTCTCTCCTCCTTTCTTTTTTTCCTCAAAAGGAGTAAAATGCCTCTTCCTTGGAGTCATAAGGTAGGTTGGATTGTTCTTTTACTCCATCTTTACTAACAAATTAAGCCCCTTTTAATGTCAGGACTAAAGAATGCAGGAAAGTGTCAGAATTGCTGAAGAAGTTAGCCATCTGTTTATGTTTTCTTATTAAAGAGGATTTTACTGGGGGAGGGTTATATTTTAGTAGTGGCATCCACAGTAATTTTAAAACTTCTTTTCCCCCCTCCCCATCTGTCTGTCTCTCTCTTTTATTTTCTTTGAAGATTTCAGATATTGAGAGCAGAATATCAGCTCTCACTGTTGCAGGCTTGAACGTGGCTCCCTGTGTTCGCCTGACAAGGAAACGGGATCAAAAGCAAACAAACCAGGTGCCAGAACATTCTGTAGTATTCAAAAATACATTGGGGAAATCTTGCCTCTTTCTCCATACTGGAATTGAGTAATGCATATGTGTTGTTTACAGATGCATACAATAGACACATCAAGACAGCAGAGGAGAAAACTGCCAGCTCCACCAGTAAAAGGTGCGCCTAAAGTGTTATGTAAATTAGAGAGAGAGAGAGAGACTCTCTTTGTAAGAGTCAATATAATGTACAGGTCAGCAAAGTAGGGAAAAGTTTTAAGTTACAAAATGAACCAAGAAAGCCTAATAGACTGTCCCATCCTCCTCATTTTCCATGTACTTGGATTATATAAAATACCCCTTTGTCACATTTAAAAGCACTACCACTTTCTCTTCAGTGAAAGTTGTGACAGTGACAAGTAAACAAGAGCAGAGGCAGAAGGCTGGAAAAAGCAGATGAGGAATGCTGAACACTTGCCCTGCAAGAGGGGTGCTGCTGCTGCAGCGTGGCTGGGGTTACTTTGTGAGACCCAAGTGGCTGTAGTGTTTTATTTACCAAAAGCCAGTTGCCACCCTCCACAGCCCACCACTTCCTTAAAGTCTGTATTTGCTGATTTCAGTCTGTATGAAGTGGCTCAGCAATGTTCCTGGTATGTCAGAGAATGGCTGTGAAATGTCTTCATAAAATCAAGTCGGTTCTTTCTTTCATGATTTTTTGTGGGTTTTGGGGTTTTTTTTAACTCTGCAGTGCATTATCTCTGACAATTCTAGGGCTTGGTTCACTGCACTATTCTCTTTTAATTCCACTGATTGACATGGCCTCAAACTTTAATATATTTGGAGTGCTGTTTTTAATTTAAATTAAATCCAGCTTTCCTCACATATCTTAGGGAAAGTTTTGTCTCTCTAGAAGCTGTGACTGTTTTAGAGGTAGTTTTAGATCTGCTTCAATCTCTTATGTGAAAAATCTCCCCTTTTGTATTTTTCCCAGGTGAAAAAATAGATGGTTCTCCAGTTACCACTGTCAGAACATTTAACAGAAACTTCATGCTTCAAGGATCTCTAACACAAAGAACGAAAGAAAGGAAAAGCACTGCCAAGGACTTAATGGTAAACAAGTGGTTTTAAAACTCTGTTAAAAGCAGTCAAATAGAGAGACAGCAGCATCTGTGTAGGCAGCTACATTTCAGCATCTTCAGAAATCTTCTCTTGATAGTTTGAGGAAAAAAAAGTAGAGACTGCTGAGGCAACTCTTGAACAAATATGACTAGTGTGCTGGAAGATGACCATAGAATAGCAGCTCCTGAATGTCAACCTGTGATAATGTAGCCTGGCTGCCAGGTCTCCAGGGATGTGCTACCCTTATTTTTTAAAGAATAAATAAATTAGTCATCCCCTGCATTTCAGACTTCTGAACCAGACCCTCACAGAACCAGCTGCCACATTGTAACTTGGCAGGTGAGAGTCATCTTGAATTTCACTAATTGTCAAGAAACTTTTCAAGGTTACCTAAGTGGAATTTAAGGGGTAGACAGGTCACACTTTGGCTCTGCAGGGTTTGAACAAAGAGGCTTCACTCAGGACACCCAGGAGAGCTGTCAAGTCATTTCTTCTACAGCAGCCATCAAGGGATAAGGAAAAAAGCTGACTGTCCCAAAGCAGTCTGCCACAGGATATGTGGGAAATACGTGGGGAGGTGAGAAGTGAAAGGACCTGGCTGTGTTCTTCATCAGGCTTGTTTAGTCCTTCACTCATGTTTTTTTCTTTCCCATCCTTCTCTGTTCTAGGAACCTGCTATAGGATCTGCTGTGATGTACTAAACTTACACTTCCCTACTGCCAATAACACACTGCCTAAGGCTGTACACTAGAGTGCCTTTTCTTAACAGCCATTGTGTATGTCCAGCTGAAAACGGACCCTCAAGAGCCCACAGAGCCTCAGTTATAGGGCTTCATTTGGATACCTCACTGAGAAAGCTGTCCAAGTCTTCAGCGTTGTGGTCTGCTACAGGAAACTCTGCCTTAAAGTTCTCAGAGGACTCTAGACAGGATGCTGTGTTTCAAAAGCAAGGCTCCACATTTTAAGATGCACTTTTTCTCCCTATCGATTGTACTAAAGTATGTTGTCTTTAAACTGCAGTATGTTTTTGTACACTCAATCAGTCATAATTATAGGCCAACTAATCTGCCAAAGCAGACCTGTGATCCATATTTGCTGGCCTCCTACTATTCATGTGGGCATCTGTCTTGTCGAGCAGTTAGAACAACTCTGTTCAGTGTGTGCTGCTTTTCAGCTGTGTGCTGGGAGAGGAGAATCTGTGTACCTCGCTCTGCTCCCAGGGAGTCAGTGGAAGTCTTGGGAGGGTTGGTAGGAGGAGGAAGACTTCTCTGTTCCCTGAGAGTACATCTCCCAGGCTGAATGTTCCAGCTCCAAAGCTGGGGCTATTGCTCTAGGCAGCAGGGGTGTCATGCTGAGCCAGAAACTGGTGGCCACACATGTGGACCAGATGTCTGCTGAGTTACGATCCCACTGTCTGGAAACATCTGAACACTGTTAAAGAAACCAACACCTTCATATGTCTCGTTCTTCTTGGCAGCATTGTCCACTCGGCGGTGGCCAACCATGCTGTAGTTCAGAATAAATTCTGTCCAAACCTTTATGATTGGAAAAAGGAAGTGAAAGCATTGGGGATGAGCTCTCTGCTGGCTGACTGGTGATTGTAGGGAGGCTGCAGCTTGCAAGAGATTCCTTTGTGATATTCACTGGTGTTTCTGAGGAGGCAGCAAATTTAGCCCAGACATCAGTTCCTACACTAGTCTGGAGCCACCAGGGAGTAGCTGGGGTCTGTTGCTGGTGCCACATGCACCCCACTACCACTGGACCACTCTGAATTGGATTGTGAATAGTAATATTCCTTCTTTTGTTTCTTGAGACCCTTAACAGGTGAGTCAAACTAGAAGGCCATTCGGCAGATGCCCAGGAGGGAGGATGCTGTTTACAGGGTGTCCCTCTCACGCTTTTGTGGGAGAACATCGCCAATTTGTGGTATTTTTTGCTCTGAAGAATACCAAGAAGGTAGTCAGAGGAGGTGATAAGCCAGTGAATCCTTTACCTTCCACACCAGTTGCAGAGCAGGTACCCAAGTGCAGATGGGGTTGCTGTGAAATGTGCTATGAAGGAAGGCATGGGCTGGCACTAAGGAGTTGTGAGCTCTCCCAAGAGCTGTGGGTACCAGGAAGGAGGAGAGTTCCTTCTTTCCCTGGATTCTCAGTGAGCACCCACGAGCAGAGTCCTGCACATTTGTGGGCATGCAGCAGGAAAGCAGTTCCCTGGTACACCAGGCCATGAAATGTCTGTGGTTGGGCAAATACAAGCAAAACTGGGCAAATTTCCTGACCAGGCTGGATTTAGGGGGACAAGTGGGGAAGACAAGGAATGGCTGGATGAGTTGATTGGAAAAACAGTGCCAGTTGCAAATCTGCCATCCACATTTGACATTTAGCTTGTCAGTACTCTGATGTCCAGCTGCATGTGAGGAACCCTTGGAATAAATACAACCATCTTCGCACTTATAATACATAAGTGTCATTCCATCCCTTTAAGGAATTTCCATCTGCCCAAGATCTGACCCAGTGTGTTCATTCTGGGTGAAATTAGGCCTTCTTTTACTCTCACACAATACTAGTTCTCTGAAATTGATTTGCACAGATGTGAGAGAGGAAATCGGTCCACTCTGTTTAATATATAAATATATATATATAAAACAAATAGATTTTATTTATATATGCAATCCAGTAAAGGAGATTAAACAGAGTAGGATGCCTAGTAATTTCTTTTGTTATTCAGTCTCCTCCTCCATTGACTGTTCTTGTGTATGTATACAATACATTCCCAGGTTCTGGTTTATGCAGGTATGCGTGTTATGAAATGTCATTAATGGTGGTTGGTCTGCATATTCGTCTAATAAATAATAACTAATATTGTGTATGTAATATCAATACAGAAATGACTAATTTTAATAGAATAACTCTTTGGCTTTTGTTCTGTTAGTGTGATTTAAACAAGCCAACAAAGTTTGGAGTAGGTTGTTTTCCTTAAGAGGCATGAAAAGCAACTATTATCGTGTTACAATGTTAAAATATTCAATCTTCTTTGACAGACAAATGTGTACTGTGTAGGCATTGCAAAAAAAAAAAAACTCAAAAAAAAATCCCACCTGCTCTAAGGCATTTGAATTTTTACAAATGTTTATTGTGCCAAATACGTGCAAATATATAATTTACTGTTTTAAAAAATCATAAAAGCATATGTTATAGCACACAAAGAATTATTTTGTCATCAAGTGATTTCAATCTTTAGTGTTAATATTTATATTTAGATTAATTTTTATAAATGAAAATATTTTAATGGGTAAAATGAAGACAACATGACCTATTTGATTAAGTCTGAGTGAATATTAAGCTTGCCTTGTTGTTGTTATCTGCATACTCACCAAGAATTATTGTCAAGAGAAATTATAAAAGAGTAAAGTGATTTATGAAAAGAATGCCTTTTCAATGACTTGATTCATAAAGAAAACAAAAAAGTTCTTCTCTGTTGTTTGGATTTATGTGCACTTTGGCCCAGAAGCGTGCAGAACCCACAGCCACACTTGGTGCACCACACAAGTGACACCGTCACACTCAGGACATGGGCAGCTCCACAAAGGTGCCGGGGTTTGCCAAGGGCAAGGGAACACACTCGGTTCACACCTCCTCCTCCTCCTCCTCCTCCTCTAGGGCTGGTGTGGGAGGAATCCTGGTAGGAACATTTGCTGGTGAGTCTTCTCCAAACCATTGAGTCTGTTGGGTGAAATACCATCTCAAGCACAGTTTCTCAGGTGGAATTTCTTGATCTCTCTCTGGGATTGCTACAAAAACTGAGCAAGAGCCCTGCTGATAATCTTGGTCTCGCACTTCCCAAGTTCCTTGCAATGATTGCAGATCAAAATATTTATCAGCATATCTTTTCCACCATTAAAGCGTTCAGTAAAATTAGTGTGTTTAAAGTAACACTTTGGGTCAGCAGCTTTGTTGTATTATAAATGGTAGTAACTCCCTTATTAGAATAAAAACCCATCCCTTGCTGACAGGCCATTTGCAAAAAGAGAAAGAAGGGTTAAAATGTCTGTAATAGTTAAATCAACCATTATTCAATTTTAGTAGTAATTTTCACAAAGCACAACTAGAAGTGCAAGTCCATTCAACATTAACCTTTGCAGAATGATTCATGGCCTGGATTTAAACATCAGTTATTACCTAAATTGTAAACTGTCTTTTTTGGATATAAGCCGTATATTGAACTGTATTCTTCCTGCTAATAGTTATTAATCAAGATGAAACATATTATAAGTAACACTTCCTATAAAATTTATATGACAAAGTTGTATTAACATGAGTAAATATGAGAATTGAGCTGCGATCCCAGGCTTATTGATGTGGACCAATGGAGTAGATACTACATGGCTTGTGATCCCCCAAGCTAAAGAGGGACTTCAGCTTGCTCAGACTGTGTACTTGGAAAAAATGACATTGTTTTAAAGGGAATCAGCTCATTCAGGCCCTTGCCCCTTTTGGATTATGATGCATGATTGTATGCAGTAGGCACAAAACTACTCCAGGAAGTTCAATTAGCCAGTTTTTTTTCTTCAGCAGGGAGAAAATACTTACCTTTGACAGAAGCTCCTCTTTGTTCATTAATATATCTCTCCAGCAGTACAGGAAGAATCATGAAGGGCCAGTGCGTACTTCAGGGAGACATTCTTAAGAGTGGATATAAAAGCTACGCACAGAGAACCAACACTTCGTGCCATTAATGCAGGTACATTAAAAATTGGCAAGAGCCTTTTTTCTTTCTTCGAACCACTGCTTTTTATTTTTACATATCAACAGCCATTGACTTTTAAATGTGACAGGAGAGGTTCATTTAACACTGCAGAGTTTAAATCCCAGCCCAAAAGCTGTGTGCATTTTGAATAAACCTAACAGTGAACCTAGCAGCAAACAGGATCAGGAGATTGATGGGGATGCACAATGAAGAAACATTTTTTAAGTGGTGGTGGCACTCAGTGCTAGTGTCCGTGCATTGTCTTTTACCTGCACCCTGAACATGTTTCTTTTTGAAGGCATTTGCACAAGGAGCAGAAAGAAGAGAAGCGTGGGATTGCTAAGCAAAAGCAGAACTGGAAGTCTGAGGTGCAGGGGAGGGCACAATTCAAAGAACAGAGGTTGGGTCACCTCCTTGGGGAACAGAGATCACCAGTCACTGTCCTCTGTGTCCAAAGATTTTTGCTCCCACAAAGCATTCAGGATGAAATCCAGGTGTCTGCTCACAGGCCTCAGGCTGCCATGACTGCTTCTCAGCTGCCTCTTCCCAAAGCGACCGATGGGGCGAACGCCACGGCCCACGTACCAAAAAGGGTCTATCTCAGGACCTGGAATTCAAAGCAGGAAGTGAGGCTATACCTCTGCACTTGGAGGCGATGTTTCCTGAACATCTTGAGGATGTTAGACAGCTTACTTGTAGCTCAGGAAAAAATAAAAAGGGAAAGGCCACAGCAGACACACAGCTTACTGGTACCTTTGAGGGTTACCTTCCATGTGTAGAGCCCAAAGGAAGAGGATTCAGATGCAAAATTAATTTTCCCTCTGGGCTGCAACCTGCATTTCTAACATAAGCCAGAGGGCCCATTGAAATTTTCTGCAATAGGTACCAGTAGGTACACTATTTTTACAGGATAATAAATCCACTGGATTGCAGAGAGGTTCCTACATGAGAGGTAAATACAAAAAGTTAATTCTTTTTCGCTTAGGAAGTTGTTTTCATGGATAACTATTTTTTTTCTTTTAAAGCTCTGACACAAAACTTATTTTTGTGGTCTAGTGCAGTTTTGGGGCAGGTGTGCAGAAGGTTATAGATGTATTACAAGACTATAATATTAAAAAGATTATTTTTAAAGTATCAGAGACTATGTATTAAAAGATACAGCAGCAGGGAGATTCTAAAACATGCTGGAGATGATGCCACCCTAAGGAAATCCCAAATCATTTCAGAGCCAGATAACTGTCAGGAACAGGAATAAATTACAATTTAAGTGCATTATATATCATCCCAGTCACATGAAAGTCTCAGTCAAGGCAGGAGGATTTTCCACTGTGCATTTTGATTCTTGAACAGAGGAAAAAATTCACTTTGCCTTTAAATTTCTGCATAAATACATTTTTTAAGTCTTTCAGCACAGCGTTTAACAGCCTTCCTACTAAACAAAATACAAGAAACTTCCTTTTTTTTTTCACCTGTGTACCTAGAACCTGAGGTTCCCAACATCTCTGTCTTCTTTAATGGGGAGAGGTGTGGCACTGAGCCCACACACCTTACTCTCCACAACCACTCTCTCCCACTTCACCTACAATTATTAGCCTATGCTCCTTGAGGGAAGATGAGATTTCTTGGTAAGATTTTCTGAAAGATCTTTAGGATTGTGTGCTAGTTTTAACTTGTGGTACATGGTATCATCGCTGACCTGGATACGATCAGTTCTTCAAAGCATCTCTGAATGGAGGTACTTCAACCACTTGTATTTGGACTTTCAGACAACTCGTGGTACCAGACAGAATTGAAGATGTCTGTAAAGTGAAATTAAGTTTCTGAGTCCTCTCTTTCTTTTTATTATATAGAAGTAGTTGTGCAGGTCTACAGAACATAGCTGAAAATTTGGTGCTTAAATATTTGATGTATACCACTTTACCTTTTCTTGTTTGTCCTTTGCACATTAGTGTCTTCTCTGATATTTATCAAAAATATTGCTATTTGCCTTGGCTAATTAAGGGCTGTGAGAAGGACATGAGGTTCTGTGTATGCACTGACAAGTGCAAATGGAAGCACAGGGACTCACACCAAGGTTTCACCACAGAAACACCTGCGTAATTTGCTGCTGAACTTTGCCTGACAGCCCTGATCCCTCAGTGCAGCAGAGGCTGTGGGGTCACCATGCCAGGTGAGGCTCATACTTACTTCTGTTGTCTATCTGATGTTTAAATGGCCTGCTCTGTCCCGAAGCAAAGCTGAGCGACACCAAGAGCATCAGGACGTAGACAGTGACTAGCTTTAAGTGGTTTGGTGACCACTGGGCACGCGGTGTCCAGGAGATTGGATGCCACATGACGAAGCAGTGGTGGGAAGGCTGTAAGGAGAAGCGTGAACAGGGGAACATGTATGAGTTAAAGCTCTCAAGGTGAAGGAACATGTCAACTGTAAGGGTATGTTGCCATCCATCAGTGCCATTCCACGGCTCTGAGTTCTGTGGAACGCTCATGCTGGGGATGTCCTGGACATTTCTGTTTGAAGGCAAAGGCTATTAAGTGGGCCATCTACTGAGGTAAAATCTGGAGAGTTTTTCTCTCCAGCAGTGAAAGCCTTCACAGGGCACTAGAGTCCTGGCCCTGAGCTCACTGCTGATTCTCTATGGCACTCTGTATGACCACAGCCATTGGCCACCAAAGTATGTTTTAGCCACTACCTCCAGCATCTTTTCCTTGGTGGTAAAATGTGCTAACATTTGTGTTTTGCACGCTCATTTTACAACTAAATGCATTTCAGTATGAATGGCAATGCTCCTCCTGTGCCGTCACACCCTTTTTTTGCCAACATGCAAAATTACAAATTCCAGTTACAGTTTCCATTGATAGATGTCCCAGTTCTGTAAATGCACCCAGATGCAACAGAATGAGAAATCCCTCCAGGCTCCCACAGGATGGGCTGGGCAGAACAGAAGGTGCTGAGCTGGGAAAATTGCATCCAGGAAGGGGAGGGAGCCAGACTCTGGTTACCATTGTCTCTGGCATTTTGTACAACCTTCCTCACAGCAGCTCTCCTGGCTGTCACACCAGGACAGTCTGTCTTGTGACATTCAAGGTGTGCCTCTACATTTGACATCCTGGAGCCTCTGCCTATAGAGCGGGAGCCTATTTGCTTAAGCATCATGTAAGTGATGTAGATATACAGGCACAGAGGCTGTAGGAAAACCTCTCAGCTGTGCCTACTCAGAGGCTTCTCTTTGTGTATAGGTGGAATTTTTCCCCAGTTGCTTCCAAAATCGTAGCCTGCTTTTAGTACAGGCAGAGTGGGAATGAAAATCTTTGATGCAAGATGCTCCCAAACACACCAAACAGGCAACACAGCACAAACACACGAAGAAGTTGGTTGTGTCTTTCACTGAAATGCAGTCAAAAGCTCCTTCTCCCTAGTATTCAGTGAAAGTTTCTCAAGGGCTTTTCCCCACGCTGACAGTTGCTTACCAGGCAGCTTAGAGGAAAGTGATTTTAACTCATGATTTCAGAACTGCAAATTAACTTTTTCTAACTTGAATATCTCATGACAATCTCATGACAACCAGGACTAAATTATCTTAGCATGTAGAACTACATGGGATAAATTCTACCTTCAGTTTCAGCTGGGGTGTCTCTCCTGTTGCTCCATTTTTAGCAAAACTTAGGTTCAGTGAGACAAAAAGAAGGTGTTTTGAGGCATCTCTGTGGTGTGTTTACAGGGCTGCTGACAGGTTTTCCAGGTTGTTTGCTCTCTGGTTTTGTATCTTGGGTTTTTTTGGGGGGGGAACTGAGTTACAGAAAGGAAGAGCTTGCTTTCATTGTTGATGAAAGACAAAAATACAGGGAAAAGCTTTTAGCACACACTTTTTCCTAAGCACTGCTGTGCTTCAGTCCCCCCCAGCTGGTTCTGTGCCTGAATCAGCCACTGCAGCCACTTTCTACAGCACTGATATGTATTGAACTTTTTGTTCATCTCCTTGTCCTGGCTAGAGTTTCTGTGAAGCACATCACTCCCACTGCTCCTCAGTGTAACATGCTACCCCTGAACTATCAGGGCACTCAGCATCCCTAATCCTCCCTAATTCTTCCTACATCTAATTGTCCCACCACTATTCATATGGGAAGAAACAGAGACTGAGGTACTGCCACAAACTTGACCCTGAGCATTTCTAACACCCAGCTCCATCTTCTCACAAAGCAAAAAGCCTGGTTACCCATGCACAGTTCTTTTCAAGAGTCATGTGGCTGAGATGGTCTGTGATATCCTGCAGCTTTCTTCCAAAAGGAAAACTGAAAAAAAAACGAGACCTCACACAGTCAAGCTGTGTGCCTCCACTTTCAACTATTAAATAATCATAAAAATTTTAAAACTGACTAGTTGCAACAAAACTTGACACAATTAAAAGTTTCAGGAATAATTTTGCACCTGGAGCTCAGCAAAATTCAGTGCCACTGTCATTTGATCAACCTGCCACTTCAGCTTGGTGCCCAAGCAGAATCTTTAAATTTTGGCTGAGAAACATCTGTAAAAGAAGTCTGGCAACTTTCATCGACATGATAGGGGAAAATTAAAGCCACAAATGAAACTACGGAGAAGCAGCAGTATCACAGCTTGCCATGGGTCTGCTTCACAAAAGGGTCGGAGACCAGCCTGGCTCTTCCTCTGGGCACACAGGGGCTCTGATCATACCAAACTCAAGCTCTGCTGCAGATCCATCAGATATAACCCTACCACGATTGTTCTCGGAAGACAAGGGGCTATTAACCCTTTACACCCTAAACCAGCACCTTCCTTACGATCAGCAGCTGTGTACACCCCTCCGATGCAAATGTGAAAGGCTTTCCTCTTTGAAAGCAGCGTTGGAAGCATCCCCGAGGGATCAGACCCCGCGTGAGCGCAAGCCAGGCTCGTTTCAGGGCCGAGCAGGAGAGGTGCAGGGCTGTGCTGCGGATTCCTGCCCGTGCTCTCCCTGCAGGGCACAGCACTGCCCGCGGGGTCAGCTACCCTGCCTCGGCACGGGCTGCTTCGCTAACAAAAACTGGGCAAAAGTTACTGAGCAGAGGGCACAGCTGTGCACGTTAACCTAGGTAAACTAAAGGCAAAAAAGAAAAAAGGATTTTCAGCAGAAAGAGCCTGGACAAGTGCTGAAGCAGACAGGGGAAGGCACTCACCTGTGTGCACCAAAGCTGCTTCCCAGGTAGTCGCTGCTCCAAGCAGAAGCAGGGCAGCTGATGGGGGCATGTGCCTTTTATATTGGAGGGAAGTGGACTTGAAGCAGGGAGGGGGAGTCAAGAGGTGGGCCAGCAGGACGTCAGCAGTACTAGTGAGCAGGATTTAAATTTACAGAAGGAGGGGTAGGAGAACGGAGGCTCTAGTAGAGAGCCATTGATCAGGGCAGGGAGCAGGAATTGAGGGCGGTNGGGGGAGGCATGGCAGGACACATGACTGAGGCCCCCAGGCCCACCAAGAAAAGAGCAGAGGGAAGGGGGCTGCTGCCATGTCCCTATGGGTGGCAGGGCACAAGACATATGGGAGCAGCTACACCTTCTGCACAGAAGAGCCAAGCTCTCTGTGCTGCCCAGCCAAGATGCTCTGAATAGCATGTCTGCAGGGGGAACACTCGTGGCTGAGGATGAGCTGTGGGGAGAAAGAGCAGCAAGCTGGAACAGTCAGTCCACACACTCCTTCCCTAGCCCTTGTCCCTCTTGCTGTTGTTCCATCTTTGCATTTTGCTTAGGATCTTACTTGATGGCAGCTCTTGTTTCCTTCAGCCCTAACCCACAGCTGGGATCAACCGACCCATTTGTAAGCTTTAAGTCACACTGCAGCACAACACACAAATAGCTGATGAAGTCAGTACTGATTCAGTGCTTAAGCAGGTCCTTACCAGTTTTGTGGCAGAGAAAATTTCATCTGCATGAGGCCAGCATCTCAAGCAATATTGTATTTCCACAATAGGTGTCTCTTCCAAGTGGTTATTTTTAACTTTGTCTCCTGACTAAAGTGTCACCACGGCCTTGCTGTTAGAGATCTTGCTGCTCTGGAAGCTCAGACCTTGTTTACTCTGGAGGTTTGCAGGGGAGCAGCAGCTGAGCTGGCAGGTGCTTTGCTCCTTGGGCACCATCCTGCAGAGAGGCTGAGATGTGAAGCATTACTGGGCTGCCTGGGAGCCACAGGCTCCCTCTTCGCAGACCCATGTTCATGCTCCGTTCCTGGTGAGATACCTGAAGGAACAATTTTAAGGCTGTGTTTTTTGAAAGGGGGCTCTGAGGCCTGACCCCACCCATAAACTGACACTGCATAGGAAATGCTGCAATCCCATTAGGTTGAAGAGGAAATTCAGTAGCAACTATGTTCAGTTTTTCTATGAAGATGTTTGGGAAAACCGCAAAGCACGAATAATGCTGTTTCACTGTAGGCACCTCTCAAAAGAAATTGAACTGTTTTATTTCCTAGGGGCAGTTTGTGGGGTCCTTCTATGAGGAAGCATGGTGAAAGGTTGCCTGACCCTTCTCTTACCATCCAAGCATCCAGTACCACTGGGAGAATATGGTCACTAACTGCAGGGATTTTTCATTTCTGTGTAATAGTTTGTTTTATAGGTACATGTATGAATGAGAATGGTAAAGAAGCCTGAGAAATATTCTTCCGTTCTCCAATTTCCACACAACAACATCTAAAAAAGTGTCTTCCTCATCCAAGTTTTCAAGAGTTTACTCAGACTACTCAGGATCACAACTGCAAAACATGAAGAGCACTTCAAGTCCATGGTAGCACAAAAGGTCTTCCTACAGCTATCACAATCAATAATAGATATACATGCTTTTCTGAGAAACCTCCTTTTAGCATGTTCCCTTTGAACCTTGCAAACACTCCCTACCTAAAAATCAATCTGCATCCAAGAACGAGACAGTGACTGTGCTTCTGCTCTGCTAATTTTGTGTGCATGTGTGTAGAGGGATTCTTCTTTGTAAGTAAAACGCTTCATGGCTTCTCATTGTAGATCTTTTCCCTTACTGCTTTTCACATTTATTTTGACCAGAAAATGTGAGTATCCTTTCATGATCTCTAGTGGGCAATTGCTGGAGTAAAGATTTTTAGTCTCCAGGATATGCAGGACCCTTTCTTGCTTTGTTGTTTCCCTAGTGATCCTCTCACTTTAAAATAGAAGCAAAACTTTCTTTCATCCCATTTACTTTTTCTAGTCTTGCTGGCACTGCAATGTGAGCCTTTCAATAGCACTGGTAATTTTCACCGATTGTCACCTATATGGAAGTTACCACATAAAACAAAATTATACAATGTCTTCATGTTAAGAATGTTTCCTTACTGATAAAGGCTGCTTGCAAAATAATATGCCATACAAAAATAAAATAAAAAGAAAGCTCAACCACACACCAAAAAAAAATAAATCATTATTAGGAGAGCCAGCATTTAAAATGCTCTAATACAATCACCTACCTTCATTCTGGCCCAAAACTGATCTACTGCAGTATCTTGGTTTTGACAGTGGACAACAAAGGACATTTATGGAAAAGTCTAAAAACAGGGTAGCGTATTTTCACATTCCCCACTGTATTCTTCTCAAAGACCCTTGAGCTCAGTAGTCCAAAACCAAATGTTTCTTTGCAGTAGCCCTTCATGGGCTCGTTCTCTTTCACTGTTGCTTCCTGAACCCCCAGGAAGCATCCAGAAACTTGTGTGCCAAGGACTTCACAGTTCTTTCTCTTCTACAAGAAGGATCACAGCTATGCATCTGTTGTGGACACACTCCTTGCCAGTTTCAAGAGCTTACACTTTAACTTTCATTCAAGTATTTTCATTTTTGCTTTTCAATCATTCTGACTTCATGAAAGGCTACGATAAAATGTTCCCAGCAATGAAGAGTAATAAATTATGTGACAGTCTGTTTAAATGAGCCTCATCAGGCATTTCTCCTACCAAAGTAAACTTTACTCCATCCTCATTCACTGGACATCATAATTTCTATCCACCAGGCCCAAACTGAACCATCACAGTGCTATGTACCGTACTCAGAAGCTTTCACAGAAATCATCCTGGCTTCTCAGGGTCTTTTCAGGCAGCTGTGATTTTATTTTGTTACCCCGTTCATAGCAGGGCTTATGCTTTGGCTGAGAAAAGCAAGTCACCTCATGCACCACAGAAATGTGAAATCCACTCAGATTTGGGAGAAACTGGGAAAGAGCTGTCAAGGGAATGAGGGCTGTGAAAGATTGAACTGGAATCATCTAGAGGACAGCCTGGTCTGTAGTGAGTGAAGGTGCAGAGGTTTGTGTATTAAAATTTTCCTTCTTTTCCTGTTTCTGAGGGAGAGGCTGGGCACATGCTGTTTTTATAGAAGATCCTTGAGAAGAACTCAAGTCCTGCCTCACACACAATTAAAGGCTCCTGCACATAAAATTCCTGTGTAAGATGCCAACAGTGAACTACAGTTTTGATGAAAAATTCTGCAGTTCAGTTTTCTCAAAGAACTAGACCAAATCTTCCTTTTTTCTGTACTTCTTTTGCTGGTTAGAGCCTTCCACAAACAGAAATTGAAAAACCACAAAAGCAAAGACATTTGATGCAGTTGGGTGGAGAAACAGAAACTTTTTTCTACCTCAGCCCACCACTCTCATTGTTTCACATACCAGTCTGGGAAAAGTTTGCAAATGCCTTGAACTATGTCTGACCTATGAATCTGCCCAGCCTTCTGCAGTGTGGTGGAGGTTCAGTTGCACTAAATGAGTTTGGAAGACTCATGAAAAGTTGTATTTAAACCTATTCAAAATCCATGTCAGTTCACTCAACCAGATGAATAACATCTCAGCTGAGATAACATTCACCTTTACAAAGAAACTGTTCTCTACTAACATTCAGGTTCAGAGAAAAGACTGGCGTTATTTTGGAGCTACTTTTTTTTTTTATTTTGAGAAAGAGGACCATCTAGTGGTTAATGCCAAAATTATCATCTTGTTTGCAATCATTATTGAGCAAGGAATGAACCCCCCCACGTTTCAAACGAAAGCCTGTGTATCCTGAAATCTGACCATGTAGACAAGCTCAGCCAAACTACACATAACCCCATCCCTCTTGAGTTAGGCTGGGTATCCAGGTGTTTATCACCAGCACAATTTCCCATTTGCCCAGTCTCCCAGTTAGCACATGTTTGTTGGGACAACTTGTTAGCAGCTGGGCAGCTCTGTCATAGGCTACAGCTCAGGACTTCAGCCACTCTCCACAAGCCCTTCCTTAGCACACTGTGGAGGCTTTGCACCAGAGTTGGAGCCTGGATGGAAAAATACAAGTCAGGCTTGGCATGGTTACAGCCACCTTCAAAACTATTCTGCTGATGGGAGAGGGAGGATTTCTTCTGACACTTTTGCTATTCCTCTTCCCTGATAGAAAGCTACTGGGCAGCCTTCTGCACAGAGGTTTGGGATGTGTAGATTCCCAATGGAGCTGGATATGGTAGGTAGAGTCATGTAGTGAGAGCAGGGAAGAATAAAGTTCAAGAAAAATAATCAAGTTTGGAAATAGTTTTGCATATCTCACAGGGATCCAGGACTTTAATGTTATTTTGACAATGCCAACATCAGGCCAGCAAATGCCAGCTTCTGGCACTGGAGTGGAGCAGAATTTGTGTACAGAGTAGTTGCACTGCTGGCGTGCAGGATGGAAATTAGTGCTGCTACGTGCCATCTGCACATTTCATGCACAATCACTTTGTCAGGCAACTTAAACTGCTCTTTGGACACCATGTCCTTCAAGCAGTAATTGGGTTTCCAGGCTGTTGCAGAGGACAGGTCAGCATGCAAGCCTGACATTTTCTGGTAAGGCAGGCTGCAGGGCCATGTATGGGAGATCTGCCTACAGAAGCAGGCCCTAATTAAATTAAATTTTGGCTTTGTAAAAGTCCCTAAGGTATAAAACTCAAAATATTAGTGTGCGGCACTGAAAATAATAGTGGTATATATTAGAATTGTGTCTGTAGGAAGTGAAAAACAATATTGTTCATTCTGGTTATTACAGAGGGGCAAGTGCAGACAAAGGTGGCCTTTTACGTGCACACAACCAAAGACAGATGTCACACAGAGTCCTAAACTAAAGCCCAGGTTTAGCCCTACTGTGTGGGTGACTTTTTTTCCTTATGTGAGGCTTTCTTGTGCCATTCCCAGCCCATTTTTCCAACACAGCAGATCTTTGGAAGAACAAAGATTCTCCCACTAGTCTGAGTTACCCATTGCTCCTCAAGGGCACCTGATGTGCTTCTGAGACTACTCAGTGAAGGTGAGGTTCTGCACTAGGGTGACATTTTTTACAAAAGTGTACTTTATGGCTTCAGTATGTCATATTTATCATCTGCATGGCAGTGAGCCCCTGGTTTTAATCCCTGCAGCTTATCCAGTCATAAATAACCTCTAACGATTCACAAACAGCTTGACAGATGAACTGAAATATAGTAAAAGGCAAGCAAGGGGATCTCTAATTGGTATTCATAACCAGGTCTTGCAACTATAACATTTTAAATAGCTTGAAGCCGTGATCAAGTTAATTAGAGATGATGTTCTCTTTTGGCACTAGAGTTGGCAGGTTATATATTAGTCATGGAAAGACAAGAGTCTCATTCCCAAAATATTGCTTAAACCCTGATGTCTAATATTAGTGAATGAGATTAACTCCAACCTCAGCTCTGGGACAATCTGAAATTGAACAGGTTTTGAAATCTAAAATTTAACAGTTTTTGAAATTTGAAATTTAGCAGTTAAGCAATAACAACTCTTACCTAAACTTAGGTTTTAAACCTATTTTAATTGCTTCTATCCCTTTTGGTTGCTGCTGGGCCATGTCTGCTTTGCCCACCTTTCTTCAGTCTGGTGTGACCAGAAGCCCCACACAACCAGGACTTTCACAGGTCTACTGCCACAATGGGAAGGACTCAGTCAGATCAAAGCACCTCAGGACAGCCATCCTGTTGAGGGGCAATAGCAGAAGCACATCTCCAGCAGGATGCCACCTGCTTCTCTGCACAGACACCAAAGTTTGGTGCAATGTGCTGGCACAGACAGGATTTGTGTCGGACCTTAGTGATGGATGTGACACCAAGACCTGCAGCTCCCTCTGAGGAGGACAGTAAAGGGAGAGCTCTTTGCATTGACACAGCCCCACAGAGACCCCGCCAATTCACATGGACATTGTGGAAGGCTGCCAAGAGAACAATGCAGGTGCTGGCCATCACCTTTGTTTTAATTGCTGCAGAGTGCATGCCAAGCTGTGCAGTTGGGGGTTGTTTCCATTCCCTCAGCAGCTGCCAGAACTATGCGTTGTTGTTTCATTTTAAGGATAACAAAGTCACATCTTCTTGGCTTATAAAGGAGCTTTGTTGCTTCCCAGACACCCAATCTCATTTGTCTGTAAACTGTAGGATGAATTACACAGATGCCCAGTGAGCCCATAGGACTGGATTAACCCTGAAGTGAGAATTATAAGTGTGAAACTATTTTAAATGCATGAAGATTTGGAGTAAGCAGAAGAACTGACACAATGACTGGAATACTCAGCTCAACCTGCAGACTCAGACTTAGGGTTTGTGTCTGAAGATCCACTGTTCCTCTCATCCATGGTCAGGCCTGTCCCCAGCCTTGTCCTCCTCAGTTGTTTCAGCACAACTGTTGCAGGATTATGCAGGTAGAGTGGATCTGAGGCTTTAACCTTTGAGTTTATTTTTTAACTCAAATCAGTTTGCTGATCTGGCTCGTCCCAGTGCCCCACTGACACTGGTACTGCTGCAGCCAAAGTAACAAAAAACAGTGGCTGGGAGAAAAAAAGAGCAATGGACCTGCTTTGCCACTTGGAAAAAGTTTCAGGGGATGATGATGGAAGAGCAAAAGATACAAAATCTTGCAGAGAGACATAAGATTAGCAAAAATATAACAAGAGCCAAAAGTTCTTCACATTAGTAGTAATATAAGTTTTCTGAGAGAGTTGGCATTGATATTCTGGGGTCATATGCCTGAGGATAGGTGTCCTGAGCTTCCTCAACCTTCCCAGAAGGTTTCTCTGCATCCTTAATCCACAGACATTGTCCAAATTGTGGCCTCAAGCTCTTGTCTCATCCTTCCTTTACTGCCCCAACAGTGCCTTTTGCAGCTGCTTGGAAATGAGTTAAACAGCCCTCCTCTACAGCCCATAGTGCAGTGAAAGGTTGAATCAACGATGGTAGCAAAGAGTAAGCAGAGGTTTTGTGCCATGGCAAATGGCCTTGCTTTCCCCATGGGAAAAAGAAAAGCTTCCTTGCAAAGTGCCAGGACTAGAAACTTTCTCAGACCATTGCACACTGGCATTCATAAAACTACTGCAGTGCTGATCCAGACCTTGGATCACAGAAAAGAAATATCCCTTGGGTATAAGAGGACTGAAGTTTAGCATAAAAGCCAAAAAGGAAAAAAAAAATGGAAGAGAAATACAGGTTCTGCCACTTCTGCCAGTGGAATTAGCTTATTGTACATCTGCAAAGCCATTAATCACCTCATGAGGACTGGCAAGCTTTGTAACACCTGCACATCTTTTTAAAGACAAACTTTTCCTATTGCAGTCCCTATACTGCCGATATCCTCCCACATCAGGGATGGGCAGTGAGAAGCTGTCATACAGGAATCCTGTGAGGCCACATGGCGGCCCCTAGGTACTGGGGAACAGCAGCTGTGTCCACTTGACAGAGTGCAAAGTTCACAGAATCACAGGATAGTTAGGTGTGGACTGGACTCTTGAGACCATCTGGTCCAACCTCCCTGCCATGGCAGAGTCACCTCGAGCAGGTGACACAGGAACATGTCCAGGTGGGTTTGGAATGTCTCCAGAGATGGAGGCTCCATGACTCCCCGCTTAGCCTGTTCAGTGCTCTGCCTCCCTCAGTGTAAAGAAATTCTTCCTCATGCTGAGGTAGAACTTCTTGTGTCTCCAAGTTATGCCAAAGTGGAGACATGGGCAGTTTGTGGAGTGCTGACTGCCTCCCTCACCATTTAAAGCAGCATTTTGTCCAGTGAGGGGGGGGTTTCCAACATATTTTACTGGGGAAGGGGGAGCACTCTCCCAATTTCAGATCAGTGGGAAAAGTAGCCAAGCCAAAGGGATGTGAGTATAGAAGAGCCTTCATGGGGGTCACCCTTGCTGGGGCACAGGGGTCTCTGAGGGCCAGCACAATGGAGAACAAGGGACTCCAGCAACACACCAGCACTGCTGTCAGGGATGCATGTGGGAGAACATTGTTGTGAGAAAGGACACTGGGTGCTGGAATGGGTCCAGAGAAGGGCAATGAAGCTGGTGAAGGGCCTTGCACACAAGTCCTGTGAGGAGCAGCTGAGGGAGCTGGGGGTGTTTAGCGTGGAAAGAGAAGGCTCAGGGGTGACCTTACTGCTCTCTACAACTGCCTGAAAGGAGGTTGTGTCCAGGTGGGGGTCAGTCTCTTCTCCCAGGCAACTAGCAACAGGACAAGACAATGTAGCCGCAGCCTGCACCAGGGGAGGTTCAGGTCGGACATCAACAGGAATTCCTTCGCAGGAAAGGTGACTACACATTGGAATGGGCTGCCCACGGAGGTGGTGGAGTCACCGTCTGGACGTGGCACTCAGTGCCATGGTCCAGTTGACATGTTGATGCTCGGCCATGGGTTGGACTCCATGACCTCAGAGGACTTTTCCAAACTGACGATTCCGCGGTTCCGTGCCCCGGGCTCCTGAGGGGCCGTCACGCGCCGGACGCCATTTTGTGCGGAGCGCGGCGGGCGGCGCCCGTTGGCAGTGCCGTGGGGCGGTGCGGGCGAGGGGCGGGGGATCTCTCCCTCCNCCCGCGGTGACATTGAGCGGTGTCGCCGTGGCCGCGGTGCTCCGTGAGGCAGCGCCGGCGTCTCGTCCTTGTCCTCCCGCGCCACCGGCCTCGGGACGTGCTCAGTGTGTGCGGCGAAGAGACCTCGAGCGTCCGGCTCAGCCCCTCGCTGCTCCCGTAGGAGGGGCTACCATGTTCTCAGCTCTGACACCCCGTATCACGGGCTCGTACCCTCTGCAGGGGAAATAATTTCATCAGTTACAGTTGGTTTGCTGCCGCATCTTATCCTCAGCAATGTCTCCAAACGCTATACAAGCCCTGCAAAAGCTATTGTTTCTACAGAATGAGCTACGCAGATGGCAGATCATTTCTTTCCTTTCAGCGGGGAAGTTTAACCGTGCCTGGCCAGCGTTCTCCTCCTGCCTTATCTATAAGCAGCAGAAGTGAGCAAATTAGCACTTTATACAATAGAGTCAGGCTTTTGGTCGCAGTTTTGATTCCAGTCTTCTGCACGTATAAGCCATGTGAGAAGGTTACGTTCAGTCAGTCGTGATTTGGGAGCTCACCCTGTACTTAAGGAAGGTGCCACCGAGAGGATTTGTTTGAAGGGATCCAGTGTTGACACCTACAGTGCTGGCTTATTTCCAGCCTAGAGCCCTAAACTCTGCCAAGCTGTCTTGGCTTATCTGCAGCCTAAAGTCCTAAACTCTGCCAAGTGATCCTCATGCCCAAGTCCTCTTTTTCTTTCACTTTTTCTTTGACTAAAATTTTCTGTTAGTGTTTGCACCACAAGCTGTGGGAGACAGTAAAATTCAACATGGTTTAACAAATTCCATAGTAGAAGTTGAGCTAGCCAAGATTCCCAATGCTGTACTTGTTTCCTGTGGTGCTTATATCCTCATGCTTTCCATGCCTTTAATGCTTGTGTCATTCTTGTTTCTACAAGGATCTGACAGTCTACAGCTGAACTACTTCCTTTTGTGTTTCTGCTGAAGTTCTACTCATTTGGAGCATTTCTCTCTAGTGGATGGCAAAACTTTACCAGTGTTTTTAGATCTGAGTTTCGAATGGAAGTCTGGGAAATTTGTAGCATGCATGGCTATTGAACCTGCATGGACTCTTAAGTATTGTTCTAATTAGTACAAAAAATTACTTGTGATTATTCTTGAAAAGTAACAAAGTACTTCATGCTTCAAGGTTTATTTGGAGCACCTGACTAGGAGACTTGTAGAGATGTAAAATTTCTTGATTGAGTGTTGAATATGTTTTTGTGGAATACAGAGAATAAGCAGTGTTAAGCCAGAACCCCCCTTTCTTTCTAAAAGTAATTTTTGTTTTATCTGTGCTAGCTTAAAGGCTAAGCTTGGAAGAATTTGAGAACTGACCTTTCTTTAGTCTAAGCCTAAATTCATATTGTTACATCTCTTGACTGAAGCTGCTGACTGCAGGAGTGCTGGTTTACAGGCAGCCTTTGACATCTGTTAGAGTGTATCTCTCTGTAATTTCTATTAGTAGCCAAGAGTTACATCCATGCCTTAACACGCTGCTAGTGTGGTAACTACTGCAGTGTAAGACTTCTGTTCTGGACCTGTAAGGGAGTGTGTGTTCGAGAGCTTTTTTATTTCTCTGTTCTTATCAGTTGATCTGATAAGAGCTACAGTTGCTTTATTTCACTTTAAATGTATGCAGCTGCCTAAAACTTATGATTGGTGTTCTCTCAGAACCATGTTTTCAGGTTCAGGATTTACAGTTTGCAGGAAACAATGAAGTAAACTGATACTGTAGCAGTAAACTGTTCATACCTAGGAAGGCATGGGAGAAACTAGGTGCATGGTAGTTGAGAGGGCTGTCCTGAGTGTGTAGTGTAATGATGCTTAATACAGCTGTAGAAAAAGCACTTTGGTTTTAACAGGGTGTTTTTAAACAGGGATTGAATCTCACGATTATACCCTGAATATAATAATTTTTTGTGAAGTGAGAATATTCCTTCTTAGTTTTGAACGTGGGTGTTTTCCTTGGTGGGAATTACATGAATCTCTTTCCTCCTGCAGACCCCTTTGCTGATGCAACCAAGGGCGACGACTTACTCCCGGCGGGGACTGAGGATTACATTCATATAAGGATCCAGCAACGAAACGGAAGAAAGACACTAACAACTGTTCAGGGCATTGCAGATGATTATGACAAGAAGAAACTTGTGAAAGCTTTCAAAAAGGTAAAGTTGCTGATTTGATTTGACAATAATTATATATAAAGGAGTAAGATAGCTTTTAATACTAAGCAACAAAATACTTGTTTCACTTCATTCTTTCCAGTGCACACCGCTTTCATATCTGAGTCTTTTCTCTGTCTCAAAACACCTATCAGTGCCTATTACACTGGTTTTTGCTAAAAAGTTAAACATTTCTATCTTATAAAGAAGTAAATAAAATATAGTCTGAATATTTCTTTAAAATTTCACAGATACATGGCTTTGTTGATGTAAAGAATAATATCAGTTTAAAGTAGAGCTCGTTTTTATTTCTGCCTCTGTTACAGCTGGGTTGTTGCTCAAAATAGAGGCCTTTAGTTTTGCCAGGATAAAAATACTTATTTTAAAATAGTGTGCAGTTGAAAGTCTGTATCTTATGACTTTGTTTTTCATTCTTGCAATGACTGTTGACCATTTCCTTCTGCATGGTAGCTAATCCTGTCATTCCTGAATTTATCATCAGCAGTTTAGATTGTGTTTGTATATATCAGCAGATATGTTCCTTTTGCTCTAAAATGGAGCCAGTAAAATTGATTTAACCTTTGCCTGGCTTGGCATCAAAATCTAGTAAGCAGCTTCTGAAACAAAGTTCTCCTGAAAAGACTGACTAAGCAAAATCATGATGTACATCAGATGTCTTATAATATGAATGTTTCTCTCTTAGAAATTTGCTTGTAATGGTACTGTGATTGAGCATCCTGAGTACGGTGAAGTTATCCAGCTGCAAGGTGACCAGAGGAAGAACATTTGCCAATTCCTCTTGGAGGTGAGGGACTGCAGATAAATATCTAAACCTCTCTGGAAGCAGTAGGGTGACAGGTGGTACTGATGCTAATTAACCAGCTAAAGATGGCCACTGTAGTTTCTTTGTATTTTCAGCCAGAAAGTAAAATGACACTTGCAGGATGAGAGTAAGTGCTTGGTAAGAATCAAAGCACTGTAGAATGCCTTTATGCTGTTACAACATACCATGTATTCTCTGCAGTGCAACTTGAGTTCTGTGCTTGTAAAATCAAGTGTTCGATGCAAACCATAATCATGATACTGAAAACACTGTAAAGAGGCTTACTCTGATGCAAATGGTCATGCAGAGTTGTTATACTGTCAAAGAGTAAGTCCTAGGACTACAGCAATCAGATGTCTGATAAGATTTTGTTTAGTCAATTCTTCTGCTTGGCTCAGAAACACTCTGTAAACTAGAAAAATGTTTCATTGAGTATATACAGTGTATAGCAGTTTCTTTAAGCAAAGTGTTAGATTGTGGTAACTTAGTATCACTGTAATAGCCTAAAGAATGTAAGCTTTACTAAAATACATTGTTTCTCTCTTTTAGATTGGCATTGTCAAGGAAGAACAACTGAAAGTTCATGGTTTCTAACATACCTGTACTCTTATGAAGAACCCTGCAGTATTGGTCTTACCTATCCTGGCTCTTCTGTGAAAAATGAATCTGTGCAGTGAATGGACTTCCCTGTTACCTGAACATTTACAATTTGATTTGCATGACTGCATGAAACAGGTGGTGTGTAGACTAGAAACACATAAGAAAACTTCAGTAAGATGGTAATAAAGACACTTGTGAACTTTAACACATTTCCAATGGAAATGTATTAGTGATGATTGTTCAGTTTAGTACTCTCCACCTGAGTTAAATGTGTGAGTTTTATTCAAATAGTGTGTGTTGTTGCTTAAAAATAAAAGTTTATTCATATAATTTCTGGGATATTTGAAATGCTTTAGCCTAAGTTTTAAACTAGCACTGCAGCATTGCTGAAGAATGGCTGAACTGCTTTGTGGCAAGTGTAGCTCACTGCTGATTGAAGGAATTGGAAAATCTACATGGTTAAGTACTAGCTGATCAATCAGTAGATTAGCTTGATGTGATCTTACCTGGTAGCTGTAAGACTAGAGCTTTAAAGCCTGTAGTGTAGGTGTACCTTAGTAGCAGCATAGTAAGACATCAATTGTTTGCTGTGCAAGTAACTGGTTCTTCTCTAAAATTTATTGCAGTGACTATGAGGTATTAGTGTGAAGCAAAGTAGGGGTAAAGCAAGCTGAGCTCCTCAAGGCAAAACATTTGGGCAAAAGTCCCAAAACATTTGGAGGAAGTGGATGGGCTATTGTATCTCCTCTCTCACTGAGTAAGGGGAAAAGACATTGCATTGGCTTCTGCCATTACTGTGCATTGAAAGTTGGCAAGCAGAGTGCTTGTCTGAGCTGATAGTGTTAGCTGTAGGAGTAGGGAAGGGAACAGGCTCTACACTAATCTTTTGCCTGTTATGAAAAGTTTTCCTAGGATTAATGGTTGACACGGAGGGTTTTGTAGTCCTGTTTGGGTGTTAATATGAAAAAGCTGATTTGGTTTGCTTTTCTAATAGGCAATTCATTTAGCATTACTGGAAGTTACAATAGGTTTGTTCCACTATGCTTTTAAGCTGTAGGCATTTGGTATTCTGCTTGTAGGATATGTCTTGTAATGAATGAAATTAATTTATTTGGTGAAACAAGAAGGTGTTGTCTTCCTTTTGAGGTAGACATGGAAATTTTTTCAGAAACAATTCAAAACATGCTGAGCTGTAAAACCATAACAATAATACGAAATGTTTAAAAAACTTCCTGTGATATCATGTATTCTCTGAAAAGAAAGAAGGAGAGATTTCTTTACTACTAAGACTTACTAATAAATTACCTAGAAAAAAATTATGAAATTGATAAAATAATTGTTTACTACCTAAGAAAACATCAAGAATAGGCAAAACTGTATTGTTTAATATCACATGTACCTGTACTTCATTTTCTATTCATATTTGCCTTTCTAAACAGAAATGTTTAATTTTAACTCATTTGAACTGTTTTTTTCTTCTTTTAGATTTTTGAGTTCAGAAATGAACCCTTAAGGCACTAGCAACAATTAGGGGAGCATTATATGACGATTTCTTTCTCCGTCTGGTCCAGACAATTCCACATGTAAAAATCCAGTCTCTCGATCTCCACAAATTCTGCCTGATGTTACAGATCTTAACTGTTCCAGTGAAAGGATGTTCCAGAAGACTGTATACTGTTAAGGTGCAATAAGTTCAGGAGGAGGGAATGCCTCATGCAAAGCGCAAAATACCCACATACCAAATGGAAATCCAAAAATAAATCTTATACAAGGCTTGCAGATGAGCAGAATAAAATCATTCTACTGCAAGTTTACTTAGTCCTGATTCTTAGCTGCTAAAGTAATCGATCTTTTGCAGGTACATAGCAATTAGTGATTTTCATTTTATCACATGCCAGAAAAACTGATGTTCTCATTTAAAGTTTGTTCTCCTGCCCAAGGGGAAAAACAAGCAGTATCTTCTATTTTACTGGTATTATACAAGTACTTCTAGTGGGCTTTGAATTGAAGATTAACAAATGACTAGCAGGTCTCGTGTTACTGAGTCAGTCTTCATTTCAGATGGCATTCCATTAACTTTTACTACCTAAGCGTGAGTCATTTCTCCATAGTCATTTTCCTTGGAATAAATAAGAAAAATCTTTGGGTTTCTTCCTCCTCATTTAAAAATCCTTTCTAATAGGAGGAACCTTGCAGTTGACAGGTGGCTTGGGTGGTGATGCTTGTGTTTTGACCTTTGAAGGGCGAAATCATGAGGAAATGAAGTAAGACATAACACATTTGAAGTTTAAAAGAGGTGAGATTTGTTGTGGCAACAAACCATTTAATCTTTCTAGAAAGAAAGCAGAAATTTTTTACCTCGAGTGTTTTAAAGTAAAACAGTGTTTCTAAGCATGTAATTAGCCTTGTTACAAGCCCAAACCTCTAGATGAAAGGCTTCAACAATATCATGTTTTGTCATCTTATTCTGAAACTTCTTTGTCAAAGCTAAACTTACTTGGAATACATATCCATATTTTAAGAATGCTGAAAATGAAGTCTTTGGAAAAGAACTGTTTAAAGTGCTGCCACAGAAATCTGTTTTCAGAGTGAAGGCAGGTTTCAATATTTTTATCTATTCCAAAATAGGTTAAAAATGTTAAAGGATGTGGCCCATAATTGTCAAGGCAGTAAAAAGGAGCTTATAATAGAAAACTCTTTTGAAATCCACAAGTAGGACTTGAGACTGGCCAAGCTCAGATTGCAAAGAACAGTGGTTTCTTTTTGTTGGAAAGTTGTGAAGTCTGTGTCCTTCAGACCTACAAATCAAGATTGCCTTCTTAGTGGTACTTAGGCTTAATCTCAAGGTGTTACTGGATGTAGAAACTTGTTTCAAATTCACAGCCTTGTGCATAGTTTTATTAGGCTGTTCTAGTGGACTCTGAGCTGATACACTGGAGTAAGGTGTTGCATAAACAAATTCATTAAATTGTTCTGAGTTTACATCTACTTAATGCAGCTATGAGCAATGGAACCCTCACTTCCCAAATGCTGCTGGCAGTTCTTTTTTGTAGAATATGGGATTTAGTAATTTAAATCTGTAAGATGCCTACTTCCTCTTACTATGTGAACTGTCAGGCCCTTGATTGTCACCTGTGGTCTGCTGAATCTGACTCTGTGTCTCAGAGATGAGCATGAGGAGCACAACTGTGGGCAGATAATTTTCTTGAGTGGAATAACCTTTAAAAAGAAAAATGCCTGGGCTGTGTGTGCATGCTATTCATTGCTTCAGTGGCTTTGCTTAAACCTGTATTCCTGAACCCAATTTTTGCACAGCCTAAATGAAAAACATGTTTTGGAGTGCTTCTTTGGAGGGGGAGGAGGGAACTAGTTAAAAAAAACTGTCTTAGGAAACGTTTATATCTGAAGTCTGCTGTCATTAACTGAGATAACCTGGACTGCAAGAACTCTGTAACATTGTTGTTTCTCTCTCTCTGTATCTTTAAAAAAACCTTGAGAGTTTCACATATAAGGCTCTAAATACATCTAAAGCCATTATAAAACTCTAAAATGTGAAGTCATTGAAGCTTAAGTTTCAAATACTTCAAATAATAACCATTAGGTGGAACTCCTCATTTTTTCCTATACTGCCATCCTGCTTATAGTTGGGGTTGTAGTTGAAGATGCATGTGTTATTTACAGCCAGGCAGTAATCAGATATCCCTGCTGTAATGCCATACCCTGTTTGTAGGTTGGTTTTTTTTAAAATTTATCTGATGTGCTGCACTCTTACAGGCTGTACTACTCTAATTTTGCAGTATAGGACAGATACACCTCGAGTTCCAGTCAGCAATTACCTTTTCCTTAATCCTTCTGCAGGGCTCTAGTGTACAGGATCCGTGTGTTACACCTTTAAGTGGCTCAGTATTTTCTCACACTATCTGTAAATGTATACAAGGTCAATATTTAGCCTGTTAAAGCAGGGGAGAGGCGTTTTTTTATAGCTCGCTCTGGGACACAGTAGGGGCTACTGTCCCTTTTATCTGATCAGTGTTGGTTGGAGTCACTGAACATTCCTCTATGTGCTGCTGCCACTGGGGAGATGGAAGTGGGCTTGGAGGGTGGGTGGGACTTTCCACATCCATACGCAGTCTGAAATCTGTCCCCTGCGCATGGCAACGTGAAGGTTGTTTTCCAGCTGCCAGATCAAAAGCTCTTGAGATTATTAAGGGAAAAATGGCGTAGTTGTTTTATGTGTGCTATATAGATATTTCATGCCTACTGTTTCTCATTTAGATTAAAAATACAAAAATAATCCCAAAAGAGGATCTGTACTTGGCTTGCCCCTTTTAAGTTTGATATGTGCCTGTCATCGATCTCTTAACGAACAAGTCTTAACCTGTATTGGAGTATTGCTACAGAGCTGAGACAACAAAGTCTTTTGAAATAAAGTGTGCCAGTGTTATTTAATGCATGCTTTTCTTAAAAAATGGAATTTTATGCTGTTGTTATGGAGGATTATATTTTTTTTTGGTGGAACATAATTTAATAGAGATGTCTGAGATCCTCTTGTAAAATCAGCTTTGATACAGAAATGTTATATTTCCTCCCTTAAATTTCTAACATACTCTGTATTAACCAACTTAAAAATATTATGACTTGTCCTGGTATATTGTAGCTCTAAAACAAGGTGATTGGTTTGTCTTGGCGTGAGATCTAAAACTTTGGGTAGAAGAGGATCATCTAATTTCTTGAATAAGCAAAATGCACAGTATTTTAGGATAAAGCCAGAAATGTGCTCAAGACTGGTTTCAGCTCTTTTAGAATATCTTGCATCTGTGAAATGTGACAGCACATTTCTGAAATTAATTTGGGGCCTGATTAAAAGGACTTGTGTATACAACAAAAGGGGTTATTTTTATTTTTTTTTATTTTTATTTACAGGCCGTCTTTGCTGTGATTATGAAATAAAAAAAATAAAAATCAAAACTCCCCAAATCAAAAAACCCACATCACACATGATCTAGCCTCAGCTCTCCAAGTTATGAGTAGCTGAATTCATCAGCTGTGGTTCCAAGTGGAATGGTCCTGCTCCTCAATGAGAGGATTTAGTTGTCAGCGGTGTTTGCAGTCCCTCTCGTCAGACAGGGCCACAGCTCTGTTCCTACAGTACACTCAGACAGGCCTTGGCTATCACAGGACAGCTGACCCCAGGGAAGGGGTGGTGCTGGAGTCATTTAAATAGTTCTCCCTCAAATAGAAGGTTGTTGCTTTTCTAGGTAGACACAGAAAATTACATAAATGCATTGATGTGTAATTGGACAATAATTCCAGGGTANGGCGGGGGATCTCTCCCTCCCTCCACGTTTTATTTCCCTTTGCGCTTCCTCCTCGTCTTAGTCCTTCCTCTTGCTCTCGCTCTCCATCTCGGGTTCGCTCTCCGCGTTCCTCTGCTTTTGTGGCACTGCGGAGCCGGAGACGTGACCCCAGCGGACTCGCTTCCCCGCAGCTCCGGCCTCTCGCCGCAGAGTCGCATGTCCTCGATCCAGAACCTCCAATCCTTCGGTAAGAGCCGCCAGCACGCCGCACCCCCCGCAGCCACCCCCTCGGCAAACCCACCCATCCCCCCCGGCCCCCTCGTCCTGCCTCCGCCTTCCC
>VZTZ01002935.1:0-62347 GCA_013400955.1 Drymodes brunneopygia | reverse complement strand
TATGTGCCTGTCATCGATCTCTTAACGAACAAGTCTTAACCTGTATTGGAGTATTGCTACAGAGCTGAGACAACAAAGTCTTTTGAAATAAAGTGTGCCAGTGTTATTTAATGCATGCTTTTCTTAAAAAATGGAATTTTATGCTGTTGTTATGGAGGATTATATTTTTTTTTGGTGGAACATAATTTAATAGAGATGTCTGAGATCCTCTTGTAAAATCAGCTTTGATACAGAAATGTTATATTTCCTCCCTTAAATTTCTAACATACTCTGTATTAACCAACTTAAAAATATTATGACTTGTCCTGGTATATTGTAGCTCTAAAACAAGGTGATTGGTTTGTCTTGGCGTGAGATCTAAAACTTTGGGTAGAAGAGGATCATCTAATTTCTTGAATAAGCAAAATGCACAGTATTTTAGGATAAAGCCAGAAATGTGCTCAAGACTGGTTTCAGCTCTTTTAGAATATCTTGCATCTGTGAAATGTGACAGCACATTTCTGAAATTAATTTGGGGCCTGATTAAAAGGACTTGTGTATACAACAAAAGGGGTTATTTTTATTTTTTTTTATTTTTATTTACAGGCCGTCTTTGCTGTGATTATGAAATAAAAAAAATAAAAATCAAAACTCCCCAAATCAAAAAACCCACATCACACATGATCTAGCCTCAGCTCTCCAAGTTATGAGTAGCTGAATTCATCAGCTGTGGTTCCAAGTGGAATGGTCCTGCTCCTCAATGAGAGGATTTAGTTGTCAGCGGTGTTTGCAGTCCCTCTCGTCAGACAGGGCCACAGCTCTGTTCCTACAGTACACTCAGACAGGCCTTGGCTATCACAGGACAGCTGACCCCAGGGAAGGGGTGGTGCTGGAGTCATTTAAATAGTTCTCCCTCAAATAGAAGGTTGTTGCTTTTCTAGGTAGACACAGAAAATTACATAAATGCATTGATGTGTAATTGGACAATAATTCCAGGGTACGAAGGGTTAAAATGGTCTATTCCCAAGGATCCTGCTGGAAAGATCTATTGAAGGGCAGCCCCTGTCATAGAGGAAGCAGCCTTTAGCTACTTTTTACCCAAGAAATTTCTGTGATGGGATGGCTCCTGGCTCTGCCCCAGTAAACAGACTGAACAGACACCAGTGTGAGCACACCTGTAATCGGTAACGCTGGGGAAAGACGGCCTTGCAAACTGATACTTGTCACTATCTGACACTCCGTGTCTGTGACCTACACCTGCAACTCAGAGTGCACATCTGGATTACAATTTCCAGGTACAGAACAAAAACACTGTCCAGGTTCCTTTAGTAAACAGTAACCCATAAATTAATCCACACATTATTTAAATAAATTATGTGAGTGAGAATTCAGTTCGAATTCCTTACATGCAATATTGAGCAGAGTATTTTCTGTGCTTAAATGCCTTCCCTTTCAGTAAGATTGTTGCAATGACATGGAGAAACTTTCTGATTGTCTGGCGGTAGTCTTACTTCATTAAAAATACTGTGAACTTTGTTCTGTTTGAAAGTAGCTGTACCTGGAGCCTTCACCCATTGCTGCCATTTGTGCTAAACTGTTGGTAGGGACACTCTGGGGAGGAACATCTTGGGGGTTGTCAAATTGTTTCATTTGTCCTGGTAGTAGAAGTTGGTGCACTCTGAAGAGGGAAATCGTCATTTGTTGACTGATTACAGGAAATTACAGGAATTAAGGCCAACATTCACCTAAATCATAGGAGGTGATCTTTAGTCTCCTATTAGTTTCTAGTATCTTAGCTCTCTCAATTGGATTTCAGGCTACTGATATTCAAGTTGTGGTATGTTTTCAGGAGGAAGGCCTTAGGAATGCTTTGGAGGAATGCTTAGCTGAAACAACTGAGTATAAAGAGACAACCTAAGGATCTTCCAAGTGCATGAGTTAGTTGTTATATTTCTGCAATGAGGCTTTTAAAATTGATGCCTGTTTTATATTCCACTAAGAGGCATTTCCTGCCCAGAGGAGTTCCTGCTGCATTTATTTCAGTTCACTAAATCAGCCCTGAAGCAGTGCTTTCTCCAAAGTCCCCACATAGAAGCTTTTGGAGAGCCTGCTGGTGCTCTGATGGGCACCAGAAAAATCCAAGCAGCCTGTGACTGCATCCGGACGGGCCACCAGCTCTGGCTGCTGAGCAGCACTGCTGTCAGATAGAAACAACAGCGGTGACAAAACCAGAAACAAAAGGGTTGATGCTTTCTCCAATAGTTTAGTGATGTGACACTGGCTAGTGATGTGGCTGCTGGGAGCAAAGGGATGGATTTTTTCCCAGTTACTTCATGTACTCTTATCAAGAGAAATTACCCTGGATTTAATAGCATTCAGTAGACCATATTCTCAGGATTGCATCTTGTAGTGCTGATACTGACAAAGCATCCACTGATTTTTATTTTTCAATTTTTGATTTTTTATTTTTCAAATTTTACTTGACCTCTGCTTTTGAACAGAATTTTTTCTGTTCACTGAATTTGGGCCATAGGTGGCACAGCCTCATCTGCTCGGACCAAAAGTTCCTAGAAAACCAGGAGCTGCCTCTGTCTCCACCCTCTCCACACATTTTTGTCCATGTGAACATATTTAAGCACTTTGGTTTTGGACATGCAGGCCTCTGATACACGGATAAACACTTCTCTTGATGTCTTCTGATAATACGTTCCACATTTCCTTCCTCCATCAAAGAGATGTATTTCTTTAGGTTCTTCAAAGGTCCAGGCATGAATTAGCACAGGATTCTTTTTGTTGTTGGGCTATGAACACTTAGGAAGTCTTGATTTACAGGGGACAATTCAGAGCAGATGTAGATTGTACAGTCACACAAAGCCTGTTTTGAAAGAGTTAGCTTGTACATTTCTGCATCTTTCATGTGATACACACATGAAATATGTATACACAGGCACATAGTGGGTTTCTGTCTGATCCTGCATGGCTGTCGCTGGTTATGCTGTGGAGGAAGCCTGCCTATGCTCCATAAAGAAATGAAGGCACAGTGGGAAGACTTGCTGCTGCTGCTTCTGCTTTGGTCCTGCAGGGATAAGCTGTCAAAAACTGTGAACCAAAGTCTGACACAAAGCTAGGCTGAAAAGCAATGTAGATTGAGCCACTATTCCCTCTGCTCTACTCCCTGCATCCATCGGTTCTGCCTTTACCTGCAGGTAAGATCTCCAGATCAAGGCCCATATCTTTGTACTGTGCGGGTGAAGCACCAAGCATGTCGACCCTCTGTGACCAGAGGACTGATATATAAATGTAATGAATAATTTAGTAGTGGTATCAATGAGTAAATAAGGGATCCAGCTACTAAAACAACTTGTTTGATCTTTTGACCTCAAAGTGTTTTTGTCCTCCTGATGACATTTTCCCTTTCATGTGTTTTGTCATTAGTACTGATCTACCCTTATCTTGCTTGTATTCTTCGTACCAGAGCAAAACATTATGTCAATTAGTGCCATGTCTCTGTGAGCACTTTATGAAATTAATGCTAATGCACTTTGAGGCATCTGTTAAATCCTGCAAAAGATGCAAGGTGCAGATTCTTGCAGGTGCAAGATTCTTTTCACCTGATCTTAATTACAATTGTTCCTGAAGCCTTTTGGCTTATCAAAGAAGCAAATTTTATCAGTTTGAAATATGTTTTAAACAATGCCTATGTAAGTGTCCAGCTTGCAATTTCCAGCCTCTATCCCTAGATGTCACTGGAAGACAGCATATGCTGAAAATAGAGACACTCAAGCCAGGAGAAATTACTGTAGAGTTTAGAAAGAGGAATATAGAAGTCAAGATCTGGTAAAATTCCCAGGTGGTTGCAGGCATGACCCATGTGCAACTGTTGCCCAAATTACCTCTGCCTGAGAGGTAGAGGATCCGAAAATCTGTTCTTGGATCCATCCCTTCCATACGACAGCTGCACATCATTGATAACTCCTAGCTCAGTGCAGGAGTACCACAGAGCCTGTGCAAGAGGTGAGAGGAAGAGTCCTAGTGCAGCACCTCAGAGACAACAAAGAAATCTACTGGGAGAGGCAGGAAATGGCAGCTATGGCTTCATAACAGGTGGACTCCTGTTCAGTTCATGGCAAAGTGCTCCAGAAAGAGGCAGACCTGCCTTGGTGCATCTCCACAGTTTCCACCAACTATTGCTGCCCTCCTCAGAGAGCAAGCCAATGCTGGGGGGTGAATCATCACTAAATTATTTGCTTTTGGGGCTTAAAGAGTCACTCCTCCTCCACTTAGTTCTCTGCAGGCTGAGAGAAGGGATGATCTTGGGTCTGATGGAATGAAGTGGAGAAGAGCTCAGTGCCCATATGCATGGAGGTAAGGAGAGTGACTGCGTGCCAGACCCAGCAGTCTACAGGAAAGAGTTGTGAGGATCCAGCCATTCAAAGCCATTCAAAACCATGGCAGAATTCAAAGGAAGAACCTTTAGGAATCAGAGGTTTATACACAATGGTCCTCTCCAGTGCCACTCCAGGGTGGCTGGTCCCATAAGGGTGTTTGAGTGGATCTGGGTATGGACATTATCTGGGGACCTGTTCCCTTCCCACAGCTGCTAGAGTTTGAAGCAGACCATTAGAGATGGACTCCTCAAGTGCTCTCAGTCATTTGAATTTCAGTGGAAATTTTTTCTTGAAAGGAGGCTGAAACTACTTTTTAATATCTATGGGATCAAAACTATAACTGACTTTTATTAAAACTTTTACAGAAGAGAAAAATGCTCTGATTTGGTGAGTACTTCTAGGATTTTTGCTAACAAAGGATAAAAGTTGTCACCACGTTATCTTTAAGGAAGTCAATTCCTTCCTGAGCTGAAATTGTACAAAGTATGAAGTGTATTCAGCACTTGATTCAAATGTTATGAGTCAGAAGCAGACTTTCTCTTGACCTTAGCAGGATTCAGGTAGATAAAGGGAGCTTTGTAAAACTGAACCTTCCTTTTGTACTTTAACCTTTTTTATTATTCTCATCATTATTAGGAGTGAAGAATTAGCTACAGTACAACGACTTACAATATTATGTGATTAGAAAGTATGCTGTGCCCACAAGACCAGAATTTCTGAAACTCTGGAGCTAGTTATATATGATTGGAGTTGACTTGCATCAACTGAGAATCTGGTTCATGGGCATATGATTGCAGTCAATGCCAAGACAGAGCTCCAGAGAAATGTGCTGGCAACTGAAACCTGTTTTCCTAAAATAATGTATGTCTTTCTGGTTAAAGCAGGGATGTGTTCTCAGTCTTTGCAGAGGCGTACAGGAGCATAAGACAGGCTCAGTGATGGAAGAAAACAAATTGGCCTTTCACCAGCACCTGCTGTATTAACTTGGCTGGTTCCATCCCCACAGAACTGAGGATACACTCCATCAGAGTAATGTCCTACCATGCAGCTGTAAGGGCTTGTTCCTGCCCAAGGCCCAGCCTGATCTCATCATTGGTAAGACCTCAAACCACAGGTAGCACCCATAAATAGCTTGGGTCTAGCAGCCTCCCTGCTGCCATCCTTGCAGCTGTATTACAGAACAAGCTCTAATCCAAAATGTAGCCTAACATCTTCAACTCACATGTGGAGGGACTTGCTGATACTCTGTGGGGAATCTTCCATATAAATAAATAAATAAATAAATACACATATATAGCATTTTCTGCAACCACAGCATTTCCTGCAACATAAAAAAGTACTGAATTATTTTATTTTTTTCCTGGTATTGTGGTATACTGGTTCTGTTAAGCTATATGGAAAGTTCTAGCTGCTGATGGAAATGCTAGCCCTGAAGTAAGGGGACTTGTTGAGATGCCTTATTGCCTCTTCCTTGTGGGGCCTGTAGAGTGGGCCAGGTCATTCTGCATTATGTCAGTCTTAGATCTGAGAACTGTAGGCTATTGCATGCTGTGATCCCATGGACACTTAGTTCTGTGAAATAATGATAGCTGCCTCAGCCAGCAGGCAGTACCTCATTGTTCTTGGGGCAGGAGCAGTGATCTCTCTAGAACAAAGTGCTAAAAACCATGACTTGAAAAGAGAAAAAGGAGAGCAAAGCAGCCAACAGCAGAAAACTGGCACTGAGCTCACACCAGTGAGCTGGTCCCAGCTGCATTCAGCCTGGTCTTGAGAACCAGTGGTCATTTCAGTTAAGTAGCTTCACAGTAGTATTTAACTTTCATATACATTATTTGAAGTATGTCAGGTGTGATAGAGATTTAAGAGCCAGATGGTCTTATGTGATCCATGGTGGTCCGGTCATGTACCTTACTGTATAGGCACATCAGGCTCACTCAGGCATGTAAATGTACTCAAGTGCTGCAAAGTGATCTGCAGCCAAGGCTGCTCTCCCTTGTGCAGAGCTCAGATGAAGACTGAAGAGGTTTTCTAATTTTCTGTAAGAAAACACATGAAGAGAAAGCTCTAGGTTTAGCTGTTCCCCACAGGAACAGGAAGAATCTGGCTGAGCTAATCCAGAGAGAAAAAAGGTGATCTATCAGTAATGCCAAGAAACAAGCTATGATTTTATGACGGAGGGAGATCTACTAATGATCATACCACTGAAATTAAACTATGAGTTGCTTCTACTAAAGATAAACATACTAGTTACAATACAAGGAGTTGGCCCTCAGACCAGGAGCCCATGGTAGTAGATACTGTTCAACATTACAAGATAGTGCCTGCTCAATGACTTGAACAGTCAGCATCGTTTTTGGGTGTAGGAACAGAATTTCAGAACTACCAGGTTTGATGGTATAGCCCTTACATGATACCCAGCTGTCTCCAATTGTGAACTGAGAGATAACAAAGCAAGCACAGACAAAATCCTGATTCAGGAGACAGTCCCCTCCCACTTACTTCACTGGTGGCTGTGCACACCCAGGCCTGGATGCAGCCCACATGGCCAGCCAGCTGCTGCTGCACCACCTTTGGAAACTACCAGTATTAAGAAGAGGCGCCAGTGGATCTTTTAGGTGCCTGAATGCCTATTGATCCCTGTGGGACTGTAGGCACCTAAATGTATTTCTCTATTTGACCCAAAGTTTCCCTAATCCTCTCATTGCCTTCCCTTTCGGGATAATCAATGAGTGGAACAAACCAGATTGTTTGTTTAGAAAGCAGAGAGGTTCCCTAGGAAGAAAGGACATGCAGTTATTCAATTCTGGAACATATTTATTACAAGATACATAATCCCAAGCCAAATAGTTTGCAGGTCAGATAGATTAGAGTATAATCCTTAACAATTTCATTCTTGGTCTAGAATAAAACTATAAATATAGCTTTAGTTTTGTAACTGCTGCAAGCAACAATTCCTCATAAAACTTAGGGAGACCAAGCCCATCAATCTAGATATCAGAAAACCATTTGGAATTACATTTATACAGATTGTCTTGGGTCAATTTAATCGAAGTACTGCCCTTTTAAATGTTGTGTGGGCTCAGTGTCAGTTGCTTTATCAATATAAACATTTTGTGTAAGCTTCCTCTCTCATTGCTAAAGACAGAAAGATACTTTAATACTTCCTATAAGAGGTGAACTTGGTCATAGACTGAAAGTGTGGATCTCTTACCTGCTGGGTAATGGCTGGTTTCAACTTTTTTAACAGAGATTCCCCCCAAAGACACCAGCTGTAACCTGGGCTCTGCAGCTCTCCTGAGGTCAGGAGCTGCACAATGGAGCCCAGCCTGTGGCTGACTTTGAGACTAGCAGACCAGGTGAACAGGTATCCTGAAAAGAAGTCTGTTTTTAGAAGTTCTAGTGCTGGAAAACACACATTCCAGACTCAATTGGTCTTTTGGAGTCTATCCATGGAATTCTGGATCTATAAGTCATCTATAAGTCATTTTACAGTCATTTCTTTTGAATGCAAAATAGACTGTAAAGGTTTCCAATCTGAATCCACAGCTGGGAACACATCTAAATCAATGTTACTTCTGTCCCCAAATTGGCAGTCATACAACAATTTTGACAACTGGGGAAAAGGTAGCACTAAAGCAGTTTGCTCCCAACGGAAGAACTGCACTGATCTGTATTGCATAATAGAAGGGTTGTTCTGAGGACTTGTGGCATTGCTTTTAATTAAATCTTGATGATTGACAACCAGTTGGGAACTGATTCCTTGATCAGCTCTTTTGTAAGAAAGGAAATTAGGTCTGGCTGTTGTTTGGATAAAAGATTGAGGTTTCATGGGACTGGTAACTGCTCTGGAGCCATGGAATGGAGTTCTGCTGGAGGCTAGATCTGAAAGTCATAAATTGTTCATATTTTTTAACAAATACCTTTTACAAGTAAAACTGGATACATTTACTAACCCAGGTAGGCAGGGCCTACAGTGATTTTATATGCACCTTTGCATGTTATCAAATTTCCAAGATTTCTCTCCTTTATTTACCAGTAGCAAGTATCCCTCCCCAGCATGTTCCCAATGTCCTCTCTTCTTACCAAAAACAGTAGTGTTATTGGGGATTTTTCCTGCTGAAATACAGTGTTCATCTGGTCACCTTTTTCAGCTCTTCTGCCTCCTTGCTGTCTTCTTCAAACCTTGGTCCTGTCCCTTCAGCTCCTTTTCAGCAGGAAAGGCAGAGTACAAAAGTGACTTCCTAATAATTCCTTAGTGCTGTGCCAAGATTTGGAATTCAGACTTGTGGATTCAGGCAAAGGGATGGCCCCACACATCTGCAGGAGACCTGTCCTAAGGAGCCATGGATTTGGGAGAAAAGGTGCAGGCTTGAATGCATTTTTGTATTGCTGGAAGGAGAGCATGAAGCAAGGTGATAGAAGAGGTGGGAGGGAAAGGGCTGATCAGCTCTGTCCATCAGATCAAATTCTGGAAACAAAATGAATGCTTGCTGAACCAATAAATGCACCCCTCTTCAGCATCAACAAAATACTTCATTCTAGACAAATCCAGTCTCCCTGTCCACCCCACCAAAGAAACCAAATAACTGAAATCATCTTGCAGAGCATGAAATTTCCTTGGAATAAACTGTTTAATGTCTATTTCTGCTCTTACTTAGTTGTAAGCCACTTTTCCCAGAGGTGAGTAATTGAAGAGCTGCTGATAGTTTAGCAATAATGTTTAATGAACTGAGAAATGGTCTGCTTGTAGGAGGAGTAGTAGCTCTCTGCATGTTAACCTTGTGAGCTGGTTAGTGAGAACAGAAAATAGGTTATGGCAGGGACCTGCAGCATTCAGTCTTCAGCTCCTGGGCTGAAGTGACTCCTATGATAGCCAAGCCAGACTTTCAGAGAAATATTGCCTGGGTCGGTCAGGCTGATAACAAAACCAGGTTCCTCCTCAGTGGGTTCTCTGTCTGAGCACTAAAGCATTACTCTACTTTTTAGCTCTCCTGAGAATGCCTAGCTATGGAAGTTACTGCATGGCTGGGATTTTAGCTTTATTGTTGAAAATGGTATGTTTAATCAAAGGGAAAACAAGTGGTTGTGAGGTTATCCTGCCCTTAGAAGCAAAATCCTGGAAGAGACCAGAGACATTTTACCACAGGATAAATTCAGCAGTGGCTGAAGCTGATGAAGTTACCATTATGGGATTATTTCCAGGTAAAAGTCATAGTGCCTTGTCACCACTGCAGTGCCACAAGGAGAATAATATCAGGCACTGGTGAATGTGAAAGTTTACACCCCCAGATAGTATTTGTTTTACTGGCTAATAGGGAAGATGGCAGAAAGGATGGACACAAAGGGAGTATTCCCTGATATTAATGTTGCTGGTGCAGTATGTGGTCCCTGTTATGTATAGAGAGAGGCTGATATCATTTTCAGCTCCCCTCCTGAAATGTAGCTCTTGGAAAAATGTGAGTGAACAATTGCTTTAGAAAAGCAAAATCTCTACAAAGAACCTGGCATGACAACTGGGACCCCCAGATGTTTTCTCTCCAGCATTAAATAGAGCTTTTTCTCATACTTTGGGATGAAGTGCTGGCAGCCCTCTAATTTCAATGCCCAAAGAATGTAAAAAGCCACCTCCATTGCAGGTTCATTAATACAAAAGAGAGAGAAGATTAAATCTGGAAGGGGAACTGAGTGACCTAGTTCTAGGCCTTCACAATGAACACCCTTGGTCTTTAATCTGCACAATAAGTGGACTTTTCTATAACACACTAAATAAAATAGTTGGTCTGGCAAGAGGGAAGAAATATGATGGTAGAAAAATGGCCATTAGAAGTATGGGCTTCAGCTCCACCAGTAAACCCCACAGTAAATATCCAGTCAACGTACATGCAATGAGTGCCATCTTACAACCTCAGCTTTTGTCCATTGAACTGAAATCCAGATTCTATTTTAGAGTGATGGATGTGGCAAAAACACACATTAAAAAAACTACTTTAGATTCACTTTGGCCCTACATATTAATTTCTATAAATAGTGTTGACTGTGGTGGTGGTCTGTTGCCATGTTTCTTCAGTCTAATATTCATGCCAGTGTTTAGTGCTCTTTCCTTTTGATGTGGTTTAATTTCTGTAGCTTTGTGTTCTGTCAGTTTTAGCTAAGTGAAATTAGACTGCCATTTAGTTATAACACAATTAGCAGTTTTGGTCAATTAGAATGCAGTTAAGTGCTGTGCAAACCCATTATGGTAGAAAGCAATGCTGAAATAAGAACTTGGAGTCTCAAGTTAAAGGACACTGCTGTGCCCGTGCAGTCCCCTCCAGGCAGTTTGAATTCAGCATATATAAGATATATACATAAGCCTTTCCTGCCATTTCCCAGGATGGGGGGCTGTACCTGAGTCCATTTCTCCCTTTTGCCAAAGACCAGGGATTTGTGGTCCACTCTCTTTGATGACTGTATCAGATGGACTTTTCTCCTGTCACTCCAAATCTGGCTGTGAGAGGAGGCCAGGATCACTCCTTAATGTTGCCCCATGGATTGGGTAACCCACAAGCCATCAAAGAATGGGTACCACACAGCCATGGCAATACTCCTCAGCCTTCTACTGCTCCTTTGGGTATAAGACCTCCCCCAGGGGCTGGGACAGCTGGGAAGTTCCTGCAATGGGGCAGGCAACTGGTAATGAACCAGGAATTCTGCTAAGGGTAAGCAGGTTTAGGAGAATCTATGCTCTAATGGAATTAGTCTAACACACTGTACCAGCAGGAGGTTATGGAGTCTGGGCAGACATTACATGGCACTAAAAACTGCACTTTTCAGGGGCTCGTTCAAGCAGAAATAGGATTAAGACCTTCCACTGCTTGCAGGTCACCAGAAAGTGCCCTGTACAACTGGAAATTATAAGAACAGCCTAAAAAACAATTACCTAAGACACCTTCACAGACTATTTGCTCAAGCAAGTTCATTTTCATTAGGCCTCTGAGTGTATTTTCAAGTGGTCACTGATCACTGGTGGTAAATTGCTGCAGATGCAAGGTGTAGCTTGTGAATGTCCTCAGACTTTACATTGCAGGGCTCCTGGTGCAGGCACCTCTGGAACTGTAGGGATTTTGAAATGTCCCTGTGGCACTGGATTAAAGAGATGCTTATTTAATTACTCTCACAGTTGAAAATCATTATGGTAGCTGGTCCAGAGACATTACTGTGGGGCCCACATACCGAAGCTTAACTGAGACTTTGGAAAAAGAAACACTCAACCAAGAAGAGGGTATATGCATTGCATACTTTGCCTTGTAAATGGGGAAGGGCTTCTGAGCAGATGAAACAACTCTTTTAATATCATATAAGCCATTTGTTCACTTAGCCACATCACAGCTAACGAATCCAAATGTTGTCAACTCACATTTTAATTGCAATGCTGGTAAGCCTCATGGTGGCTCCTAGGGTTTGTTTGTTGGTCTATTTTGAAGTCAAGTCAGCTTGTAAAGGTAATCGAGTATAGGAGCTTTTGATTCTTTTGTTTACCTGGTTTTGTTTTTAAACAAGTTATTTACTCCTTCTGCTTGAATGAATGCATTCTTCAGTGAATGTAAATTCCTTGCCCAAGAACCTGACAGAGTATATTTGGAAGGTAGAATTGGACAAAATTTTACTCAGCCCAGCCAATGTAATCTACTCTCCCAAGTGCCTAATGAGGATCTCAGGGCAGGCTAATTAAAGGATTATTGTTGGGGATGGAATGTTTAAAGGCACATCATATGACGGAACCCTTTTCACTCTCACAAGCATCCCCTGGCATATGGGTTACACTACTCTTTGTGCACAAAGGGGTTGCACACTGGTTTTGTGCATTCGTTCATCTCTCGCAGTTTGCTTTCTGTAATTCTTTAGCATGAGTTTCAGCCTGTCTGTCCATGTTTAGGAAAGTATTAGCTGGTAAACAGCACAAGTGGAAGAGGCAGTGGAACACTGAGGTGCTGCTGTTTTCTAGCGAAATGAGCCCTGGAAGTTTGTTACCAGTGTGTTCATGATCTGTTCAGAGCTGAGAAAAGCCTTTAGTTGTCTGCCCCTTAGTGATTTAGATGGAAATGAGAGAACTCTCAATCTCTGCAAATCAAACCTTGACATCTTTCCAAACGCTCTGAGCCTGGCTTTTCACAGGAGGCTGCTCAGACAATGCCGTCATGGAAACTCACTTTTATTCCATGTGAGGAGTCCTGTAGTGGGTAGCCAGAGAAACCAGGTGTGAACCAGGTGTGATACAGTTGGTGCAATGACCCATGGGAAACACAGGTGGGTGGCACAAAACAGGGATCTGCAGGCTCCACTGCTCTGTGCTGTGGGGCCCTGGCGGCCTCTGTGAATATTGTCTGCTTGAACCTTATTTCAGTGAAGGTCATGATGAGGTTTGTGTGAGTCTACATATTAATGAGGCATACAGTCACTGTCGGTAATCTCTCAAGATTATATATACAATTATAAAGTGTTGGCTCTCATGTTGGAGAGCTCTCAAATGAACATATGTGTCTTCCAATTTTATTCAGCCAAGCAGACTTTTAGCTCACATGAAAGCTCTTAAGAGAAATCCTTAAATTTAACATACTGTTTTCTGTCACTGAGCTGATGGTCAATTTAAGGTGTTTGTGATGTAATATTTTTTCCCTCAAGTATCAATATAAAGCATCTTTAAGCAGAAATTAGTTTTCTGTGTTAATAGTTTCAAGCAGTGATTTCAACTACAAATCTTCCTTTCTCATCCAGACCTGTCCCTGTACAGCAGAAAGCTGCATCAATATCCTTGTGTATGGCAGCAGGCTAGCTAGGATAAATGAGTGCATCTATGGGAATGAAGTAACCATTATATTTTAATGTTACCAAAATATGTAAGACCAGCAAGAAGCAAAAATTATGAAAATTTGTTATCACAGCTGTCCTGGCATTATTTTGCACAAGTAGTATTAGTTTAATCAATACTTTGGATATCCCTTTCTTGCCAAAATGACCTTTCTGATAACAACTGCACATTAGGGGCAGTGTAAGCAGAGAATAAGAGCTAGTTCCTGGTCTGAAGGTAGGAAAAGAAGGTGTTCAGAAAAGGCACTCAACTAACAGGCAGAAGGTTGTGAAATGAGCCACTAATAATGGAGCTACTTAGGATGAAGGACTCATACTGAGGTCTCTTTGGCTTGCTCCAGTGTTTTCCTTTTAAGTCCATATTATCATGGCAGGCATTTAAAAATGCGTGCACACAACAGAAAGACTGCAGAGGCCTTCCCTCTGTGTGTTGTCTTGAGGCAAATACGTCTCCCCTTGTTTGGATGTGCACAGTAACTACTTGGTACATTTTGATATAGAGTTTTAAGTGGCTCTTTCCCAGGGATTGCAACAGAACATGAATTTAGGTGGCCACATTGATTCATTGCCAGCTTCCAGTAAGATAATGTATGAAGTGAACATGAAAATCAATAAGACAAGCAAAATGAAATAGCTTGAGATAAGCAGGGGGAGATGGAAGGAATCAATGTCATCCAGCTACTGTGGTAGTGAAACAGCCCATAGGAGATCATATTAAATTCCTAAGTCAAATATTTCAAATACTGATCTGTAACATCATCTGTGACAGTAACTGTAACAGGAATTTGCATCAGTATATTCACATGATTGCAGTGAAATTCTCCAGACAATCAGTGAACTTTTCCTCCTACAAACTATCACAGTAAGTTTATGGTTGTGCCAGATTGCATTTTCCAGGAATAACATTTATATGTTTAGTATAGGCAGATTTATTGATAGAAGATCAAATATTAACCTGCATTTCATGACCTGGAAAAAACACGCCACAGTAGAAAACAAGACATCGACCCTTACCTGATTGCTGGTTGTGGGTGTGCACAGATACATAAATAAATAAATAGATAATACAGCAAAGTCCTCTGATTGAAAGTGATTATTGATTTTATTCAGGCCACTTGCTCGGACTTTTTGGAAAGACTGAGTGTTTTCAATAGGAAAACAGACTGAATGTTTTCTTTCTCCACTTTTTTTTTGCATAGTTTCTTATTTTTGTAAGGAGGCAGCTTGGTGCTGTGAGAGTGAAGGCTTTTATTTTCCCACCTAGGACCATGTCATACAGTACATTGTCAATATCTGATATTAAATGCATAATGCAGACTGTATTTTTCACAGTATTTCCCCACTGACTATGGGGTCTCTCTGTCGTTGAACATTTTTGGGTCGCACCACTGAATAGTGGTTATTAGATTTCATTCAATCTGTTTGCATTTTGAAACCTGTCTTTAAACACTCTTTGGACAAATGAGACATAGCCAGAGCATGGTTGAGCTTAGCTCAAGAAGTATGATGTGAAGGTAAAGGTGTTGTGTTACCATTAAAAAAAGTGTTTTTTCAGGGGGCGAGAGAGGCAACAAAAGTCTGTTGCACAACCCAGTGAAACAGCCCGGCTGCTAAAGCCAGAGTGACCCTTGTACCAGCTGCCCAGGACACCTGAAGCTGTAGGGCTGAGATGATTTACTAGCAACCTAAAGAAGATGGAGCTATTTGCCTTTTTGCAGGCATTTGCAAGTGAAGGGGAATTCCTGAGAATTTCATAATTTTCTGCATAGGTCTCCCACTGATTCTGGGGGCTTTCTTTGTTAACTTTTTGCAGTTTCTCAAATAAGAAGTCAACTTTCATTTCTTCTGGCTTTTTACTCATCATCATCAGTCCTTTGAAATCTGTCAGCCACTCCAACCTTGGGTTTAACAGCTGAAACTAATAAAATGTCCTAAAACCCTAGGGGTTGTCTTACTAGAGCCTTGCAGCAGCAGAAAAACTAAACTCATAATGTGTATTATTTTCTTCTCCTGAAGGATGTAGCCATACAGTTTACACCTGATTTATTTCTAATACCACTTGCTGTTAGTGTTTTTCCTTTCCACTGAGATATAGCTGACATTTTTCCCTCAGAAATGGATTAACATATATTTTTCTACACTGAGCATTATTTTAGTACCTAGGTGTAACAGTGCTATAACAGCCCCCCTCTGTGTTGCCTTTGCTCCAATCATCAGGGAAACAAGTACTTGTTTCTGCTGACGTTCCCACCTGGAGATGTACCCAAATTCTCTTTGAAGTTTGCCTTTTGAAACTTAGGAGAATCCTACTTAGACTAGTGACTCTGTAGTAAAGGCTGAGGTTGCCTTTTCTTGAGTGCAATGTGAAGTATTGGATGATACAATCACTTGTCTTTGTGTATCATTTCTTGTGTTGCTCTTTTGCATGCTTACGACTCATTTAATTTCTAAGGAGAAGAAAAACATCCTGACAACATTGACTTGCTTCTTTCCTGGGGCAGGTTTGCTAAGCTTCCCTGCATTCCCAGCTTATGTCTTGGGGGAGTCTAAATATAAGAATTAGTCTGGTGATGTGACCCAGCTCAGAACACCAAATTGGAATTTTTACCCTTAAACGTACAACTAACGGGGATGATGATTCCAAATGCAGTATCTTAGTTTTCAGAAAAATACACAAAAGTATGCCCCAGCTAGATTTTGTTTTTCAGTGAGGAGATCATAAATTCTTACAGAATACAGCTTATGAAAACTTTGCACTACATAATAACCTTTGTGAATAATTGGATTGTACGTTAAACAACTTTTTCAATGAAATGTTTCCAGGAGACCAGTTTTCATTTGTAAGGCATCAGTGATGGTATTTGTGAGGAATTCACTACCGTTACAGATTTGGCACCTTAGTCATTTGTGTTAGAATGCTTTTTCTCTGCATCCAACGTTATCTAAAGTATTTCCAAATATTGCCATCTAATTGTCTTCCTGTAGTCATAGAGAGAGTAAAAATGCCTTTTTTTGTGCAGATACAAAAATAATAATTTATCTAAGCAAGAGCAAACCACCAGCCATTCCAAATAGCTCTTTTAAATCAATTTTCCTTCTTCCATTGCCTAAATAATGCAATTCCTCACATTTTCATTGCTGTAAACACAGCTGCATTCCAATGTTACTGCATTCATTTCAGCTGCATTACTCTGATGTGATGCAACCCAATGACAGGACAGCACTCGCACTGTGAGACATGAGGAAAAAATGGGAGCATTTCCATCAGCAAATGCACTCCTTTAGCAGCAAACCTGAAATGTGGCATTTACAGGAAATTTAAACATACCTTTTCTTTGAAGAAGGTATATCACTGTTGTATGTGCCTTAACTAAAGTTAACTCTGGTGACATTTGTAACTCCACCTATTCTAGATTTAGTATGAGACGACCATATGAAAGCAAGTTAATCTTGTCTTTCTTTCTCTTCTTTGGGGAATGTATAGTCTTGGTGTATTTTAGGCAATTGTCTGAAAGTAAGACAACTGAAAAATTTGTCTATCTGTTCTATGCATCAGAAGCCACCTATCTGTGACTTGCTATTTGCAGTCTCCCATCTCATGCTGGCAATTTTCAGGAAGGGAGCCAAGTCAGAAACCAGCCCTTATTTCTATCACATCAAAAGGATGACATCACTTCTATCCTTCCCCTCCTTCACCTCTGCATCATGCCCTGGAAATCAAGAGGATGGCAGGAGTGAGTCAGTGTTCCCGACTCTGCAAAAGTCAGCCTTTCCAGAATATCTTTTGAGTGTAACTCTCTCTTTAGTTACTGTCAGGAAATAATGCATTGGCCTTAAAATAAATAATCTCTCAAACTATCCCCACGCACACATACGGTCTGCAGTCTCCTACATCTTGCTGGGGTTTATAATACTGCAAGGAGAGATGTGATAGAGTACAGCCATAACCCTCAGGGCTTTTAGTCCAATCAGCAGGACAGATAGAGGCGAAACGGAAGTAGCAGCATCCAAAGTGTAATGTGCCCATGAAGGTCAGAAAAGCCTTTGTTAGGGGCTTTCTTGCTTGCCAGAAATGACCTTGTAAGGATATGGCTCTGCAAGAATATGACTCTGCAGTGAGTTTCTCAAGTATTTTGACAGAATGGTTTCCTGTCTTGATTAAGGGGGAGCCTTAATCCAGAATCACATTGATATGTTTTTACAGGATAGAACAGGAGCTCCTCTAAGTTTGACAGAGGCCATGACTGAAAGGTTATTTACTTTCATTCTCCTTCCAGAGATGTAGTGTTTTCACTTTTCAGAAGCATTCATTAATTATTTAATTTAATTTCAAACAGCACAGAGAAGTGATTTCTTTGAGGCTTCTTCTCTGCAGAACAGAAGAGGCATCACCAGTAAAGGTTAGAACTGTGAATCATGATATTTTTGCTCCTCTGACTCAGGTACAATACATTTCAGGCCTTCATCTCCTATGGCCTGTACTGCTCCTTCTGTACTTGCAGGCTTTCCCATGGTGTGAACACCTCATGCTTAGGGTGGGCAACACTTCATGGCTACCCATCAGTGCCGTGGAAGGAGACAAGTGTGCCCTCAAAAAGAAATGCTGGTTTTGGGCTACAGGAAATTTCCTGCTGCAGTAAAAATGGGCCTCACTTTGTTACCTGTGATGGAGCCAGGCTGTTTTACACCAGTAAAGAAATTAGGAATCAAGGACAAAGCAGCCTTAGGAAAAGAGATGTGGGAGGTAATCACTCCTGTTTTGCCAGTAACACAGTCAGGTTTAGAGCTCTGTTTATGTGGAGGCACTCTGCTATTACCAACTGGAAAACAGAAGACTCCATATTCTGTTATATCAGATTTACACAAGGTTTGCTACTCCTTGGGGAGGATCTTACGCACACAAAATTCCTACTTTTCAGACACCTCTGTGTGTTTTCTGGGATGTCCTAGGCAACCACAAAGTTGCAGAACCTGAGCATCTATAACCTTCTCATCATTTCATTAAACATTCATTACATCTTTACTCAGCAATGTGCATTTTCTACAATACTTTGTCCTACTCTGTGTTTCATTTTATAATAATAAGGTTTGTTAAATACTCTCTGTTGGAAGCTTTTTGTTGCCTTTTTATTTCTTCCACAAGAGAGAAGGAAGGCAAGAAAATAAAGGCAGAGATTCACAGGAGCGATTTAGAAGGGATGCTTGGCATAACCTTATTAATAAAAATGGTGAGAAATAAGGAGGAGGATAGGGAAGGCATTGTTGAGACATGTCTTGGATGTGGTGTTAACTGTGATGTAAAAACTGTTGTCTTGTCCCGACATGTTTATCCTTCAGCTGAGCCCCCCAGCTTGTTCATCCCACTCACCATCCCACAGTGAGGAGGCAAAGGCTTGGCAACAAGTACCCCAGTCCTGTGGTTTGCCCTGCTGCTCACCTGTTGTGGATGTCCATGTTGATTCAGAGGGAAATTAAAGCAGCTGCCTCCTGTGGGACATGATCCTGTGTCCCCCCAGGCTCACTTTCATGTGGTGCTCAGCAGCTTTGCTGATTGTGCAGCTTTTGAGGGGCCACACCATCAGCACTGAGAAGCGGAGCACAAAGTAAACCACAGACAGTGAGTTAGACAACTTCTGGCACCCAATTCTTAGCCCTGAAATGAGTTCTGTTTGGAAAATCAAGCTCTGCACACACCTCGTATATACACTGTGTTAAGACACTTCTGATGAGGTATAATTTAGTTGCTCCTACAACAGAGTGATGTGCAAGCTACTTTGCTCTCTCCAGGAAACATCAGCGAGCTAGGAGGTGGAGCAGGCTAGAATTCCTTCTGCCCAGCCCAATCACAGTGGTACCCCTTGTGCATCAGGTCCACTTCGGGAAGTCTGTGGCGCCTCTTTTGGCCTTTTGTGATGGTGAGAGTCCAAAAACTGCATGCAGGCAAGTATTTAAACACAACAATCCCTCCTAAGAAGCCCTAGAAAAGAAATTCTGTTCTGAAAAGGAATAAAAATATGTTATATAAAAAATGGCATTTTTCTTGATTTTTTCCTTCTCTTTGTGAAATTGTCTCTTATTTTCCAAAGAGGAAATACAGTCCTTAAATTAGATCTCACAGGGATGCTGGCTCCAGAATTGTGAAAATTAATACACAAGCAATTAAATTTGAAAACAAAAAAATCCCAACAGTGAATCAGGAAAGAAGTCACTGACATTAAAACCAGAGTTATGCAAATTAAGTCATAAACTCTCAGCCAAATTTAGGAAATTTTTTGATCTTTAATTCACTTCACTGTCCCATCAGAATCCTACTTGCGTATTTTCCCCCAGGATAGAAGTCCATCATTAAATAATGGATGCATAAAACCCTCTTTTTATTTCTTCCTCTAAATAAAACTCCTCATAGGAAATACTGGAGAGGAGCAAAAATTAAGGATGAAAAGAAACCACAGTGATGGTAAGTGACAAACAAAGCCAGCACTTGACAAATTAATTTCATTCTCTGAATTATACTGATCTTATTTGCAGGGTCATTATATGCATCTTGTTTTAGACTTCTAGAGAATCCTACACATAGAGAAAGGAGTAAAATACAGTCTTCATTTGATGTGAAGTACACTGACTTTTGATTTACTTGCTTTTTTATAAACAGCTGGACTCTTGCAGTGCTAGCCTGCAGAATCAGTAAAGCTGTCACTGTGCCATTGACAAACAAACCCTCTGAAGACACACCATCCATAGGAAAGTGGAGTCACTGAGGGGCAGTGAGGCCTTCAGGTAACTCAGCAAAATTTGTTAAGTGAAATCAAGGGAGAACTGCAAATTTTCAGGGTGGCTGGTGGGCTATGAAAATTTTACTTTGGCTTTATTAATAATGTTGTGTACTTCTATTGGTCCACCCAAAACACTTCTAGTGATCAATATGCATGTGACAGCCTGGGCTGTGCTGCTGAGTACTGGGATCACCCTGCTCTGAGCAGGCCTTCAGTGGCTCCCAGGCAAAGTGTACCCTTCTCCCTGGGGAAGACTGATTGCTATTTTAAAAAGTTGTGGCCCATAGAGATGTTCACAATTATCTAGAAAATATATCCACAGCTGTTAGTGTAGTTAGCTATTAGAAACATGGAAAGGCAAAGTCAAGTAGGTGTAGATTAGAAAAAGCCACAGAAGACTTCTGCAGTAATCTTTGCTCTGTTTGTCATGGATATGAGTTATGGCACAACCAGATCTTTGACATAATGTGTAATGGGCCCAGCACCTTTGGTTTTTGCAGCCAGTGGATTCCCAGGGAGATGGTGGTGGAGAAAGGTAACTGCTGTCTCTTTGGAAGTGTGCACTATTCAGACCAGAGATACAGCTGTTCATTTTAACTCCAGGAAGATCTCTATACATTTCAGCAGCTCAGGCATAATTAAAAGTAGTAATTGATAGAGGATTAAGGGCTGTATCATTAAAAATCACTTGACCTTACCACTATAGATTATTAGATTACTTAAGATAAGTAGGGACTTTCCAATAAGACTCTTTTACTCTTCCAGATGATTCTTGACAGCTCCTGTAATGAAAATGTCAAGATAGCTGTGTCGAATGCCCTTGAATTAACAAGGCACATTATAATGTTTGCAAATTGTTGCCAAATTACACTCATCAAAGGGGTATTTTACTCCACTGATTGTTCCCCTCACAGTAAGACAGAACTAAAACTCTAGAGATGGATGTCCTTGTGCAGTGGCATTTTTGTCATGCTATCAAATCCCATCAAGTCTTCCTTTGGTTCACATGTGCTTCTAAAATACCTGCAGTATTACTTGCATTTCTGTACTATTATGTATCATACTTGTCTAAAACATATTATCTATGCAAGCTACGAACCTTGAAAGTGGCATTAGAATTACAGGCCCTTTTTAGGGGGGATGGAAGCTCTATTGTCCTTCATTATACAAAGAGATTAATTAAAGAACTGCTGAAAGAAAATATTTAAGAGCCTCTTCAAAATAATTGAATGTCGGGAGTCCTGCATTAGCAACAGACTGATTCTGGTAGACCAGAGCAATATCTGTGGAGTTTTGGGTTGTTTGTTTAACATTTCTAAGCACTGCATAAATAACAAGTATTGAAAATTAATAACACTTTCAGACACTGTCTTATGAGATAGATAGATAGATAGATAGATAGCTGCATAACAAAATTTATATCTATATTTTTATGAGATTCCTATGTAGATTGCATAGAAATCTCACAAAAATATGTGTAGATAGTTACATATATTACTTAAAGCTCTACTTTGGCATCTGAGATTTGTATGACCTTCTTAGTTTTCATATTAAAAATTATTCATGGCCCCTGAGATCAGGAAAAGAGTTCATTCTCCCTCTTCCATTTTTATTTCCCCTACTTTATTTTTCCCACAAAAAAAATGAAAATGGGAAAATAGAATACAGATAAAAGAATAAAATTTCCTTCTTTTCCTTTTCACATTTCATAATCTCTAAATTGTTCTCACATTTTTTTTGTCTTTGTAAATACAAAACTCAGTATGCAAAACTGATCTCCACAGCAGAGATGTTGTTTACAATGTGTCATCTCTTCAGCTTTAAGCAAGGAACAAACTCAAAGTAAGCATTATAATGCTGATAAGTATAACAGGAAGAAGCACAACGTGCTTTTTTATCTAGAGCAAAGTGAAAGGGGTGCTGGGGCTCAGAGACACAGACTAGAACAGAAAAATATACTATTTGAAGTGCCCTGCTAGGAAGCTTCCTTTAAGAAACTAAAATTTCACTTTTCCTAGGTAATCTGACCTTCGGAAGGGAAGTGTAACTTTCTTCAGAGATGAAGTTGACATCAGTAGAGGATAGGAGGGTTGAGCTCCCTTTTGTCATCTTTCTTTCCTGTGTTCAAGGTGGCTTTAGAGGCTCCTCTTAGGAAACTCAAGTTTTAAATTGCCTTCCTGTGCCAGATTTTGGATTCAAGAAAGAAGATGCATCATTTCACAAGCATGAACTTTATAACAGTGAGGGTCTGTATGTGAGGCCCTAATGATACAACAGAAGTGTAGAGAACGTTGCATGGACCTGGGGAAAAAAAAATACAAAGATGTACATTCATCATAAGTTCATAAAAATAATTTCTTCAATCATTCCAATTTACCTTCTTATTCTGAAAGTCCTGGGCCTGGAGAAACAATATAGCGTCTGCAGTATTCCAAGATATGCCTATTTTCTCACTGAAATTTATGTTCCAGATTTGTCATACAATGCCTAAGAAAAAATGTAAATGGTGATTATCAGAGCCAGCATGTAATCAGGAAGCAATTTTATTCAGGCAAAAATCAAGGACTGGGGTTGATCTGTCTTGCCCCATCTGGTGTGCATCTGCATCAAGGAGATGCTTGACTACCTGGGTTTCACAGCTCTTTGCACCTCCATGGTGGCAGGAACCCACAGCCAGTTCTGACTCATAAAACACAGCCAAAGCAGTAAGGAGATGCTGCACTGGCCTTTTTTTCTCTAGGAGCTCAGCATTTCAAGTGACACAGTTCAGCTAGGTTAGTGGGGAACCTGGATCAGCTCCTTCCACAGTGCACATTGTGTTCCAATATATTCAGATAGCTACAGGTACCTTTTCCTCCCCTAAGTTGCAGATCTGCAGAGATTCAGCACAGAGAAAAATGAAAGGTCCCAGTGGCACTCTTTGCTGGCACTGTCAGAAATGTTGGGGCTTTTTATTAACCTTATATCAATCCTAATGAATGCAAAATTTGAAATAAATAGAAACACAAAAATCACCATTTCAGCTTGACGTGTGGGATCTCATATAAGTAGTCTTTTGGGAAACCCTGCCATTCACTTCCTGAATAACTGCTATTTTACAGCACTTTCAAGAGCTGGCTTTTATAAGCAATTTCTTATCATTATCCACTTATATTTTTCCTGTACTTGAAGCACCAAAGAAGCCACTCATTCTGTAGTCCCTGCAACCATGCCAGCATCCCAGCAGCACACAGCATGCATATGTATATTAACCAAGTGGAAAATTCCACTGAACAGAGCTTTCATAGTACTCTTCCAGGCTTATACCAGTTTCTGTAAGGCAGGGGAGTGGAGGTATTCACTTTTAATGCAGCAGTTTGGCAAGTGCATTCATCATTCACTGATTCCTGCCCTCCTTCCATATTCTGTGGGAAAGCCACACATGAAGATGGGCAGGACTCCTATTTGAGGCATGCCCATCTGTATTAATTAGAAGCCCTGATTTGCTCCTTGACACCTGCTGTCCAAGGTCTGATTGATCTTCCTCTCTCGGTTAGAACTCTAAGAGATTACTCCCCGCCCTCCTTAGCCTACTTATCCTTCTTGCCAGTAACAATTCATCCGATCTCACCCTAACTCCCAGGAGTCACTGCAAGCCACCAAACACTGACAGATAAAAATGAGCTGTTTGTCTGGAAAGGGAGCAGCTCAAGCTTAGGAAATGCCCAAGGAAGGGCAAAAAAGGAGGAGAAAAAAAGGCAGCAAGTGAGTCCTGTTAGAGGAACATTAGGGACATATAGCTTGCTGGGTTTCTTCTGTCCAGCCCGGCTATTCAGACAGGTTCCAGCTGGCTATATTTCCAGGAGTGCCCCTGTCCCAAAGGCACTCTGGCAGCGTCCCATGGACACTTAGCCAGAGAATCTGCAGCCTGTGTTGTGGTACAGGAGCTAAGGACTGGTTAGCTATCAGCTGAAGCAGAAAGACGAGAGGGCCCTTGGTTTACCTTGTATCTGCGTAGCTTTATTGCCAGATGCTCTTCACAGGGGGAAGGCAGGGACCAAGAGCGAGAGCAGGGGTCAGGCACCCACATAAGAGTTACTTCACAGGACCAATCACCAGGGGTGTTGGGGGAGTATAGGGACGGACCAAGGCTACCTGGTCCTATGGGATGGAGAGGAGTAGGGGCCCAGGAGATAACAGGGGATAGTACAGGGGCCCAGGAGATAACAGGGGATAGTACAAAGGTCTTGGGGGGAGGGAGGAAATGATGGACACTCCAGATGGCTACTCTGGAATTTCCTGGGTTAGACCATGGTGATTTCACTTTCCCGGGGGAGCTTGGCTCTCTTGGAGGGCCTCCACCAGTTATCTTTTTCTTCTTCTGTGCCCTCCCCCCCAGAGGTTTCCAAGGAAACCTCCATGGCAGCTACAGGGACACTGAGAGATCTACATGCAAACATCCAGAAAGGCTGATATTATTCTGAAGAAGTGTGACAGGATCCTCCCGAGCACATGCACAGCAATGTGAGCTTGAGTGTTCTGTTCACCAGTGACTGCTCTGCAGGATTTCTGTCCTACATAAGGAGCTGCTTTAAAACTGGACCCAGGGTGAAGAATAAGAGGAAGGGATTACAAGTGCACAAAATACACTACACAGTAAGAATAGCAGTGCCTTTTTAAAAGCTTCTTCATTCCCCTTCTTGCAGTACAGATCCAAGCAAAGTATGTGCCTATAAAACCAATTAACAGTAGAAGGAGCTTCCAACAGCATGAAAATAAGCTGCTTAAAAATCCTGTTGCTAAAGAGACACAAGCTGGGTGCATCTCTGTGCTGTGATTACACACAAGTACACACGATGTTGCCTGACTTAGCTGATAGGCAGCTGCAAGTGAATACAATCCCCACAGAAAGTAACTCTGCTCAGCCAATGCCATTCCGTGCCTCAGTCCACGCAGATGGTAGCAGTAAGGCAAGCAAGTGCCATGGCAAGCACAGAGCCTGCAGATTAATAGCTACACAGTAATAACAGCTCTAAATTCAATCTAGCACATGGTAATCCAATCTGTTGTTATCTTGAACCCTTCGAGTCCCACTCTTGACACCAAGAAGGGTTGTTGTGGTTTATCTCCAGCTGGCAGCTAAAAACCACACTCCTGCTGGGATGGGGATGGGAATCAGAAGAGTAAAAGTGAGAAAACTTGTGCATTGAAATAAAGTCAGGTTAAAGCAATAGCTGCACACACAAGCAAAGTAAAACTAGACATTCATTCACCACTTCCCACGGCAGGCAGGTGTTCAGCCACCTCCAAGAAAGCAGGGCTCCATCACAAGTAAGGGTTACTTGGGAAGGCAAAGTCATCACTCCAAATGTGACGCTTTCCTTCTTCTCCCCCAGCTTTATATGCTTAGCATGATGCCACATGGCATCAAACAGCCTCCTCACTTTCCATGAGCATAGGAAAGAAGTGTGATGCTACAGTATTGGCAACAGAGAAGAATCTAGAACAACATGATTAAACTGATATTGCAAAAAAACCACAAGCAAAAAACCCAAACACCAGTGAATATGTAGCAAATGAGAATCAGGAAAGTGATGAAGCTGACAAAGTTATTTATGAAAATCATAATAATTTCTGGGTATTATTATTATTTTCACTACAAGGCTGTACTTCAGTTGAGTGCTTTCCTGACTGTGTGAAGATTGCCTGATCTCTGATTCAGATCTGTGCACCAAACTCATGCCATTCCTATGTCTCATGTTTTCAGCCCATAGCTCAGCTTAGCTTTGGTGAAAATCACATTTTTAATGTAACAATGGAAAAAAAGGCACTTGTAATCTGGCCTTCTCACTGAGCTCTTACATAACCACAGGTTGAAGCAATGCTCTCTGACAATTTTCTGGTATGGTCTCACTATATATTCCTGGCTCAAAATAATTACTATGTTACCCATACCATCACCCCCATAGCTGCAGTATTTCTAAGTTTGACACTCAGCTGCAGAACATCCCTTTTACCCCATCCTTTTTCAACAATGTGAAAATGGAATCTGGATTAATCAAACCCTGCTGCTCACCACCTGCAGCACTTGCAATTTCCAGCTTTCAAGGCAACAGGAAAGGCTCATCAGGGCATGGTAACAATACAATTGCTTCAAACCAAGGGTACAAATACTGGCCACAGGAATTTCCTGTGTTCCTGTTCCATCACAGGAACAGGGAGGCTGCTTCTTCTATAATGAACTCAAGGCTAAATACCATTCCCTTGTGATTAGTTATGAAATTATTAACTGGGAACAGATGTGGGGAAGATCAAGGCTAAATGCTCAGAAATGTAGATATTGCTCTACTGGGTCCATTTCACAGGAAGGCATATGGAGAACACGCATTACCAGTGCCACCTGCTACTGACAACTGACAGAGCTAAAGGGGCAAGCTAAGAGTGAATGCAGCCCAGCAACTCTATATTTTTCTCCTTTTCTTTAATGTTTAGGATACACTTTGGTTGTAGTTATAATGGAGTCTTCTCACTTTTCTCTAAACCACTGGAAGAGAATATAGATGCATAAAAATATTAGGAGAGATCTTCAAGTCATCAGTTTCCAGCTGATGAAGCCAGTCCTGAGCTTCACTTGAAGTGATGAGTTCATTGTCTGTAATCATTACTAGGGAAGAAGTAAACCCATTCTACACAAGCTTCTAGGGGAACAAAAATGTTCTTGACAAAAATCAGGTGAAACTTAAGCCCTTAAAAGTCTCTAATCAACTTAAAACCCAAAGAAAATTACAGTATACAGAAACAGATCAAAATTTTAGTTTTGATTTCAAGTTGTAGACACTTTTTGAAGTATCCTAGTTTGGATTTCAGGTAAGTGATGGGAATACTGCATTCCAGAGAAACAGGTGGTGCCTACTGCTGCACCCTGTAACAAAACTTGGCTGTTTCTGGTTTCTGAGTGACAGGTTGTTCAGTATTGAGAGGGATCCTAACAAGCTTCACAACTGATGGTACGTCTGGAGAATGAGCTTTGTTTCCGCTCTGACTAATCTGAAGGGAAACTTCCCTTCAGCTCCAAATGCTGTGCCTCTGCTCTTCTCAAACTGTTGCCTACTGAGGATGAGCTCCCTCAACTACATTTTTTTCAATAAGGTAGTCAGTATTACGCAAATATTTCCTTATTCCCCAAAATCTTTAACGCTGGAGAAATTAATTTTTGCCTCTTAGGAAAAAAACTTCCTCTTTCTCACTTCTCTCTTCCCCTCTCTTGCCCTTTCTCTTTTTATACGGTGTAATGTAAGCTTTCCCTCATTGCATCCACACACAAAAGAAGATGAGAATCTTTTGCACAGTGTCCTCACAGATGTCAAAAACTCTAAGGTAATTTACACTAGTTAAAATTCTGGCTCTGGTAGATGATAAAAGTCCACCTTAAATTTAACAACAAACACATCCTTAAGACTTAAAAATGAAATTTTATTTGCCATCGAATAAATATGTTTCTTCTGACAGTCTACGAACAGCAAGAGATCAAAGGAGTTTATCTCAGTCAGTGCAAAAAGTAGGAAAAAGTCTGAGCTGACGTTTCCCTTCCAGCACATGCACACAGACACACGTTTGTGCTTACGCACAGGCACCAAGACTCGCTTTTCGTAACAGAAGGACCCGACATGAGACGTGCACAGGAAAGCTCTACAGACTTGCAGTTCCAGGGCAAATGTATTTCTGCATGGATGTGCCTCGCAGCACTTTCAAAAATTTCATTACTCTCAGCCAAGTACAAAAAGAATATTACACATTTGATATTTGTGATACGTGGTGTCACCTGTTACAGAAAGTGCATTTCAAGCTGTGATTACAGACACAGCCTTCTCCTCTAGGGTTTAACATTCTCATCCATAGCATTAAAAAATGTATCAAAGTCCTATGTGTGTAATCTGTTATAAATAATTCTTGCCCTGCAGGTTATTTAACTCAGAGCTGCCCTCTGCAATAAGTGGTCAGAGAAGAGAAAGTATGAAGTGATCTATTTAAGAGTGCAGTGTTTGAAGTACATGTACTATCATGAGTAATTGATTCCCATAACACTTTTGATTCAGTAGCCATGAAGTCACACACAAATAATGATATGTGCATACTTATACATGTATAAACCACTGTTGTCCTACATCAAGCAATTTACAGGAAATTAAGTTCAGCTAAATATTTACAAGACTGTGGACAGAGTAATGCTAAGGTCATATTTTAAAAATTAATGGGTGAACAATTTTCACAGCAAGATCATGACTAAGTTTTACATGAAGCTATTGCTTATCCCTAAGCTATTGGGGATCCAATACCTAATTGCCATTTCCTACACGGTGTGCTTTAACTGCAGGAAATATCTCATTTGGATATAAGAGAATCACTCCTTCCTGGATGCCAGGACATGAGCAAGGCAACATCATCAACTAAAATTCAGAAAGGATCCTCCTTAACAGTTTTTTTAGGCTCCAAGATCAACAAAATAATTCTACCTGAGAATTTAAGGAGCAATCTTGCATTCTGTGATTTCCCATGGGATAGCCTTAATTTGTTTTTAAACATCCTAGCTATTCCAAAGACCATTTTTTCAGGAATTGTTTAGAGCTTATTTTCCAGCAAGTTCTGATAGGGTTTAGACAGTTGTATTTGACGAGTTCAATTAGCTGGAACTATTTTCATGGTGATCCATCTGTCCTTTAAATTAGCAATTGAAAAGGCCTGACAGATGGTTTGTGGTTTAATAAGAGGAAACCCTTAGCACCATACTCCAAGTACTGTAGGTCTCAGTCCCCACCAGGACCAGAAAGAATGAAATCTTCCAAATTCTGCAACAAGAAGCAGAAAAACACTAGCACTGGGACACTCAGACATTCAGGTGCAGCCTCCAACCATTTCAGCTGTATGTGCCAACTGGTGAAATCACAGTAATGCAAGATGCAAAATTCAAACTACATTATCATAATTCTCCACTATTTCTGTTTGCTTATAAGCCACGATGAAAGGAGAATTTATAAACCTATGTGGCACAGAGAGATTTTAGCAACATTTTGGAGCAGAACCAAACAACCCAGCCAGAGACAGGGTAAAGAAAGAAGGGAATGGCTGTGCCTACTTCAGCTGATCTAAACAATTGTCCTTTGATATATAACTCCATTTTTAATATGTCTCCAGGGCACTAACTATGGCTCTTACAGGCCACATGCTTTTAAGGAAGTCTTCTGAAACGTATTGTTTTGATCACAGCAATCACATGGGCTCTTCAAAGGAAATCTGCAGCAGGTGAAGGTAGGTGAGAGCAGGGAAGCCCATTCAGACAGGCTCAGCTCACACAGGGGGTCCAAGTGCTGCCACATTTGTGTTGGAAATCAGCCAGAAACTCCAGGCACCAGCAAATGACACCATGGCTGCTGCCAGCATGAACATGGTTCTGGTCATGCCACCAGCAGCCTCCACTCCCTGAGTCCCCTCCAGCCAGGCATTAGCTGCCGTCTGCCTCTGAGCAAGACCCAGATATTGCCACCAACTTTGCTATGGTTGGAAAGAGGAGGCTCTCCTGTGCTTTCCCCATAAGCAGGGATATGAGTTCAGAGAGGTACTGAGGTGAATGAAGGTAAATTTGTTCATATGCAGCACTTGCTTTGCTTTACAGAGCTTAGAAAACAAGCTCACTAGTACATCATAGAGTGCTTGCTTAAATCCACTCTTGACAGTGCAGGAACACTGCTGTACCTCAGGTGCTAGCAGGTTGCAGCAGAAATGAAATTTTCTCATAGAGACTCATAATTCTCTTTAGGTTTTATAGTCCTGATTAATGTAGATACTCAAAAGTGCTATGGCAGCATTCAGACTCCAATGCAAGGTAAAATTCTGAAACAGAGATCCCTGACACTATTTCTATATCCCAGCAATGCAGAAGTGTCTTTTTCATGTGAATTTTCCTGTGCACCGGTGAATGCATTTTTACTATATATTTCTTCCAAAATTTTGAAAATAAGCACAGCAGGTGAGAAAGCAGGAATTTATCTCAATGTCATTGTCAGTGAAAGGAGGATGGGTTTCTTGATTAACAGCCATTCTTGTTGGCAAAACAAGTACGGACACAGCCCACTCTGTCCACCGTATGAGGTTATTATGGAACATCTGGGCCTCCTGGAGGACATTCATCATTCTGCTCCATATACCACCCTGGACAGTTCTCCTCTTTCTTATCGCAGACAAAAGGCTTCAGGATCTAGAAAATATGTTTCCTGCCTCTTCTTCAAGGGTCTGTGTGGCAGATAATGACCATCACCTTCTGTAAGTCTCTCTTGGTCACCTCTTGATCCATCTGAGGTACTGAATACAGGCCCAGTACCTTATACTGCTTTTTATAGTATGCAGTCACACCCATCTCACAAACCTTCAGTCTAATAAAGGCTTCAGAATGTGCTTTCAGGGAAAAAGCTCACCAAGAGTGTAGGGAGTGAGAAAGATACCTGAAGTGTGATAGAGAAAGAAAGAAGTAGCATAAAGGAATGGTGAAAAATGAGTTTCAAGATGTTGTGTGCTTTTGGAGGTATAAGATGGGAAAAGAGGCAGGCAGTCCTAACCTGTATAGGATGAAAAACTGAGAGACTGTAGAAAAGCCGTTCTTTGGTGATGAAGATCCATTCATCTTTGGATTCATTTCAGCTGTAAAGGACTTCTTTATCAACACACAACATCGACAAAAATAAATTAAGAAGGAATGAAACAGAGGAAGAGAAGAAAAACACCTAATAGTTAGGAAGATTAAAGACAGTTAAACTGGCCTTTTATTACCGTTGTTGTTTTCCTCTGTGAGTGATGTTCTGCTATAATGCATGGATCAGCGAATGGCAAAGTCCGTACTGTGCTGGCATTAGAAAAACATCCATATGATTTTAAGTATTGCTAGCAGTCAGTTTCCTGAGGAAGAGAAAGGCTGGGAAGAGACCAAAGGAGCAAATGAAAATCATTTATTTGATTGGCTCACTCATCTTTTTTCTAAATATAATGTCAGATAAACTAACCACATTTTCCCCTGCAAATGGGTCACTATCTAGTTGTGACTTCTGCAGTGTCTCTAAATGAGAGAAATCTGAATGCAGAGTGAATGAGGTACAACTGTTTAACAGTATCCTATCTCTTATTGTAACAGTACTTTTTCTTACAAGAACTTTCAGCCTGGGAAAATGTTTCCCATTTTCAGAGATGGGTATTGCAATTCACAGGTTTTTGGAAGGATTCAAGTCCATCTTCTTTGGGGTTGGCATGGCAAGGTTTTGGCAGTGGTGTGAGGGGCTACAGGAGGGTCTTCTGTGAGAAGCTGCTGGAAGTTTCCCCTGTGTCTGACAGAGCCAATGCCAGCCAGCTCCAAGACAGACCTACTGCTGGCCAAGGCTGAAACCGACAGGGATGGTGGCAGTGCCTCTGGGAAAACACATTTTTTGTGTGTTTGATCCCTGTATGGGTCATTCACTTAAGAGCTGAATTCGATGATCCTTGTGGATCCCTTTCAACTCAGAATATTCTGTGATTCTGTGATATTTATGAAAGGGAAAAAATCAGCACAACAGCAACTGCAGCCAGAGAAGAGCAGAGTCAGAATGCATGAGAGAGCAACTCTGCAGACACTAAGGCCAGTGGAGGAGGGGAAGGAGCAGAGGTTCCCCTGCAGACCATGGTACAGACCATGGAAAGTCCGGTTGTCCCCTGAAGCCTGTGGAGATCCACAGTGGGGCAGAGATCCACCTGCAGCTCATGGAGAGACCCACAATGGGGCAGGAGGATGTCCTGTGGGAAGCCTGCATTGGAGCAGGTTTGCTGGCAGGACTTGTGACCCCATGGGGGACCCATGCTGGAGAAGATTGTGGAGGACTGTCTCCCACTCTGGAGCAGAGAAAGAGTGCGAGGAGGAAGGAGAGGCAGAGAGAGCGTGTGATGAACTGATGGTAACCCCCAGTTCTCATCCTGCAGCATTTCAGTAGGGGAGGAAGGAAAGAAAATTGAAAGTGAAGTTGAGCCTGGGAAGAAGAGAGCAGGAGGAGGAGGAGGAGGGGGAAGGTGTTCTTTAGGTTTGAGTTTATTTCTCATTATCCTACTCTGATTTGATTGGTAATAAATAAAACCTATTTCCCCAAGTTGTGTCTGGTTTTCCTTTCATTATATTTTCTTTCCCCTGTCCAGCTGAGGAGGACAGTGATAAAGCAACTTGGTGGACACCTGGCACCCAGCTAGGGTCAACTCGTCACCAGGGAATTTAAAACATTCTTACTGGGTTGCAAACATATGTTTATCCCAGTTAAGCAGTCAGGCAATCCATTAGGAATGCCACCTTATGTTGTGAGGTAGTGCCATGACTGGCAGAGGTCTTCTGACCTTTAACAGGAAAAAATGTGCCAGTCTGGGGAGAAGGAATTGTATGGTTTTTTTCACTCATATCAAGCAATTTTTGCCCCACAGCTTTGAGCTACAAGCAGGACTGTTTCTAACGCTGTCAAACCACCACAAACTACAGAATAGTCTCATCCAACAGTAACATTGCTGCTTTTCAAACAGCAGAAGATAGATGATTAAAATGAGTATTTTTCCAGGCTAGTAACCAACCAACTCTGCTTCGGGAAGTGTTATTTTTTGCTGTCTACTGAACAGTAGAAAAAGGAACAGTACATATTGAAGCAACAACACTTTCTCTCTGATAATTTATGTTTGATGTTACAGAGCCTGTAGGATCTGCAGGCAAGGAGGGGCATGTCAGACAAGATGTGTGGAGTCAGGCGAGTCTGCAGTCAGTTGCAATGAAAAAGTCATGTCAGTGGTGTCTATATGTTGAAGCTCAGGAAAAGGAAGGCAGTGCAAGGAGGAGTTTTCATGTGAGATTGCTTGGGGGTTTTTGATCAGTTTGTTGGGGTTTTTTTGTAGTATATTTGGGTTTCTTCCATTTTTCTGTAGCACAAAAGCAACACAGAAAAAAGGCAAAGCAGAAACAGGGATAAGGAACTAAAAATTAAAAAAAAAAAAGAAAAAAATAACCAAAACCCCCAACAAAACTAAACAGAAGAGAAACAGAACAGAAGGCAGCATTTGTGATAGAGAGCAGAAGGCAGAACAGACATGATACAATCCATAATAGAAAAGGAGGAACTCACAGGTCAATTGCCAGAGAATGTGGGGCCCAGAATATATCACTGCTAGCCAGGAGAAAGGATGCAAAACAGAAGGGAGGAGGGAAGATCGTGCCTGATAATCTGTCATCTGGGAGCAGAAAGACGCTGCACTGAAACGATCAAAAGTGAAGTGGGGTGCTGAAAGGCTCAGAGGAAAAGCAGCACTGTTGGGGGATTTGGCAAGGGGTTGTGATTCTGTTGGGTTGTGGGTCTTTTCCAGAAGAAAATCAAAAGTTGAGATGAGGAAGGTACAAGTCCTTTCAGACTGGTGTAATGTATAAGATTTTTAGGGAGCTCATTATGGTTCCACTTACCATAAGATTGACAATCTACAGAAAGAAAACTCCCTAGGTCTCCTCTCATTTACAGCCTGACACTGCCACCCCTTCCGTTTTGTCCCTCTTTGCCAAGTTCCAGCTCAGTACCTATAGCTAGGAGGGCTGGGCATTTATTTGGGTAAGAGTCTGTGCAGCCAAAACCTCTGCGGCCAAAGCAGGATGGAAACCCACCTTCCTTCACTTTCTGGGAGAGTGCGCTGACCTTGGGTTGGGGTAGTGTAAAAAGCAGGTGTCCCACCTTATGACCTTCTCCTCCTTATTGTCTGATTTGTTTGTGTGGCCATATTTATGCACTATATCCACACAAAAAAACACCCCAACACCGGCATCCTCCACAGGCAGAGAATTTCTAGCTCAGCTTTGTAAATCCTACCCCCTAACACAAACTACTGGCTACTGCCGTGCTGATCACTGTAACATCTCTCATGGGCAGGTCCCATATAGTTGTTTTAAGTAAATGACAGGGAAGGAAACAATTTCCAAAATAAGAAAAAAATCCTAGGTCATGTTGTGTAGCTAGTACTGCATTACATTATGCTTCTGTGGAGCAGTCTTGGAATTGCACAGTGCCAAGGGGGCAGCATTGTGATTTAAATCCGACTTCGAAGTCAAGTTCCTGTTGATGACATTAATGACAAGCCTGTGTGTTACTGTGCCTCTAAATAAAGGTGGTGTAATTTTTTCAGCCAGATTGCTTTTTCCTGCTTGCAATAGTTTTCTTATTATATTATAGTTACACTACTCAGCAAATATGACTGCCGTGACCAGTAATACATATTGTAAATAGTTTCTTTGGATTTAGTATATAAGCTCTATACCGCTCTTGTTCCTGAGAGAATACATCTGATGAGTACTAGGAATATGTATTGAATAAGTTATTCAATTAGGGTTATCAGTATCATGTAATCACAAATTAAATTTATTAAATTCAGGTCATTTCCCTTTGTTGCTTGACCTGTATTAGTCATAATGCAATTGTCTGGATACTACTCTGTTGAGCTTATCGGCACAATACCTCATTTCGAGTTATTTTCATACAACGTTATTTTTAATTTCTGATGCATTCTGAACTATGATCTGAAGTAACACTTCCACACAAACCTCTGAGAGCATCCTTTTTCCTTTCATGAGCTGCAAGTGAACCCAAGTGTAATGCAGGTGATGCAGTGTATTGTTTAATGCTGCAGCCCACTGACCTCATTGTGCTAATGACACCGGCCAGCAATTTGCTAATTCTAAAGTGAACAGAGGATCATGAGATACAGATGTCAAGTTATACAGCATGTTAATTATGTGTATGAGCACATGCACTGCCTTGTCTCACTTTGAGGTCCTGATCTTTGACTCTCACTTTTTAATGCCAAGAATTAAGAAAGGAGACGATACCTTTTGTCAAAAGATATCAGTTCTGGCATGACTCGGGGGAAAAAAACAGACAAGTAAGTAAAAGTCTTTTTTTAGCTCTGGAGTTTTACTGGACTTAATGTTAAATAAGGGTGAAGAATGATTATTCTGAATTTGAGTGGGTCAGACCAGTTGAGTGAGATGGTGGTGTTAAGATGAAGGTGGCAATAAGTTTATTATACTCTATGGAAGCGAAAGAGACAGGACTGAGACACAAAATATAAAAAAAAGAATGAATGCATGAATGAATGAAAGAAGGAAGGAATACTTATGAAACATGAAACTGCACAGCCACACAGGAAATGCAATGTGACATAAAACGTGTAACACTACTATGTCTAAGTGACTGATTTTTTAAAAAGGATTATAAAATGACACATCATGCACCTTATCATAGTCCAATGCTGTGTCTTCTTGTAAGACTTTATTTTTTAATAAAAAATAATGTTTTGGTGTGAACTCAAGCACAGCCATGACATAATGATAAACCTTCTTAAGGAGCACAGTCTCACAGAAAATTTAGAGCACAAGGAATGTGTTCATTTTGAACAAGTCTATTGCCTGTATAATCCCGTTGGAACCAAAATTCATAGTTTCATCTCAAAACAATAGCAAACTTTATAAAGCCTTGACAAATTACCAGCAGCAGTGTAAAATGATCAATATTGCAACAGAGTCTACAATCCTCTCATTTTAGAAAGGAAATTAGTGCAGGAAGTAAAATGTTCTCAGAGGCATTGAAAATCAAATGCAAATTTCAATCTAAAGGTCAAGACCAGATAACATTAAATACAACCTTTCATACGCCATAAATGCACTGAATATATTTCCATCTATTTTCATATAGATAAAGGGACTTGCATTCACTCACATTTTAAAAGCAATTTTTGAAACAGTAACTCTGTATGTAATGCTCTGGCTCCATTAACCCTCTTTTGTATAGTTTTGGGCTACAGACCTGAGACATCAAGGGCATGGAATAATTCAGCACTTCATATTAACTTCAGATACACAGAACATTTATCTTTGCTGGTTTAGACATCTTTTTACACTAAAACTTTCATTTTTGCTTAATGATTGCAATAGTTTTACATCCTAAACAAAGGACATATATGTTGCTAAGCTATTTCTTGCCTTATTCTGCTTCTGAACCATTATCACTAAACCTCCACTGGCACCATAAATTTACAAGCAGGATATGTGAAGGTGAAAACATGGAGGAAGGAACCTTTACAGAGACATTAAAATGATCGCTTAGCCAAACACCACAATAAAAAATTATACATATGTTGCAGGAGTAGATAGTTTCTTTCTCATCAGCTCCATGTATGACATGATATGGTACATGGCATATGGTTTCTGAAAAACAAGGGGAGATTTGAAACACACTGCTAGGAAAACTGGTAAAAACCATATCTGAAACACTGCAGTTTATCAACCAGAGACTGTCAGAAGGTGTGAGGTAAAGAAAGTGAGGGAGAAAATGCATAGGAGTCTAAGATGACACACCAATTGTTTGCTTTAATCTCTCTTTAAAAAATAGAAAGAAGAAAGAAAGCTGCTAGCATTGTTCCTATCAGAACTTGGAGGAACTGGCTGTCTCTTTGCATGGCAGCATGTATTGTGCAGAGCTCAGCCAGTCAAGCAGAAATTGGAATAATTCCTGTTGGTTGATCCTGCTGTAAAAAGGGAAAAAGTATTTTACAGTACACTTGGGCTCATTTTTCATGTGTTCTATACATAACTATTTTGAAATTTTATTAAATTATATTTGAATTTTCTGCAAAAACGCAATCTAAATAATAAACAAATGGAATGAAGCTTTTCATAGAGATAAGCAGCAAATAGCAGAAGTGTTTTTCTTCCACTTCCACTAGATGACGCTTAACAGTACAATCTAACATAATCAATAGAATAAACTCAACATTTTTTATACAAAATTATTTTCCTCCAGGGACCTGGGGGAAAATTTACAATAGGATTTAATTTTTTTTCTGTAGTTCTGACTTTAAAAAGCTATTAAAAATTGTCCAAAGTGTCATTTATTAATATTTTCAAAATTTTTATAACAATCCATAAATTCTAAATTAATTTTTATTCTTCTTTTGGGTTTTCTCAGCCTGGGAGAGAAACTTAGTTCACATCATTAAAAGAAAATTTGGCATCACACTTGGACAAACAAGTATATTATTGCAGCTAAATGCTTTATTAGCAGCACTCTATGTATGTGGTGTCTGATGATGCTGAGGGAGTATTAGGCAGAGGAATGTGCTAAAATATTAACCCATTTCCCCTTTTTTTCCTTCAACTTAACATTTACACATGCACAAAACATACAGGCATGTAAAACTGTCTGCTGTCCTGCCACTTGTGAAATACAGCCCCAAATCCTGCCTGAGCATTTCACTTTGTTTCTAGAGGGTAACTGAGGTCCCCTCTCCCACCTCGTTGCAGGAGCTCCCCTGGGATTTCCTATTACGGGCAGCAGTATGATCTGCTCCTGCCCAGGTGTGGACATCCCCCAGTCCCTGAGCATTCCCAAACCTAGGTCATTCAAGGAAAGAAACTGGATATTTCCCTACCTAATTATCCTGATAAGGAAGAAGGGGCAGAGACCTTCAGAGAACATACTATGTGCAGGTCCCCTGCAGAAGCAGAATATGTTTAGAGGAGCGGAATAGGATGCTTATGCTTGGTTTTGCTCTTCATTTGCTCCTCAGCTGCCTGTTTAGGATCCTGTTCTGAAGTTTAACCCTGACAGAAGTTCTTAAGCACACCTCTCTCTGGTTTCTTAATTTCGCCACGTCCCTGGAATTTTGCTCAAATTAGTAACTACTTTGATGAAAAAGGTGAGCTTTAAGACATGCTCCTCTCACCATTGCTGAGGTCAGATGGCATCTTTAGCAGCTCAGGCAGACTTATCATTTTTTTGTACCTAGTCTTTGCTATGTGAAATAAAAGCATTCAAGGGACTGATTTGCATCCGTAGATTCCTGTAAGCAGGAGTCACCTAATACTTGGAGAACGAGCATGGCAAAGCTTCCACCTTTTCACAGGACTGGCAGTTACTGGGGAAGAACAACCAACTTACAGAAAGGAAGGATGCAAAAACAAAGTGATCTATGGATGTGCATGGTCAAGATCAGAGTGACCTCCACATGGCAACTAGTAACTACATCAAAGCTCCCCTGAAGTGAGAAGGGACAGGCAGGCACAGGCATAAGAGAGGACATCATCATCTTAATTAATCTTTTCACTGACTGGACCTGCTCACTGAAAATCCACTGTAACTATCTTACATTAAATAGAACCTATAGATGTTAATTGAAACTTCCTCGGAGAAAAAAGTTGGATTTTGCCAGAAAAGACATGGTGGAATTTTTTCAGGAGGACTTTCCTTCCTCATAATGTCAGGATAAAGGTGTAGGCCATGTTAGGGGCAATATTCCACGGGCAGTGGCTGAAGCCCCAGGAACAGAGATGTTTCTCAAGCTGATATCTGGAGGAGCAAGACTTAGCAGTCTGGTGTAGATTCCTAGCTCTTCAATGGTGAAGTGAAGAGAAGCCCAGGAGAATTTACCCCTTCACAGTGTTGACAAAACATTAAAGCTGGGGCAACTTGTACATGCACTAAGGTGCAAAAAAATATAGGAACTTTTCTCACTTGATGAATCCATGTGAGCAAAATAAAATATTTACCAGGAAAAAATAAAAGAGAATCACCTCACTTGCTGAAATATTCAGTTGAGGTTTGAGGGGACTTTTAAAACATTCATTTGAAAGGTTTTTCCAGGTGAGAAAGACACAATTGTTTGGCAGTCTCTCCCAGGAAATGTACATAACTTGTGCTTCACGTCCTTTTTCTGCCCTTAGGCCTTCAGCAACTTTTGGACTCGTCTGTCCATGCCATCCCTGCTGGTTCTCTTGATTTCACCAGAGACAAAATAAACCATCTCAGTTCACAGAAGAACCAACCCCTGCCTTTAGCTATGCTGTTCCTGAGATAAATCAATGTATCTGCTTTGCAGCATATCAGTTTCCTCTAGGTTACCCAGCAGCTATAAATATGTGCATCTATAGATTTCTTTGTGGGCATTCTGGCTGTTTCCTGCCACAAAGGGAGTTGTTCCTTTATTTTAGTAGTTACATCCTTTCCCACTGGTGTAGGACACAGACAAAGCAGGACATACTGTGACTGCCCACGAGCAAGGGAAGAGGTACAGCCCTGTCCAGACAACTTGAAGTTTCTCTCCTTCACCATCAAACCAGGCTGGTAAAATATTTGCAGTGTTACCATAGCAACAGTGGGCCTATAGCTCTTAACAAGACTCATGGAAGTGAAATTGGTCCTGCTCAGACGATGTGCACAAGAGGCAGAATCATCTTTTCTCCCTGAAGAGTGAAGGATAACCAACAAGCCCAAGAACCCCTTTCAGCTCCACAAATCCATTGAGGTTTACAACAGCATGTGTTTCCAACTTTATGGCAAGTGTAATACCAGACATTTCTGCACATAAGCTTTCAGACAGCACTCAACCTGCTTACCTTCATCACCACTCACATTATCACCCTTTTTCTCTCTGGCAGGGTACTATTTATTACACCCCTTATCTTCCTGGAAATATATAAGCATCTTTATGTATTTCTCACTGCTTGAACAGACCTATACCTGAACTGACTCAACCACAATCAAAAGGGAACATTTAACGCTAAGAGCTACTGCATTTCCAGGAGTGACTGGAATCACTGGAAGCATAGCAGCAAAGGTTGTATAAAGGAAAGGGCCAGACCGTTCCCCAGATCTGTTTCTAGCTAGAGTTGCTGATCTTTTAATTGGACTCAATCCCTGGTTACTATTACCAAAGAGAATTGAGTAGATTTTATTTCAGCTCAGAGTTATTTAGCTCAATTACCCAGCAAAAGACCTTGAGGTAGATAAGTAAAATGTAATTAGCATATTTTACTTGAGGCAACTGAGTTGTTCAAAAGATATTAGGGATTAAAGATTGCAGTAAGGTCTTATGTGTACACATTAAGCAAGCACGTGCAGTCTTCCTCTAAACAATGTGCACCATTTCTGCATAAAACTTTAAAAAAGGCATTCTTAAGTGTATCTTGAGAAAATCTGAAGAAAGAAGAGTTTTGTCTTTGCTGTATTGCAGCCTTAGGCCAGGACAATAAAGGAATGCTGTTTGCCTTCCCTGTGCTCTCAGGAGAGTGGAGGTAGCACAGCTGCTCCTGTTTCCATCTGGCAGTGCAACTCCATCATTTTTTCATAGCAAGGCCAATTCTAAACTCTGAACTGTAAAAACTAGAAAAATAGTTTGAGTAAATTAATATGCACTCTGAATTGCTCAGTGAGAGAAAATGAGACTGAGACAGAAATATCCTTCCTCCTTCAATGATGTGTCTATTGCTAAAAATTGTGGTATGTCTGCATCCAGTTCTTATTGATACTAATTGGGGAGTATCTACTAAATGCCTTACAGGCTCAGACAGTTTTCCTCACCCTCTTTCTGGATTTTGATGGAAAGGATTTGATTTAATGCCCACTGAGATCCACATGAAGTCTGAAATGGGAACAGGACAGAAACTCAAAGCTGGACTACTCTGATATGGAAAAATGCTAGAAACATTGCAATAAATAGTGCTACTGACAACACAGTCATTCAAATAATGTGTATCAGATCTCATGTGGACTCTTGTGAGGCTTGTGGTAAGCTGCCAAGAAGTGGCAGCACTGGGACCTGATCCCCAGTGACATTTCAGGTTCCACTTTGAAGACTCTAGGAAATTTGGACAAGATTTATATCAATTTCTGTTCTGTGGAGATTCCAGATTTATTACTCCATGGAAAATCATACATGCTCTTTTCTCTGATGGAAACTGTGAGATTTGCCACCTGGTAAGAGAAAGTAGCTGGTCAGACACAGTTAATTCAGTGTCAGTGGTTCAACAAATATGTTTGACCAGCTGGGTCATCTTAAGCTAGTGTTTCTTCTATCCAGTATGAAAAGAAATAAATCAGCTCCAGACCACAGAAAACTGTGGAACTGTAATTTAAGCAGTTAGATTTACCAAGGCAGAGAAGGAAATGGAAAAAATCCTCAAGCCTGAATTATGTGCAGTACAGCTGGAAGCTTAAAAGAGAAATGATGAATGAGGATTTTAAAAAAATCAGTCCTTAATGATATTGTAAATCTTTCTTTACATCTGCTACCAGAAATGACTTTTATCTCTTTCTGTGTAAAGCAGTGCTACTTTGGAAGATGTCAAGTGAAACTGATCACTGAGGAATCAAATGTTGATAAATTTGTAATAAGGATACAATAAGTAATTCACAAAAATTGTATTCATCAGCTCAGAGAACTGACTTAGTTCTATCTCAGTACAAATCATTGAAAATGAGCATTGCTGTAAATCTTTCAATCCATATGCCATTTAGGGATCAATGTCCGTCTTGGAGCAGAACAGTTATTGCACAGTGACGACTTTGATTTGTTTACACCATGATTTCAGGAACAGCACAGCAAAATTAGATCTTCCATGAGGTAAAAATCATTAAATACCATGTGAAAATGACTTAATTCAAAAATGCCACATAGCATTCAATTGAATGGCTATGGATAGCTCATTTATTATAAAATATTTGCATTTGTCAAGCCTGTCATGAGAGCACGCACCCTTGAGGAAAAATCACTTTTGCCTCTGCTACACCATCTCAGACAGAATTTGTCATTTGATAGGCAGGTATTATTACCTTGGCCTCTTACACTGGCCAGGGACCTGTTTAGCAACAAATCAGCCCAGTGGGGCCCCCCATCTAATTGAAACAGACAGGAAAATAAGCTTAAACACAAGGAAAAAAAAAACATTTTAACTGTGAGAGTCATCAAACCCTGTCACAGGTTACCCACAGAAGTTGTAGAGTCTCCATTCTTGGAGATGTTCAAAACCTGACTGGCTATGGCTCTGAGCAACCTGCTCTAGCTGATGCTGTTCTGAGCAGGTGTGCTGCCCTAGCTGATTTCTGTGATCTCAGACATGCTGTGAGTCCCTGAACAGTTTCTAGCTCATGTCTGGCACCATGAGGAGAAGGCCCTTTTCCTCCTGCTCCCACACAAGTACACACCACAGTGCACGGGAGACCCTGATAAGAACTCCGCAGTAAGCAGGGCTTGTGGTGCTTCCCTGACCAGACAGTACAGCAGGCACCCACCAGCTGTGGTTACACAGGAAAGGAAACCTCCCTCTCTAGGGTACACTTCAGAACATACAGATTGAGTTTTGGGACATTCTTTAATTAAAAACTTACAAGATTTTTTCCTCAAAAAAGAACAAAAACCCTAATAAACTAACCAACCAACAAGCAAGCAAACAACAACAACAAAAAAACCACAACAATAAAACATGACAGGAGAATCCAGGGCACTTTCTGCTTTGGCTTGCAGCTTTGAAACCTCATGTTAACCACCTGTTCCTTACTGCCTTTGCATTCTCTCGAAGATGCCTTTCTACCCCATCTATTTTCCACGTTTCTCCTCCCATAGCTTTTGTTATCCTGCATCTCAGGTGGCCTTCTCCATGTGAGGACACTTTCCTTCCTAGGTCTACTGCCTGGACCTCACTGTCTCACTGGAGCCATTCCTGTTTTATAGGCAACTGAAGCTTTGGAATGTAGAGCATATACCTGTGTATCTGTATGTGGATGTATGTCCTGTCATAATGGAGATCTTTTCTGGAGAAAGAGCTTAATCTTATTGAAATCAGGTTAGTCTGAAATTAGTTTTCCAGAGAAGACAGCATCAAATTGCTAATTTGACCATTTTTAATCTCCTAGGTTAGGTCAAGATTTTCAAGAGAAAAACCACTCTGCTGTCTTTGAAGTCAATGGAGATTTATCATCAGTTGATCCCTTTGGAAATTATTACCTTAATGGAGATTAATAACAGCAATCAACTCGTGATCAAATCATCTTACTGAGGAACTGCCCATACATTCACCAGACATTTTGGAAGAGCAAAAACTCCCTCTGCATCCTGTCTCATGTTCTTGGACTGCTGCCAGAAACAGTCCTTGTGTTTATTCTTCTGTCAAACAAACTGGATAAAGAAACCAAAGTCGGGAAGGAAAGAGGCTACAACCCCAGTAACACCAGGGCCTCAGCCACTAGCCTGTGATCTGGCAGGATAGACACATTTCCTGGATCTCTGCTCATCTCTGCTCTCACACATACTCTGTTTGCAACAATGGCATTGTTTGTACAAACAATGCATGTGGGATTAGACTAAACTCAGTATCTGTCCAGGAAAGCAGAAACATCTCAGGAATTCTAATAGTTTCTGCTTTGGGTCGTTTGCTAGCAGCCTCTTGAGAGGAAGCCACACTGCTGAAACACTGCATGTTTCCAAACCTCCACAAAAACAACCAGCTTAAGAAAAAAAAATGCTCTCAGGTGGTAAATCCTATGTTGGCCCTGCAGAGAAAGAACTCCTTTCTTTTTCATTTATACTTATGTGCCTGGCATGCAACCCTCATGGCCAAGTACAAATCCTTCTGAAAGTGCAGACACTCCATGCAGGTGGAGTGCCAGTCCCAGTACCTGTCTATGCACCCTGTGTGCAGATGCAGTTAATTTTCATTCTTTTGGAATCCGCAGTCTGTTTAAATATTTAAAAAACCACAAGCATTTGACAGAGGTATCACTCTCCCTAACTGCTAATAATACCTCTGTCAAACAGATTGCTTTGGCTTTGGGGAAAATTGTAAATATAATTCTTATTAGACTTACCTAGCAGAAAGATATATATATATAACATTATTTCTTTCTTATACTTTTTAATTTTATTTTAAGCTGAGCAAACCAAGCAGGGAAATTCAGTAAAAAATGAATGGGTTGGGAACATGGTTTGAAATGGAAGCAATTTCTGAGCAAACTGCAGAGATTTCTGCAAGGCCTGTGTGCTTCTACTACAATCAATTTATTTTGCTACTAATTTTGATTGTTCATTCTTATCTGCAAGCTTCCTGAAAGCACAGCTGTGTACAGCTTCATTCATCTCATTCACAAAGCAGCACATGACTGAGGCACCTGAGACAAAAGGAGTAACCTGGTAGGCACTCCATGGGCAGAGAGCAAGATGGTCACTGCAGGATGTGATCAAGACCACCTAAAAGCTTTCACTGATTGCACTGAGAACTGTACAAGGACTCTTTGTGGGAGAAAATACAACTTCCATATCAGTGCAGATTGTAATTCACACATTCCACACAAAACAAGCCTCCAGACCACAGAGAGTCTTGGCCTTGAGGAGGATCTTTTTGTACATTACACAGACATTAAAAAAAAAATAAAAAGCACTATATAATGACTGTGGAGTTGCTGTACAAAGTCTTTATATTGTACAGTCTGTACTGTATTTTACCTCTTTATTATCTACATTACTTGTCCACGATAAATTAGATTATAGCACGGATTGCAATAGTTTGCTGCAAATATCCCCTGGTGCTCCATTCAGAAATTTCTTGTTATTTTGTACTTGACCTTGATTCCACAGGTCTTTTTCTACTGAAAGGGAATGAAATGGAAAATGCTTATCAGCATTCACATTTTGTTCTTCTACATCACTTCACTTCCAGTGACATTCCTGCTGACACAAAGATAACCCTTAATTCCAGGAAACCTGTATGGCAGGAATAGAAGGGAACTTATTCAATAGAACATAAGAAGTTATAGGGAGCTGTTGCTCTGGGGGAATTTTTCTTTTGGGGAAAATTTTATTGTAACATTCAGGCTTGTAATTACTTTTTTTAAAAATTTTTTATTCTTTTTTTTTTTTTGCATTAAAAGTATTTCTTATCCTAGAATTTTTTACTTCTTTTGCACTCTGAATAAGACCCAATCAAAGATGTATAAATTCTCCTAGCTTAAACTTATTCCTCTGAGTTGTTTCAAATTTGCTGCTTTTATAATTCTACTGGGCAAGCATTAGCTCTTTCAAAAAATGTTTAAAACTCTCTATGGTGTTCAATAACCAAGTAGAGTATGAAGAGCTATTAGAAAGGAACCAAGAAGAAAACAGTGTAACACACCACAGCGTAAATATATTTCCCCATATTTTAATACAATATCTAGTATTGATTACCCAATTTCCCTAAAAAGTTCAGTAGAAAAATAACTACAGATATAGCAAACAAGTTGGCTAAAGACAAGTCATAAAGAGAAAAGCAAACTCAAGGTTTTTTAGAAAACACATTTCTAAGGTAAGTTACACATGGGAAAAATAAAAAAACCCACACCACTTCTGTAAAGTGTTTAGAGGACCACAGGTTACAGACATTAAAAAGAACTGCTGATGAATTTGGGGATATCTTGCTACTGTGTACTTTAGATTTCTAATACTTTATTGAAAGAACTACTCTCCCTCTTTTTAATATTTTTCATTTTAATAATAACAATACCAGTCTGACTTCTATCCTTATTTATTCCTACATATGCTCATTAATTAAATACAAACGCATGACTTATCAGACAGGAGAATTTGGACCTTTTGGCTTCAGTTTAACAGTAAGTTCTGTGTAACAATGCTATCTTGTGCACACCTGCACACCAACACACAGGCAGACACACTCCAGCATAGTCAGTGCCTAGATTTGTAGTCAGCCCCTTTGTCCATATGACAATTCGCATAAAGATCTGTTCTGCAGAAAGGTTTGTTGGGTTTTTTTTTTTGTTTACCTCTAAATGTTTTATCTAGGATAGTCAGGACAAACAGAAGACTAGCAAAGCCATAGAAAACTCAGTAGTGTTTTACACAGGTGGACTTGAAAATATTAAAGCAAAAGACTAGTGTCAAAATAAAATAATTTCATTTGTAGATCTTAGCATCTGAAAAGGAAAGACAATATTTGCCAGCATTTACTTCTTAATGGCTTTGGGCAGTCTGGTTGAACTCCCTTCAGCAACCCTGAATGACACTGTTTGCTTTTAATGAGCAGTTTAAAGCTGAATTTTTATCTTGTGGATGGATCATTGACATCAAGAGCCATGATTCTGTGTATATCTATATTTGAAAATGTGGAGTTTGGCTTTGCTTTTTTAAAGATGTCTTGATGAGATGTTTGTAAACACCAAGCAGTGCGTGTCCTTGCCCTAATCTTCATTGACATTCGACCATTTGCTTTGCTGTCTTGCACAAGATGCATGTTGACATTAGGCTGCCATAAACAGTTGATGATTGTGGAATTAATGGGCCAGGAAGAGAAGGCCATGTTGTAAATTTAATCCTCATTCTAGATTACAGGTTGATCAATGGTACTGCATTGTGGCTGCCCTATTGATATGGGAAGCTTAGGATTCAATACAATACTTTTTTCAATATTGTGACTGATATATATATATTTGTTTTAACAGGCTGGCACAGCTTTGCTTTCTCTATACTTTCTGATCAATTATATCTACTGCAGGATTAAGGTATGCCATTTGAAACAATTTAATGATTGAACTGAAAGGTTTTTATGGAAAAGCTTCCTTTTTTTTTGAAAGGGAAATGAAGAGATGATGTATCTTAGAATAAATTTTGCTGTATGTAGTAACGCCTCATAAACTTGCTATAGCTCTTTATAAACATTAGAAAGAACTAAGGACCCTTTGTTGATTCCATTTAGTTTTTTACTGGCAACAGAGCTTAGGGTGTTAGGTGGCAATAGCATCCATTCCCTGAACCCAGAGGACAGTCTGTCCTAGCTGCTACAGAATAAGGCCTCCTTCTCCATGAGGCAGAAGGTGTAGAGCATAATGTGCTTGCCCACACTGAAGCAGGTTTCTGTCTCTCAAACAATTCACAATGGTACCTGCCTCATGTCTATCAGGAGCTGTATCACATACTTCTGTTTTTCTTTGAAGACACTATTAAAAATCAGTGTTTGTAAGGTCTTCCCTCATTAGTACACCTCAAGTTGTTTCCTGAGAAGACAAATATCAGGAAAGAGATTTTTCAGTGTGGGCAATTTTCTTTGCATGAATGCACTTGCAGGGGTGCAGGAGAGGCTCAAGGGGAAACTCAGTGGAGCACAGGAGGGAGATTCTAGGCATTCTAGGGGTCAAGAACCCTACAGGTTCTTCTGGCAAAAGGTTACCCAGCAATTAATGATTTCCTGTGTGCATTAGCCTTTGAACAGTATTTCTGGGAAACAACTCAGCAGATTCCTCGGTTCTTGGGTTTTTTTCCAAAGTTTGAAAATAAGGCCGTATGTTTTCAAAAGTGAAACATGGTTTTCAAAGGTACTGGCCTGTTTTAAATAGTTTATCATGTCTTGGCTTAGGGAAGCAGAATGATACTTGAAATTTATCAATTCACCAGGACTGTAGTATCTGAAGTCTAAAGAGTCCCAGCCTACAGCCTATTTTCACCTCAAGATTGTCATTTACCACAGACCAGGAGAAAATGTTCTGTTTTCACAAAGCTTTATCTTCTCTTGAGGAAGGATTCTCTGGTGTGCTTTATGAGCTGCTTCCCCACTGCCATTTGCAGGAGGAATGAATTAGTGGTACTGACTTGCAAATATTGATTGCATTCCATGGAAAAGTAATCAGTTCTGATTGCATCACATTAGGAGGACAGTTCATTGCACAAAATAGATGAGCTATGGTCATGGAAGGTGTATTGCTACATTCATAAAATAGCACTAATGTATAGGGAAAAAAATTGAGTTTTACACCTGTGAATGCTGTTTTTAAAGAAATGTAAAAAACTTCAGGCTTTGCAATAACAGTTATTTTTCCTGTTAACATTTCATACAGATTTATTTTCTGCTTATTAAACTTGCTGCTGTTGGACTGAAGCAGGCTGGAGGGGATTTGCTCTCCTTGGCAACTGCTGTGTACAGCTCACGCTTTCTCAGGGCCTGGCTCTCCTACAGATGCCCCAGAGCTGCACTGGCTCCAGTGAGCACCCTGCCAGTTCCTGTTGGCATGAGGGACAGCAGAGTTCAGCCTTCAGCTGTGAACAGAGTGTGTCTGATGGTAGAGATTGTTGTACCCTCGACTCAGCTGTTGCCAGTAGCACCTTTAGCTAGTACCCAGCCCCACTCAACATGCACAGCTGAGCATTTTCACTTCAATGGTTGGGATGTGGGATGGAATGTGCAAAGCTTCCTTCCTCAGGTATAAGGAAGCTGGGAGGAAAGCAGTGGCTGTGAGGTGCCAGCCACTTAGAAGAGCACAGCAACACATCACACCTTGCTTTGAACATGCAGGTACAAACCCTAACCATGAAAATGTCTGCTCTAACTTCCTCATATTCGTATTAGATTTAAATTGCTGCTGTGTTTTGGCCAAATGAAAAATCAGCTTTGAAGTAGCAGTCTGAATTCTTGGTTTGGGTCCATTTTAAAAGGAAGATTTGAGTCTTAGAGGCTGGTCGTGATTCTCAAATACATTAATTTTCAAGCTGTTCCTTGGTCTGAATGAACCAGAGAGGAGAAGATATCAAAGGGGGTACTTATACTCCCAGAAATTACCAGCATTTTTCTGTCTTTCAGACTACAGATACAAAAAAACATGATCCAATGAAAAAGGGAGGAACTGAGGGATCAATAAGGAGGCAGGGAAAGAGAAAAATGCATCAAAGATTTGTTAGAGAAGGATTCCTAAATAGACAGATGAGAAGAACATGTTATTTCTGCCAAAATAATGAAAAACAGATTGCAAAATAAATTAATAACAAAGGGCAGCAGCTGGACAAAAGTGGCTGCATAAATTTCTGATTTATTTCAAGGGGAAATATGATAAAACCACAAAACTAAATCAGAATATATTATAATTTTTAGTTTCTCCTCCAGTACTTATCAGCCTTATGAACTGTTGTTTTCCTGTACACTGCTCAATACTAGACAAAATAAATTGATGTGTGAATAAGATTAATCACAGTTTGTGAACCATGAACAAGTTTAATTAATTAAAAGGGAAGAAGCCATTCATAGATGGACACCCACCTCAAAAAAAAGCTTGCTGCGTGATCTGGAAAACCAGTCCAATCAGGAATCTGACTTCCACATTAGGCAAGCTGGTGGAAATTATAATAAAGAATCAGTTCGGTAGACACAAGGGCAATGTTTGAAGTAAAGCAAAATCCGTTATAGAATGCAGTTTTAAATCAGAAATAACTTGAGTGCTATGACCAGAGATGTTTACATTAGTATGGTTTTAAAATGTCTTGAGAAGGTCCCTTATTGAGTGCTTTTAAACACTCTGTTTTCATGGAATTAGGTAAAGTTGATTAAGAATTTAATTAGGGATTTAGATTGCTACATTAAGAGTCTATAAAATGACAGTCACAATTTTTAGGCAAGGATAAAAAATATATGATGAATTCTAAAAATGGTAAAGGCTGTCAGTGGCTCTGATGCTTTGATCTGTGATGATCAGCAGATTAAGCAGTCCTAGAGTAAATAGTGAGATAAGATCACTAGAAAAAGGCCTTGAACCCAGTATGGATGGGTCCACAATTTAAAAGAATAATAGTCACAATTTAGAACCTGCCCAGAAGCCTCCAGAGGCTACACATCAGAAATAGTAGTTATTGCTCTAGTAATACATTGAAAAATGATATGAGCAATCTTCATGACCCTAAGTAGGCTATCTAATTTAGAGAAAAAAAATCCAGAACATCCCAAGTATTGTTGTCCCAAAACAAGTTCTTTCACCCAATGTGCAAGAGGCCAATCCCCATACAGAGTTGAGGTATTTGATTTATTTACAGTGCTGCAGAGAAAGGGGTGCTGGGTGCCAAATCCACAAAGCCAGCACCATAACTATCAAACCTTTCCACTACTTATATATTTTAGCAAACAAAAGCATTCATGTTCCTTGGCTACAAGTTACACTGTTCTCTTAATAACCAGTATTCTCTCTTCTATTGGTTAAATGACATTTCTGTGTCAGTGTGTGACATCCATATTAAGTCTCTTCCTAAGCTTTGCATTTTGAGCCACATTCTTGATTCGGAGGTCCATGAGGCAGTGGCTGCAACATCCCCCCGCCTTTTATCCAGCTGGAGCTGATTTCAGCACAGGTGCTGAGTTGTCTTTAATAGTTCTTCCTTATCTAGGATGTTCTGCTAAATGTCCTTGTGGCCATAAGTTCCGCATTCTTTGTGTCCACTGTCAGTGGTACATCCTCCTCCCCAGGCTTTGTTAGCCTCCCCCTAAGTCTGAGATCTTTGAGGCATGTCAAGCCCTAAACCTTAACAAGGCAATTCTACCAACAAGTAATCTGTCTTCCAAACACCTGGATATCAGTATGCCCCAGCCTTTGAGCTGATGAAAAACACCTTACATTGTACACCTAGTTAACAACATCCTTCACCTGTAAAGCATATTAAATTCCCTGGCATTGGTAATGTACTAACTTAAAAAATCAGCCACTGCCCATAAATAAACTATGCCCGTGTTTATGTATCGACATTACTACACAATTCACAAAGCCAGCAATGCCATATCTATAAACAAGTATTAGATAATAACTGAATATGGTAAAGGACAAAGCACTGATTCCAGAGCAGATGGACATTACATGGAATGTTTCATACTCACTGTATGTCATCCTAAAAAAATAAGAGCTTTGTTCTGGAGGGAATATTTCATGGAGAAAGATAATTAATACATTCTCAACAGGACAGAAACTTTCCATTTACTTTCAAAATAAAAAAAAAATCAAAGTTGTTCTCAGGGGGAACAAAGTAAAAGAAAAAAAGCCTATAAAACCTCAAAAAACAAACAAACAAACTCAGAAACAAACAAACAAAAATACAAAAAAAAAAATCATAACCTGCTGCTGCCCCAACTTCCTTCTCTATTTCCATTTTCTCTGCAAAGGATTAAGTCTCTCCAGTTTGTTCTGAAGAAAGTGCCCTAGAAATCTTATTTCACAAAGAGCACAGAAAGATCATGCATGTCAAGACATCGTCAGTTCTAATAGGGGCCTGGATTAAATGAGATTGCACCAATAAGCATTGGAGAGGATAGTGCTAAAATTCAGGGGTAGTGCCACTGAACTCTGAGAGGCTGTGCTAATTTAAAGCGGTTCAACTCATTCCCTGTCATCAGAGGAAGTGAATACTAACATATAATTAACATAACTAAATATGAATGCATATGTCAAAAATTGGAAGTTAAATTAAAATAACTTGCATATGTTGCACAGCTATTCCAGTGCCCACTTCGAAGAAGTGCTGCCAAAGATTAGTTACACAAGAAATAAAACTGAGCATTAAGGAGCTGGAGGTTCTAGGATTGTATTAGGGTAAAAAGTAACCAGTGCTAAGGTTTCTCCTTTGTTCATCACCTGAAAAAGTGTTTTAAGGGAGATAGTTGTAGAAAGCACCAAACTTGATAATTACATGCAAAAAACCAACCTTCATCCACAGAGGCTATTCAGATGAGCTTCTTTGCTTCAGACTTAGGGCTCTGAGGCTCTTTTTTTACCTGCCAATCCCTAGCTTTAGATCTATTCATAACTACTTTTTCCTTGCTTTCCTACTGAAGCTGGAATAAAACTTGAAATGGTTATGTGCTTTCAGAAGTTTCTCGATCAAAGACATGAAATATCTCTGCCAATGAACAATAGCATCCTATTCCTTCTCGGAACTGGCATCTAAATTCCCTGAGGATAACTCAAGAAACACGAGCTGCTACCACCATGAAAGTTCCAGTGTAAAGAACATTCTAGAAAAATAACTGTGTGTAAATAGGAACAGAGTGTGTAGTGCATGGTATACTAGTCAAAAAGTTCACTAGAACTAAATCCTTGAAGTGGCTAGAATATTGATGTAATCACTGACTGTTTTTTGCTTCTTCTTTAAAGAAACATGATAGTTCTTCAGGGCTTAATCTGACACTGAGCTCCTCAATTTCCTGCTAAGTTGTTAATAACACTAGAAAATCACTTTCACTTCTGGCAGATAAGCTGTGAAATATGGACACAAAGGCAATATGCTCAAACAAAAAATATTTGGGAAATTCATTTGGGGGCTGGTTGGTCACTAGTTTCTCTTCCCTAGTCTGGAAATGCAAGACCTTTTTTACTTCAGTTAGATTTAGACCAAAATAATTTATTTCTTGACCTTTCTCTCAAAGTCTGCTTTCTACAACCTGATTCTCTTGCACATATAAAGCAAGACTTTTTGGGTACTCAAAAAAGGCTTTTCAAAATACAATTTTCAATACGCATACCTTAGTAACATGTAGAGATCAAGCAATTCTGTCAGAAAGTTTCAAGGTAGAAATCAGCACTCAGTTAATGAATGTGTCCTTCTCTATCATGAGCTTAAGAAAGAGAAGAGACAACAACAGGATCAGGACCAGGATTGGGAAGCAGTAACTGACTTCCAGAGTCCCTTTGTCAGCTACATTTAGTTAAGTCTGAATGCAGCAAAGAATTTGTTCCTTTCACATTATTCTTGGAGCCTGCAAATTACAAAGTGCTGAAGAGGGAAACAACCCAAGCATCAGCAGATCACAAGTCACCTGATTTTCTGGACAAAAACTTGGAATTATCAGATGATGCTAGCAGAGACAATCCTATTCAAAAGTCTTGGTGAGGCTGTTCTGCTTTCCTTGCCCCAGAACCGATCTACAGCAAACTTAATGAGGTGGCTGCCGCACAGAAGCAAAATCAAGACTTTCTGTTTTCATGGCATGAACCAGTAAAATCTGTTCAGAAAAGCAGCCCACCAAAATGTACAGTGGCTTAAATGAGAAAAAAAACCTGCTGATTTACCCAACCAGACTTTAGAGTGCCAAGGCCTAAAATTTATGGGCCTGGCTCTGGAAAACAAGGAAAAAGACAACAGCTGGCAGCTTCCCTGATAAACCTCTTGAGCGGACCGCTCTTTCACAGTGCAAATTCAGAAGCATTAGGAACAGAGCATACACACATTCTTTGAATGCACTTCAAGTTCAGCCTTACCTTTGTTCTCAGCTGCCAATCTAAAATAACTTGTAATATTCCATATCATAAAGGGATTATTAACTACCCCAGCCACACTCTGTCTGAAAAACAAGACTCACCTGTACATATCTCTTCTGCAAGGATAACAGCAGCACTCCAGCAACCAGAATGGTTTGAGCAGGAGAGCATGATTTTAAACAAATTCCTGCTGCACTGTATTACCCTCTGCAACAGACGGATGAGAAATCATTTTAATGAACAAAATTTATTTCACAAACTCAAGGGTACAAGCAATCCTCTTCTGCCTCTTCAGCTGTGGGGCTCATTTCTCTCTGGATAATGAGATAGATAGATATAGTTTTTTATGAGGAAGAGACTTGATTGGAAATTAGGAAATGCATTCTTACCTGTGAATGGAACAGATATAGGATTCTGACCCTTAAGGTAGTGGACTAAAATCTAAACCTCAGCTTTTAAAGACTAGCAGTACAGATACCTTACAATGCAGAATATTTGTCAGGTTTTGCAGTCACTTAAGTCTGGGTAAAAGAAAGAACTGACAGATACAGATCCGATTTTGCTGATCTCTTCTGCAAGCATTTGNTGCTTTTCAAACCACAACAGTGGAAGAAAATCCTTTTGTTCTGGAATAGAGGTCTGAGTATATCTGTTGCAAACTGAGGCTGAACCTGATAATTTTCAACCTGTGTGTCTTCTGGCATATACAAAAAATTGACTTTTGAATTTTCATAGTTAATGTTGCAATTTGTAATCTGACTACTTAGCAAACGGCATAGTCCTGAGAGAAAAGAAGGATCACAAATACCTTATCTACTGCTTTCCTTGTCTATATAGCTCTTATCAAGAGGCCTTGAGAAGAAGGGAGCTTTGGAAAATTAAGATATGTCATTAATGAACAGAAAAGTTCCCCTGGAACAGGGGATACCCTTTGACCTGTGGGAACTGGGTCCTACCAACTGTACGGAAAGAGTAGGACAATAACAGCTATCGTCTCTTTTAACTCCTAAGTTAAAATAGTGATTTGCATAAAAAAGGAAAAGTGGCTTCTCACTATAAAGGAAAAATTGTGTTCAGATAAGAGGATTCTTAGCTCAAGCTACTCTTTTTAATGCAGAAAAACTGATGATTTGAGTCACTAAGGTTTATATTCATATGGTTCAAGATGAAGATACTCCAGTTAGTTAGAGTTTGGATGGTAAAAAACATGTTTTCTGACTTACATTCTTCTTGAGGAACTCCATGCTGCCTTTCCCATTTCTAACAAACTCCAGAGGAATGTGGATTTATGTCATTCTTTGGGGAATACTGAGCTTAATTATATATTCCTCTTCCTCATGTGGCCTTGGACACTCTTTCTCTGCTCCCTTTACCACATTTAGTACAGGAATACTAGTACTAAACTAATTTACAGGGAGATACAGAAGGAAAAAGTGTTTTCATGACTGTGAGAGGTCTGATACTATACTAAGGAGTTTGGATTTCAGCTAGTTAAAGAATTCACTTCATTTTGGAAACAATAGTGTTACTGAACTTTGCAAGGGAGGCTTTGAAGTGAAACCAGCATTTGTTTCTCCACTGCCCACTTAAACAGAATTTTTTCCTGCCTTGCCCTTGGTTGATGTCAGCAGAGACTTGTCATTACTGTGACTTGATCTCACACATGACTTAGTTTTCACTCACAGCATCACTAGCAGTGCAATAGCAGCAGCAGAGAGCTCACAGACTGCTCAGCTCACCAGATGAGATGAGTAAATACTCCTGTGGTCAGGTAGAGCAGAACTTTACGCTGGTACGACTCCAAGCTGTACCAAACCAGCTGCTTTTAAGCCCTGCTTGCTATAAGCACACTTGCTATAGCCTGTCACAGAAGTTGAAGACTAGCAAAAGTCAAATTCCATATTGATTTGCATCCTATGCAGTGCCACCAACAAGAATAAATTGTGTTGCTTAGTTTGAGCCACTGAACGTAAGTAGAATGGACATTCTTTGGAAAGCATGGAAATGTGCTTTGTTTCCCTGCCACATTTTAATTGGCAATTTGTGATACAAGTCACAAGGATGGTGATGGATGTGATTCTTTCCCCACATTCAATTTTCTTAGGCAATAACTAGGGAAATAATAAACCAAATTTCTACTTGAAACTACACTTGGTGCTATCTCATTAGGTTGAATTATATTACAGAACAGGCTCCTGTAAAGCAGCCACTCTTCAAGCTAAAGGCACTACAGTTTTAATTTTTTTTTCCCTCCAGGTGTATTTTGGAAGTAATTACTGCATCTCAGAAGTTTCTAAAACAAATGAACTATTCAATTCTGTTCTCATAACTTTTTTCCTCTTTTCTATTTTCCTAAATATAGCACAAAATCTCCTTCTATTTCCATTTTTTTTCTCCCCATGCTCTCATTATGACTTTTCATTTCTTTTCCCCATTCTGCCTCTCCTTCATCTATCCTGCCTTCACTGTTTCTTTCTTCAGATTCTGCTACCCAACCTGCTGTGCCATTGTAGCTTGTGTCATTTCGGATTCACCTTCACAAAGGTGAGAAGAGAGAAATTCCCAAAGGTGGGTCCATTTCACCCAACTTCAAGTGTTGAAGGGCTGAGCCTGTAGCTGATGACCCTTTTAGAAATTCATTTGTCATCCATAGAAGAGAAATGAGCGCTTGTAATGACTGATTTCTCCTATCATTAAAAGGACATCCAATGAATTGCCTTCAGCACAATGGTACTAGTCCTGGCTAATCTGTGGATAAATATAGCTGAGATGAATTCTCAAGCTGCCCGGGTGTGACACTGAATAGGTCTTGTTGCTGTGCATGACTCTAGGGAAAAAAAGAGACTGAAGCAGGTCTCTTGCTGACAGCTGATTGATTGCTGAGCACCAAACAGTAATAGCAGTAAAATGGAAGACAACAGATGGGTCAGATTAAAATTACCCAAATTAAATCCAACTGCAAAGCTGTCTACTGCATTTACTTTCTACTTGTAATCAAGGAGAAAATGTCTAAAAGGAAGAAAATGTAATTTAGCCACATTTATAACTACAGCTAGATTTGGAATACTCAGTTAACTCACTCAGATAGCAATAACTATGAAAGATATTAGAAAGGTTCTGCATTTTAACCCTTCATACAGAACTGAAATTGGAGAAACATTGGAAAAAAGATGAAGATTCAAAACTCAGAGACACTGAATCCCTCAGAAGAGACTGGACTGTTGATAGCAACCACTTAGAGTTCTCTTGTACACAAATGGACCCCAAAGGCAGACCATTTGGCAAAGCAGTTCAGGTTGGTGAACCCAAGACATGAACCCTGTTTCCATCAAGAATGACATTTGAGAAGGTCATATATGGTAGTCATGACAGTGTTCAAACTGCCACAAGAGGTGAGAGAGAGCAAAGTGTTTGCCATCTCTCCTGGCTACTACTGGGTAGCTGATATCAGCTAGACACTTGGTATATGTTCAGTAAAGACTTTCTGAAGGGCACTTTAAAATATTTTCAAGGGCAAAAAGTTCAGGAGGTTATTTTTCTCCACCTTCCTGCCAAAGCGAAACAGATTGTAGATGTTTCTAAGCCAAATATTCTGCCAAACACTCTGGCAAAGTAGCCTGATACATCACAACTGATCTTTCTCTTCTCTCCATGTACTTTTCCACCAGATCCTGAACAACAAAATGCCAAAAAGCAGCCTCTCTGACTAACACAGTTTGAGGACAATATTCATAGTTTGATGGACATTGTATCTCAAACAAATGCTGTCTTGGGGCAATAGAACCATTGCACTGAATTTTTACTGGAGTTTTTACTGCCAAGGGAAAACATAAAAGAGGTTTTGTGAACCTGCAATCACAACAGGGCTTGAGACCCACCTGGAGTGCTGTATCCAGCTCTTCAGTCCCTGACACAGCCTGTTGTGGAAGAACATCAGCCTGTTGGAGTGAGTCCAGAGGAAGCCACCAAGGTGGTCGGAGGGATGAAAAACCTCTCCTATGAGGAAAGGCTGAGAAACTTGGGTCTGTTCAGCCCGGAAAAGAGAAGACTTAGGAGTGACCTAATTGCAGCCTTCCAGTACCAAAAGGGAGCCTACAAGGAAAATGAAGAGGGTCTATGCACAAGAGCATGTAGTGACAGGACAAGGAAGAATCACTTCAAACTGAAAGAGAGTAGGTTTAAATTAGATAGTAGGAAAAAATTCTTCAATGTGAGGGTGGTGAGGCACTGGAGCAGTTGCCCAGAGAAACTGTATATGCTCCATCCATGGCAGTCTTCAAGGCCACTTTAGATGGGGCTCTGAGCAACCAGATCTAGTGGAAGGTGTCCCTGCCCAGCTCAGTGGTTTGGAACTAGTTGATCTTTAAGATCCCTTTCAACCCAATCGATTTTATGATTTCCTGATTCTATTCAGGCACTGGGCTTTGAAGCCTTGATGATATTTTTCCTTTGATTTCTCCTATGCACTGGGTGTAGGTGACCAGGTTCTGGCAATGGGACGGCTGAAGGGGTGGCTTCTTTGAGAAATGACCAAGACATAGCCTGGCACATATATAACATAAATAACATAACATAACCTGGCACATGTATATCCAGGCAATGTCAACATATTCATCACAGGACATAGCTGACACAAACATAGAAATTATATCTTTCATCCTTGAAAACAGCTGGAGCTAGGATAAGTGAAAAAAGCCATGCGAGTCATAGTCATAGATCCAATCTTCTTCCAAACATGACTTCCTGCCATGCCAGGAAGTCTTTGCCTAGTTCCATCCTGTTGCTTCTTCAGCGTCCATTAAATATTAATGCAGTGTGGTCCACACCTCTGTTGCGTGGGAGAGTCATCACTGACCTCCTGCAACCTCAAGTCCAACTGCCTCTCATCCTGCTGTGTTTGCGACAGATGTGTGATCAGCCTGGGGAAACAGATTCCTCATCTTTGAGCCTCCCATTGTTATCTTGTTCTGTGAACACTGCAGGGTACACCTGCATGGGTCTGAGGAGTGCTTCACACTTCAAACAAAAGAGTATAAAGTTTTGCTAACTTGGTGCATTAACTGACTTAACTGTTACTGCAGTATAAATAAGGAGCAAAATCATTTGCATTTACACAGTGAAAGACTTTGAAACACATCTAAAATTAAAAGGTGGAAAAAGCAAGAGTAATCAGATTACAATTTCATTCATGGGTCAAATTTATTTTTGCCGTTTCCCTAGCTTGTCCAGAATTCACAGTGATCTGTAAAAGTTTGAAGCAAATAAACCAAATTTTGATTTCACAGAGGCATCATACAAGTATAGGGTCAGGAAAAGAAAAAGCAAAATGCAAGCAGCAGAATTAGAAGTAGACAGCACAGCACAAAGGATATCCTTTATAATTTTTAGTAAATCACCTTCACGAGAACCTTGCTCTTACTGGAAAGATCTGGGAACAAAACCAGATGTAGTACAAATTTTTATTTCTCCATCTTTTTGCATGTAGCTGGTTTAGAGACAGCTGAACAGCAGTCAGCTAAGGTATAGTCCAAGCGAGTTTTCTGCAATTAAATTTTTATTTAAAAGTGGGAAATAACATTATATTTAACATTTTCAAGGGTTCAACAGTAGCTGTGCAGGTAGTGGCAAATTAATTGACTGAAAATTAAAAAGTACAGAAAACCTGAGAAAGTTTTAAAATCTCGATTGGAACATGAAGCAGTGGTCTAAACTACATATCTATAGAAGATATTTTTGAGTTTAGATCAGTGTCAGAAAAAAAAAAAGACCCAAGATCTACTGGTAGCATCTGAGCAGAGGTGAACTGGTAATTATGGACTATGATGGTAATTATCCATTGGATTATTTTACTTGGGGATCTAGGGATTACCTTAAACTGTGCTCAGCTGTCTTTGCAGATGTACTTCAGACTGAAGGAGAGCTGCTGGCTGAGTGCAGAAAGCATTGCTGACATTTTTCATCTTGCACAAGTCAAAACTTGGAGGTCACTAGTCCCAGTGTTTCATGGGCTCCTTAAAACTAGGTACAGGTGGCAGGGGGTTACCCACTCTCTATCTATAGATAGCGATGAACAAAACTTTCCAGTCTAACCAGCAGGTCACACTCTGCTCACTTCCCAAAGCCGAATAGTTTGGCCTTCAGGTGCCTCTTTAAGAGTACTTCAGTTTTTTGCTTGCTCAAAAAGCCTAAGCATCACAGATTTAAGATAGTGATTTTTGTCATAAATATCCAACACTATTCCCAGCAGGCTCCCATCTCCTTTCTTCATAACCTTTTTGAGGAGCTCCAAGAAAAGACAAAACTCATCACAGACAAGGATAAAATATAACAGAGTTAAAATCTTGCTCCAAGCACTTTCCATGGATTGGAAGCCTGACAGCTGCAATTAGACTGAAGGTCAGTAACAGATTTGATACTTCATAGAGACCTATTTTTACCAGGCAGATGGCAGTAGAGTTTGTGAGGTTTATCACATTAAATCTCCATTTTCAGAAATACATCTAAATATAGAAATTAGATAAGATAAAAATACTACACAAACAAGCATTACGAACGAAAGCAAAAGGGCTGCCAACAATTTACTTAGCTCTACAGCAATAGCTTAAACCATAACATTTCCCTGAATGACTGACCTGTCTTGCATTTTGAGGCATCACTTCACTAAAAAAAAGTAGCATTTTCATACAGTTTTTCCCCTGAATGGTGAAGAAGAGACTGAAGAATGTTCAAACCAGACAATTTTTACTTTTACATCTAGGCAAACCAATCCAAAGCTGCCTTACAGAAGCAGAATAGAGAATACAGCAGTGCAGGGGGCTAAGGGTTCACCTGAGTGAACAGATCACGCTGGCAAATATTTAGGAGAAACCCACTGGATATGTACATCAGTACTGTCAGTGGAATAAGTCCCGAGATCAGACAGTTTGGACAATAGAAGTAATATTTTCATGCATATTAGTATTAGTATTTTCAAGACATGTTTATATGCTTCAATGCTACAGAATTTAATGGTAAATCAATTAAGTTTGGTTCTGTTTTTTTCATTTTTTAAATTTATGTGGCTTTTGAATTATGTGGCTGAACTACTTGCAAAATGCTGTGGTCATGGTGGCCAGTGTTTTGTATTTGTGGAGTGAAAATTACAGTAGATTTTGCAGGAATTTGCATACCCATAAAGCTCTGTAAAGAGCTTTGGGAACAGCTGTTCTGCAAGCTGAGTTTTGGCTTTATATGCAAAACACAAGACAAATTTCACAGAGCTTTTTTACTCTGTGTTCTTTATGAAAGAGCATTTCACCCAATACAGGGTAAGAAACTGCTGACATGCAAGTTCTAAATAAAAACTGCCCTTTCATCAATGACTTGTCCAGTCCCTAAGAATAATAGACACTTAGTCAGGATGGTGCTTTTAGGTGCTGCAGCAAGGTAAAAAAAAAAATTATAAACCTTGAAATTTACACTCTAAAAAGATAATGATGCCTCATGGCCATGCCAAACTAGGCTGTGAAATGACATGATTCAATCTAGGCCATCAACATCAGGATTAGTTGCTGTGGGATTTTTTCTACCGTGAGCCACTGACTCACTCCATGTGACTGGAGAGATTGTCTCTTAGCTGTGTTTCAGGTAATTATAATGTGAAAGTACTGTCACTTATTTAATTTTTAGCTCTACAGAGGAGCAACAGATGGGAAAGGCTTTTTTTACTTCAGTAGGTGCGAATCCTAAATGAAAAAAACATGAAATATGCAATGCAGGAGTATAGACTGGGTTGATCCAACAATAGTTTTGTACAAAGTAGGGTTCCTTTCCCCAGACAGCCACCAAGAAGTGTCGGACTGGGAAGATTCCATTGGCCAGGAGGTGGCCAAGGGGAATGGTAACTGACCCTTCATGTAGTCCAGCTGGGAAGACAACAGTGACAAAGAGCTCAAGCAGGACAACTGGGAAAGCGTGACCGCCCACAGCAGCAGGCTCAAGTCCTTGCCGCGAGACGAGGACGACTGGGACAAAGTGAGCGTCCTCGAGCTGACTGAAGAAGAACGCAGAGAGCCAAGACTGGCAGGTGGTGCAGAAGGGGGTTCCCCAGTGCCCATCCCTCGGGAGGCTTGGGTTGAGTGCCAGGCATTTGAGCCATGCCCCCAAGTGCCACTCTCTTTGTGCCTCGCCTCCCCATGTGGAAGCCCAAGCCCTCAGAGGATATGCAGCTTCTCAGGCCTTCGAGGAGCAGGCGCCAGAGGCGGGGACAGAGAGTCCAAGTCCTCTTCTTCAGCCCTGCTCTGCTCATCTCCCTGTCCCCTGCAAAAATGCTGAGGGGGAGATCCATGCACTCTCTGTTTCATTGGGGAACAGCCAAATTCAAGAGCCCTGATGACAAGGCAGAGCCCTGAGGGACATCCCTCATCCCCAGCCTCCACTTGGACAGGGAGCCACTGACAAAAATTCCCTGGCTGCATCCATCTGGGCAATTCCTCATGCCCCAAAAAGCCTACCCTCCGAAGCCAGGGCTCTGCAGTGTGGGACTCGGGCTGTCATCCCTTGGTGGGCCTGTGTGCAAAGCCTCACAGGGGCTCCGGGCACATCAGGGCAGTGAGAGACTGAAATGTTATGGTTGATGGCTTAAACATTGTTACAAGAGGTTTTTTCTCAGTATGGCAAAAAAGAGTTCTGACTACCCAAACCCACCCCTCCTTGACCTGTCTGGAGCCTTGCACCGTGAGTTAAGCTGCCTAAGGGAACTTGAGATAAAATAAATGTGACGTTATTTTTCAGTTACCTCAGGCCTAGGGAGAAGTCAACAAGACTAAGGGAGAAGAAGGTATCCACAACAAGGCCAAACACAGCAGCTGTCCTGAAAATCATCTTGGGATGGGTTTGGGCAGAGAGAAGTAACAAGCCAGAGGCTCAGCTGCTGAGGCCACATATGCACACAATCCCTCAGGATCAAGAAGGGAGGAGAAGAGTTTAGGGGCTGTGGCATAATATCTGGTCAGAGGCAGACAGCACCGATTCTCCCTCACACAAACTGCCTCAGCTGTGCAACCTTCTACCCCAGCAAGGCCTCATCCATGGGACATAAACATGATGGGCAGCAGAGGAGGTGCCATAATCCATCAAAGACCCTAAAAACGACAGCCAGACTCATTCCGGAGCCCTTGCACCAGAGCACAGCATGTGATACAAAGCCGAGAAACAAATCTAGAGGATAATGCAAAGAACTGTGCTAAACATGGCCCCGGCCATGGGAGACACCTGAGCATTCCCTCAGGCGCAAATGTATACCAGTCCATTTAACCCCACCACAAACAAGGCTTGATGGACAGCATCAATGGGACACCACTGGTATCCACAGAGCACTGAGGTTTTCTACTTAATCTGTCCCTGTCACTCTTTCTCATTCTCTCTCTCACTCTTTTTATCTCTCATTTACTGCTCAATAAAACCCATACTACTGACTTGGTGGCCCCAGCTCTCCCAGCAGCGT
>VZTZ01002934.1:127640-143283 GCA_013400955.1 Drymodes brunneopygia | reverse complement strand
ACCATCACGACTCCCGCTGGTATCAGCGGATTGTGACAGTGACATGGGATGTGTTTGAAGCTATGATCTGCACTAGAGACAGTTAGGTTTGTTCCTATTTTACTTCAGGCATGTGTGCAAAATACTGTGAAATGTGCTTTTTTGATTTTCACATTTATGTTAGCACTATCTTCAAGTCTCTGGTTTATAAAAAATGTAATAGCACAGACTAAATTTAGAAGGTATGTACGTGACTCAAGTATTATTCTGCTTGCTTCACCGTCCCCTGCTGAAGCACAGACTAGCTTAAGCATTGGTGCCACACAACAGATCTTATCTGAATGGAATCTTAGCAGACAATATTTCTTCCAATGTTCCCAAGTAAAGAGAAGCAGATAAATGAAAATATGAATCTCCACCTTCACTTATTCAATTTTAAATTCCAATTCAAAATATCTTCCAAAAAGATCATTCATCTTTAATTATAATGTCCATTAGCCCTGCTAGGCCTGTGTATTTAGTGGCCTTTAAATTAAGAGGCTTCTATCCTAAAATTAATTACCCTCTAGATTAAAATGTCTAATAATTGTACTCTTTCCTCACCAAGGTAAGCAATATTTTATCTTCATAAAGAACCTGCCTTATTCACATTTGCTGCAAACAGGTTCACTAGAATGACAACTCATAAATTGATGTTTTAATTACTCACTGTAAAATCTGCAAGTGTTAAAGTAACCTTTCTGCTTACCTTCTTAGAAGTTCTTTAGGTGACAAACCTGTGGTATCCATATCACTAAGGCTGTCACTGCTATCTGTAATGTCTGAGCTGCTGTCTTTTTCTGATTTTTTGTTCTTGTGTTTTCCTTTGTTTTTCTGCTTCTTATGCTTCTTTTTCTGTAAAAAAGAAGAGAAATAATCCTTTATATCCATGTGAAAGACTCAGATTTTTCTGAATGTCAACTAAAGAAAAAAGTCGATTTCAGTATGGACTCAAAGCTTAACTGAAACAGAAAATTTATCAATGACACTTTTCCACTGCTCAGACTAAGCTAAAAAAATTATAAACCAAAACTCATTTAATCCAAGCTCAACTCTCCTGAAAATTGACATTCATTAGAGTTTTTTGTATATAAACTATGAATGCAATTCCCAGAATGTGTCTGACATCTTCCACACAGAACATGAAACTACCCACAGTATTGTACCTGTAGTCACAAATATAAATATGGAAAAAGCAGCATCATAGCGGGATAATTTTCTGCTTTTAAAACATCAGAGAAATTCTGTTGCTTAAATTCTAGTCCCAGTATATATTTTTTCTACAGCCAAGCAAAAATAATAAAATATTCTGAAAGACAGATCAAAGAATCAATAACTCAAAAATCAGTATTTAAATTTAATACCTTTTCCTTTTTGTGTTTGCGTTCTTTTTTCGTCTTGTGCCTCTCTCTGATTTTCCTATGTTTTTCTTTCCTACTAGGCCCAGGAAAGGTTTCTGGCACCATTTGAGTTTGCCAAGTAGTGCCTAAAGTACAAAGCAAATGCATAAAGAATAAAAAAAAGACAAAAAAGGTGTAATTCGGTTATTATATTTTGTATTACTTTTAACCTGATAGTTAAACAAACAGAAATCCTAACTTAAAAAAGGAAATAACATATCTAAAACTCTTGCCTGTGACATCCCTATTGTAATGAAACGCCTTTGAAATCTGTTAAAAAACAAAATTGCAAGGCTGTCCTGTATTTTCACATCAATTTTTTATCATTACCTCTATAGACTTAAAACTGGTACACAGGCAAAGAGGTTGGTGGGTCATAGCATGGCAACAAAACATTTGCTGATGTCCATTTACATGTGTGTGAACACACATTTAAGAGATAGAGTACTTAATTCACAAATGCTTTTTTCCAAGAGAGGTATCATGTATTTTATATACAATTGCAATGTGCAGAATTTACACTCTAGATGCTTACAGAACCTATCAGAAGAAAAAGCTGGCGGCAACTTTGGTCCAAATTCCTCTGTTGCATCCAGTTCCTGCTTTGAAGTAGGCAACGAAGAAATGGCAGAATCAGTTGCAGCAGTCACACTCTCTATGAAAAAAACCAAAACCTGCTATATTTGAAAGGAAAATAAGGAAATACTTTTTCCAAGAAGTATTGAAGAAATTTCAAGGAGGTTTTCTAAAAACCTTTAAGAAAGCAAACTGATCAGCATCCTCTATCTCTATGGACTGCTTTGGCCAACGGGGTAGCTGACATTCTGAAACATGTCAACATACTGTGGGGTTTTTTTCTTTTAAATAAAAATTTATCTTTTAAACTATACAATGGTTAAATAAATTACTATCAGTATTTGTTTGCTTCCCTTTTGTAACAGTACTATTTTTCCATTACTCAGAATTAATAAAAAACTCCATGAGATGTATAAGGTTAATAAACACTGGAAGTTAAATATTAATAGAACCAAGTGTGACAGTGAGTGAACAAAGTATTTTCATTTTAAGTATGTTCTAACACTAGATGTTTTGTTCCCCCTCACAGTGTAACAGGCATATTCCATACTACAGCTGGCTTGTAAAATCTACACAAAAGGTACATGGCAATTCTAATAACACTGTAACACGGAAGGCTTTATTCAGTGCTGTATTACTTGCATTTTCTACATGGCCAGCTCCGCCAATCTCAGATTAGATGCACAGGAGCATAGTATGGTCCTAACAGTCCAAGAATGTGTGATTCAATAATGAAACTTTTACAAGGTATTTATTTTATGTTGCATAAAAATGAACATGCATTAAGTACTACCTTGTACATTAGCGGAAGAACTATCTGGAAGATCAACTTGCTTGGTGGTTTCTGACTTTCTTTCTGAAGTAGTTGGTTGGTGTTCTTCATCACTGTCTTCTTCAGAGGAAGATGATTTTTCATCTGAGGAGCTCACAAAGATGGCCTTAAATAAGTCCATGGGTGGTCGTCCGCTTTCTTCCTCCTGATTCTTACCTTCATCAGCTATCTGCTAAATAGCATCATAACAAACCATATTTAAACTAAAGGAACTAACAATCTCTCTCTGATAATGAAAAACTTCAAGCACAATCTTCCTCTGATAAGGAATAGCTTCAAGCATGCTGACAGGTATTTATAAAACCTTTGGATGGCACAATAGCTGTGAAATGAACAGTCTTAGTCCCAAATAGTAAAGCTCTAAAATGCTGCAGAACAAAGCCAGTGTCCTGTAAAGCGTAGTGATAGATCCCCAGATATTATAAATTTTAATTCATTAATTCAAACTTCAGTTATATAATACTAAATTTAAGCAAAAGGAAAACATCACCTTTCTCCCCAGAATATGCACTCTCTTCTATGGAAAGGAGAAATAAATGTATTCTGTGCTTGTGAGCAGAGTGGTGGTCAAGTTACTGAGTTTAGTTCCCAGACTACTGAGCTACATGTTTTCTTCTCTTAAGCTCTACTTCAAGTATAATCAGAGGTAAGCTGCAAACATCTTGCATCCCAGAGTTGTAACCTCAAAATTCGTCCAAGTGCCATCTCATACCTCTGGTCATCCTGAGCTGGCTCTTGTGCAAACTGATCTGTATTAGAACAATTCACATATTAACCCATCTTATTTGTGCGTTGTCAAGGTTTACAGCTATTCCCTTTAAATTGAAACCCTGTTGTAAACTCACCACAGTGGGAAGAGTTTCACTTGTCCCAGTTCCACATTCTTCTGTTGCTGGCACTGGTGGCTGCTGCCGAACATCAGCTTTTGATCTAGCAAGACTAATGAATTTACTGATAGAATCTTTCTTCTCCTTCTCTTTATCTGACACATCCCACCTTGAAGATTTCTTTGGTTCTAAAAATCCAAAATACTCAAATCACCTGCATGCCAAATTGTTCTGCATTTCATGGCCTACTTGATTTTAAATTACTCTGCATCTTCAGTTTGACGTTTTTTAAATCTTTCTAATGAATACTTGACCTATAAATGTCTTTTATGTAAAAGAAATTAGCATTATATCACTAACTTCAGTTTTTATGTCACTGAATTTTTCTTTTCAATTTCTTTGTTTGGGTTTTTTTAATGAAAAAAAATCATATGACTAGGTTCTCAATGAAAAAGATGCCTTTTCTGTACTATTATCTCATGTATAGCTAAATTAATAAAGTAACAATGAACTTACTCTTGCGACTGTTACTTTCTTGTATCCTTTCATTTGTTGCTTGAGTTACAGATGTGGTGGGCTCAGGCACAGTTAAGAAATTAAAAACAGAATACTTGTCTCGTTTCACTTTTGGTAAACCCACTACAGAAGAACTAGAGGGAAATAAAATTTTTTGCTGATTACTATTTTCAAAACAGAAAAGTCCTCAAATTAGCTACAACAAGCTGAAGTACCTACAGTAGTCCTTCAAATGCATGCTACTTTATCAGAGGTCACGATATTTTATGACACAAAAAAAAACTATGGCCAGTTCTATATTACCTTATAACACAAGAAAACATCAAGCCAGATTTTCCACAAGCAAATGAAAAACTCAGAATTTATAAAAAGTGTTAAAAATATAAGTATCAATTATCTTACTCAGGATATGGATCACGAACATTAAATCTTTTACACAGCAGCTTATCAGGATGCCATTCAAACTTGTCTCTTGTGAGTTTGCCAAACATCTTCATCTTCACAGCCGCTTCCTTATCATCAGTATCATTCTGAAGAAGTCAAACATTTATAGGTGATGAACAGGTAACAATGTACTGAACTGTTCTAAGATTTATGAACAGAACAAATCCATAAATATTTAAATGCTGTTTAAAAATCAGTACTCTGTATGCACCGAGTGTTTTCAAAAGGGCAACAAAATAGTGACATATCTACATAGGAGTCTGAAAAAAGAGAAATTCAGGGCTAAGGCAACAACCCCAGCTCCAATGTATTATAAGACTGTAGGAAGCATATACCTCTTGGTCTCGAGGAACTTCAACTTTGTCAACATCATCTTCATATTTGGCCCGGGTAAATCTGGATGACAGCGTTGAATTTGAGGATCTGTAGAACATTGCTGCACGGAAGAACTCTTCCTGTTCTCTTCCTCGCTCCCATTCTGTCATATTTGGATCTAAAAAGCGCTTCAATGTATCTACTGTAAGATAAGGACAGAAATGCTTATCAGAGATGACAGCTTAGACAACTTTTCAAACAAAAAATCAGGTAATAGGCAAACGTTCTTGCACGTATTTAATGAATACTTAGTGTAAGGGTAGTATTAATCTCAACTGTGTTAATCCCTGATAAATGGAGATAGTTTTTCAAAACAGCAAAAATGATAGCATTTGCCAAATGCAAAATTGGTATTTTAAATAATTTTACTTGTAAAACTGATACCTTTCTCATCGCCCTCTGAAGAATGTTCAAAATACTTAATGGATATAATGGGTGATTAAAACCAAAAGTATAACCCAAAGCTTTATCGTACAACTAAAACATAGAACAAAAGAGTTTAAGCCTGGCTAGGCTTTGGTAACTTGCTTTCTGGTATATAAAGTGCCCACTGATAAATACCGAGTTTGCGCACAGGTTTACAGCAACAGGTTCACTTTTTCTCCCAGAAGGAAGAGGAAATAACACCAGCCAAGCAAATACACTTCCAGTAAAACTGACCTTTAACCATTCCAGTTATTTATACATTTCTACATTTTCATCATTATTACTAGGGAGGTACTTACAGTCATAATTGAGAATACTCAATTCTACCCAGGGAGAAATCCCAGTCCTGAACAGAGGAATTATGGGTTCAAAGCTCAAGTAGTCTGTCCCAATGGGGTAACTACAAGAGGCTCCTGACCAGAAAATTTTATTTTATATAATGAAAAGGACTTACAAAAAACAACAAAAACCCAAACAAAACAAACAAAAAAACCAAACAAAAAACACCAACAAAAAACCCAAACAAAAAGCAAACACGAAAAAAACCAACAAAAAAACCCCAAAAAACCAAACACAAAATAACACAACTAGAACAACAGACCCAGGTTTTCTACCTGTCACTATATGCTTTCCTCTGTCAAATTTCCCTGGTGCCCATTTTCTTCTTCCCCAATAGTCCCTGTGTACTTCAAAATTTGAAAAAAAACCCAACTCTTTTAAAGTTTATTTCAAGGCAATTTAGAGTGATGGGCTGATGATGAACTCCCCTAGATCAATTTCAGCTTTTTATGCCTTACAGAAAAATCACAGTACTGGAGAACTCACCATAAGGCATCACAAGTACCTGGTTTAATCTAAGATACACCACAGTATCATTTAATAGCAAAAACCTGGACAAAATGGAAGGAGACTGAAACAGCATGAAAAGAGATGATGGAGGTCGGATTTTTTCTGATTTTGAGTAAAAGCTCTGCATGTATTCTGCGTTTTTACAGTCATATCTTTGTGAGAAGAAAAAAGTGACAGAAGTTTATGTATCCAAAGGACATACAATACAAGCTTTGACAAGTGTGAAATACTTCATTCATTTTAGGGTCCTTATCTCCCCCTAGTGCAGAGGGTATGGGGTTTCTTTAGATTCTACTGTTACCCAATCATCTTTCTGCCTTTATATGATCTGTCAGTTTAACTCCTCAAAGAGAAACAAGCTAAATTAAAAGGCTTGTTCCACCAACCAAAGCTGAAGTCTACCTTGGCAAATGAAATAAGGGAAATCCAGGAAATGAAGTAGAACTTAACTTCTGCTACATCACACAATTATGAAATGTAATGCCTAAAATTAAGAGTTGCTGACAATTGAATAACTGAGCAGTTTTCCTGAAACCAGTATGACTAAGTACCAGTAGAGATTTCTGTTAATATTGGCCCTGAAAAGAAGTAAAAGGAGAAATGCTGTGGAATTCAGGAAGAGAACTCACAGTGAATATAAAATGCATTTGGACAAATAAAAGAGGGGGAGCGGGAAGAAAAAAATTAATCAAAAATATTTCACCTTTTTCTCCTTGTTTAAGACTTTTCACAAAATTTTCATATCTTTTTTGTTTTTCTGGATTTTTTGCAAATGGTTTGAAGTCACTAGAACCAGCATTTGCTAACTGCCCCCCCAGCAGCATTTGCCATTTGTGAGCAGCATCTTCTGGGGAGGCTGGCTGTAATCTGCAATTTGGTGACTGCTGAGACACTATTTCTGCTTTCATCTGTTGTTCAGATGCTTGTTTCATTTCTTTGAGTCTTTCTCTGTCTTTCTCAGACAGATATTCCAAAATAGAAGGAGCAGGACCTAAAGCAGTAAAAGGTAAGTAGAAATGAAAAATTACTAGAACTATTTCTTCCACTTTACTAGAGGAAAAATCCCTACCACATGTGTGTACATTCAGATAAAATACTCTTAAGCAGAAATTAACAATAAAATGGCATACATGGCAGATAAAAATTTGGCCATTATTACATCTTGTATGCTATTTACATATACCTTGGTAAAGTTTACTATTGTAGATACAAATGTGAGCAACAGTTACAAATTATCTTTTTAGTATATTTGAATGTATTTCAGTGAAACATCATTTTACAGAAAAAATCATCACAGCCTACTATATTAATAATTACTATAACAAGTCCCCCCCCAACAAAACACAATCCAACACATACTTTTTCTCTTTAAAATATTTAAGTAAATGAAATACAGAAAATGCCAGCAATTCAACTGCTGAGATGAAACTGAACAATGAAATGGTATTCTAGCTATGGTAACTACATTTGATATATTTATGTTAGAAAGTAAGCATTCAAGGCCAGACCAAATTCTCACTATTCTATAAACAAACATACAAATATGCTTGAAACACAAGGAAAGATATGGTCATGTATCTCAATACCTTTCAGCTCAGTCTCTCCTAGCTGTTCCCTCCTCTGAGCTGCATTCAAAGCATGCCTGCTTTGGTGTGTTGGATTACTCTCAAGTTTCCCAGCCGATTCGTCCAATGCCTTCTGTAAATGGCAGTTTTCATTCCCAGCTATTATCACAGGTCGAAAGTAATGGACTGGTCTGTAATTTCGTGGCAGGCTAGGTGGTGGATAAATCTGGGGCGGAAAGGAGCAACAAAACAAAAAATCCACCAAGAGAGACAACTTTGTATGCAACACTTATAAATGTGTTTCAGAAAAAGTCAGCTCAATGTAAGAATTCCTCAGTTTACATCTTAGCAGTAGAAACAGATTGTACAAGCTACCAATTCCTTTAGATCCAGTCAGTAAGTGGCATTTTAATACAAACTCTGGGAAGAAATATATTGACAATATATTTTTAACTATGAAAAAACAGGAAAACATGCACATTAAGTGACAGAAAAATTAACAAGAGTCTTAGGATGCACTGCTTTTATTTGAGAAAATACCTCTTAATATTGCTTACTAACTGTTTTTTTCAAACTGAAGTCAAATTATTTAATCAATTAATTGGACTACTGAGTACTTCGATGCTTACTATATTTTAACGTCTTTCAAAGTGTTTTTCCCCACGTTCTTGATTCAAGCTGTTACTTCAAAGGTTACCCCTGTGCTCCCTATACGATGCAATTTTCTGTATCACACAAATATTCTTCCTTAGAAAGAGGACCCTGTCATACAACTGTTTGTCATTCTAATTTATGCAAATACATATGGCATGAATTATGTAAACCTGAAGACAGGACTAAGAAATTAAATTGTCACCAAAATTGCAACACGGACAAAGCACGAGTCCTGTTTTTACAGGAAACTGAATGTCACATATGAAAGATCTAAAACCAAAATATGTAGGTTTTTTTAAAGTTAAATTTAACCATTCCTCCAACTTTATGGCAAGGAGCAGTGAATAGCATGGAAAGCATTTATTCAAAGCCAGTACAGGCAAAGTTTAAATACCTTCAGGAGTCTGATAAATTTTAGGTTTCTAGTGAACAGCCCCCAGTGCTGTAATTTTGTTCATTCAGCAATTTTTACTGCTGACCAGAACATTTATTTCTAAGAACAGAAAAACACTGGGAAGGAGTAGAGTCCGCACAGTTCACATGATGAATGATGACATTCTTAATACATAAAGTGTTGCTATCCTGCTTACCTTGATTGGAGCTGATGATTTTGATGCCAAGGAAAAACCATCCAGGATTTTGCCTATATATTTAGATTCCCTTTCAGGTCCTACAAAATGACCACAGAGTTGGTCAATATTTAAAACATCCATGTTAGGCAAATTTTTTTTTCTGAATATTTTCCATATGTCACTGCCTATTATGAATCGTAATTGTAGTCTGTCATCTTCACCACCTTTCATTTAAAATGAAGGGTTCTGATTCTGGATTACTATTATACAACTAAAAACTGCTGCCAGAGTGATTGCTGCAGGTTGAACATGGCTTACAGTGAAGCAATAATATCCATACCATGCAGGGCTAACACCATCAGTGCCATCAACGTATACAACTAACGTGAACAGGTACTCCAGAAACTGCAACAGTATTTCATGCACTTTAACAGTGCATTAAAAATAAAGTGGTACCAAGAAAAAATTCACAAAAATTATCTGAAAATACAGAAGTTTATCTAAAAAAAAAAGTTCTCTTTTTAAGTGCTGGGTCATACTTTGTAACAGTGATTCACAATGACTTGTTTTCTTCAGTAAAACTGAACACTATCTCTCACAAAGCAGCACATATTGTCCTCTTGAAAATACACTTTCAGGGTTTAATCTACACTGGGATTAGTGGAGGACTCTGGAAATTATTTCTGTAATTGAGCACTTCAATATAGGAGGACTAGTTGAATTTTCACATATCAAGGCTGAAAATTAAAATATATGGCAAATAGAGACTACATTTGTTATATTTTTTCCCCCATATTACACTCGCTCTTTAAATAGAAGCACAGTTCTTACTTTTTTTGGATTTATACTGTTTTGGTGCTGTCCAGCCATACAAGCCATCTCCAGAATCCTCATCCTTTAGAATTGTATCATATTTTGACAGTGTGTCAGTTGCATAAATATCATCATCTTCTTCCTCTAAAGCTCCTACACCAAAAGCCTAAAATATATATTTTAAATGAGAACTCAAAAGTGCAACAATGTTTTTAAGTCACATATCAGAACACGTTTACATGTGTATCTATTAATCTATATAAAATCTACAGTACAAATATATATAAATATATATATATATATACTGGGAAAAATGTACAGTTTCATCACAAAAACTGAGGTGGAAAAAAACTCATACCTCAGCACAAAACCAAACACATTCTAATCCCTTGGCAAGGAGGGACAGCAAGTTTTGTGTGTGCAATACAAGGACACCAAAAAAACATGTGCAATCTGACTAAGAGCACGTTAAGTTCTCAAAAGGAAAAAAATAGGTCAGTTAACATGGAAATTAAACAAGTAGAATTCCCAGAAAATATAAATTGACAGTGCTTCTAGATAAGAACTACAAATACCCTGGAGCAACACAAAACCTCTCTACCTGACAGATACAGCATTACTGAAAGTACAATGCACAAAAAACATAAACTAAAAACATACTGAATATTAACTTTATCTAATCAAAGTAACACAAGACATTTTTCCATCCAGCTACTCTCAGTCAGGTATTTTTTATAGCTGTCTTTTACAGTTTCAGTAAGTAAAGGCATTTGAGAGTTCCACATCTTCAAAGTAAGTTTTAAAAAAATCCTATTCTCAAACCACACTTAACATTTCTTACAATAATACCACAATGACTAGGAGCTTTTCACTTAAGAAAAAATAAAAATTTGGATTTTACTGCACTAATCATAAAATGCATGAAAAATGTCCTTACCTGACCTGTAATACCTAGTTTTCTTCCTTTATTGTGTCTCAGATCACCAAGTAAATTGCTTGTTTCTTCAGAATCACCTGTGAAAAGATTCAGGTGTTCTCTTCCAGATACACCAAACAAAGCTTGTGAGGGGTCCAAACCCTTATAGCCAAGTCCATGGACATTTTCTTTTGGAGTCAAGTCTACAGGCATTACATCTTTTGGCGCAAATGTCACATTCTCTGGCTGATATTCATCCTCTTCATCCTTGTACAAAATAACAGTTTGTAAGAGCAAATATGACTAAAAGTTCTGTGTGTTGAGCTTTTACAACATTCAGTTAACATGAGCCTAGGCAAGTTTGCATTTCCTGAATTGTGTATGAACTACACCTGTTTATGCAGCAAAAGAAGAAATTTAGATATTAAAACCTTTCTTCACATTAGTATAGAAAGTATTTCTAAATACTTCTATGAAGATTTGAAACTGCATTTGAAAACACTATTCAAAGACATTAAAGAAGTTGTTTTATTTTTTCAATCTCTTATCACGTATTTTTACATAAGTCAACAAACCACTTTTGCCTGTTCAATACCTCAGAACCCTCAGACAGTCCAGGTGGTAATGCACAACCATATATTTTCACTGTAGGATCTGTAAGAGACATCATAACATCGTATTACATTAATAAAAAGATGATTTAAAATCAACTTTCCAATCACTCTATAAATGTTGCCCTTCTACTAACAAGAAAGTTATTAGCTCAGGAACTTCCCTGAACTTACCAGGTTTCTGTCTGCATGGCTTTCTTTTGACTCGTGGTCCAATTCCTTGTCCTTCTTTCCAGCCCATTTTTCGTAACAGTTCAACCCCAACTGTTATTCTAAAAAGAAAATAAAGGGGACCGAAACCCAAAATTACTTCAAACCACACCTTTATTATTTCTTGATAAATACTATACGCATTTATTATCTGAAGTTCTGTTTTTACATCTTGCTTTAAAATCAAATCTGAATGTGTTAATATTTGCATACACATTACCTTTCCGTTTACAAATGTTTACTTGGTACAACTAGGTACATTCAAAACAAAAATCCAGGTGGAGGCCACTTAGGAAATTTGACAGTGCAGGACCTTCCAGTCTCACAATTACTGTGATCAAACATTATTTTCTAAGCAATACAACACCTCTAGGTGAAAGGAACGGTTTGGCAAACTTTTATGTAAATTTACTTACTTAGATGGTCCTATTAAATCATCAAATGCAGGGGTTCCTGGAATGGGAGCAACTACTCCTGCAATCTGTCTAGCTTTCTCCTTTATTCTGTCTTTAGCTTTAGATGCAAAATCATCTGTAGTTGTAATATCTTTTGGTGCTATCCCAAATTCACTAAGATCCTGGAAATATACACAAAATGAAAACATTTAGATTAAACATCTCTCAAATTCTTACTTATTGTAATAATAAAGTAATGAAAATGGCGTATGACCTTCATATTTGCCAGTTTTCTCAAGCCACTTACACAGTTGTTTTTTCAATAACTTTAGTGGAAATATCTTAAACAGCTTCAAAAGTATTTGCATTTTCTGAAAAAGTGAAAAGGTTGAATTCTGGTTTTATTTTTTAATGCTGACATTTCACAAGCTTCTCAAGTGGATCTAAGAAATAGTCTATATGACCTAGTAGGATAATACTGTATATGTATATATAAGAAGTAATTTTAAGGCCATTTCAATTTTTGCTGTCATGGCAACTATTTACACAAGTCTTCAATTCCTTTCTACATTTACCTCTTCATCCATGAAGTCTTCTGGTCCAAGAATGGTTCTACCTGCTCTCTTCTGCCGTGATGATACAAAAGCTGAAGGTGTCCATCCTTTAAAGAAGGTAACTATTTATGTAAGGTACTTAAGGCAAGATAGTATTCAAAAACAATTCAAACATTACAACCTTTTTAAAATTTTTAAAATCATCTTAAGGATACAGCAAAGGAATATTTGTAACATTATAGTCCAAAAACTTAAGGAGAAATAACTTCAGCAATACTATTTCAACTATTCACAGTATAAGGAATAGCAGGAACAAAAACACTTAATGACAGTTAATTTGTTTTCACTAATATGAAAATATGGTTCTCAATTTAACCATTCCCAGAAGACAGCAAAATATCTAACCTTCCTTTGTGCCAACAGTGTTGAAGTAACCAGCAGAAAAGCCACCAGTAAATGCACCATGGAAACGCTGGTATCGTCCCTTTGCATCTTTAACAGTCTGTTCTTGAAGAGGAACTGGCTTTTTAATTCGTTCACCTACAATCAAATAAATCAGAAAGTATGACACAACTTTACATGAAGAAGCGACTTCCCACTTCCTCCAGAAGCCGTTTCTTCCTTGCAAGTAAGAACAGGATCAAACACTAGCCACCCTAATGTGGAAAGCATCAGCAGTTTACATTTATTTCCACTCCACTGTAACTATTAGTATACACCATTGATGCACATTAGTAACGGAAAAGCATGAAGTGTTCACATCAAAATCTTTAATTATACTGACTTCTGAGAACATTGGATTTTTTCTTGTGAAAGAAAACTTTTAGTTTTTACGTGTACAAGATCTCTGACAGGATTTCTTCACTTCAGTAATTGCTTGAGAAATTACACATCAAAAGTGTCTAAACTGAAACAAAACACAAAAGCCATAGACTCTGACACAAACATTTTCCCTTTTTAAATAATATTTCTTGAATAAAGTGGCGCAGACTTGGGAGTCACAACTGAAAATTAGTCCTCCAACGATGGCCACCTCATAAATACAAACATCGGGTGGTCAGATTAGCAGAACTGTGTACACTTGAACTGCTATACTTGAACTGTACTTTATTTTGGCGGGCGGGAGAAGCAAAGACTAGCACCTAGCTCAACCCAGAGCAGCCGCCACAAGCCGCGAGGTATCCCAGCCACACCCGCAAACCGGTGTAGTGCTGAGAAGGCCTTTCCCACTCCGCTCCCAGGCGGCTTGCCCTGTGTCGGGCCAGATCCTCTCGCAGGGCAGCACGGCTGTCGAAAACGGCCCCACGCCCTCTGGACCCAGGAGGAAGGGGAAGCAGGTCTGCGCTCGGCCCACACATCGGAGTTCTCCAAAGTAAGGGCTGGAGGGCCTTCAGCCGCGAACCGGACCGGACCGCACCGCAGCGCACCGCGCAGGCCCTTCGAGATAACCCGGCCCCAGCGCCTCACGCCGGGCCGCTCTCCATCGCTCGCCACAACATATTGACAGAGGGACGGACGAGGAGCAGACGAACCTCGCGGAGGTCCCTTACCCTCCTGCAGGGGCTGCAGCGCGCTTCCATAGCTCACCAAGTCCTCCTCCTCGCTATCGCTGCTCTCCACCGCCGCCATCCTACGCGACGGTGGCCGCACAGGACATTGCGGAATCACAAGAGGGAGGCGGAGCCGCCGGTCCCGCCCAGTACCCGGCACCTCCCGCCTCCGCGACCGCTCTCTGTGAGGGCCCAGCAGCCTTCCGCCCCGGGACCCCACAGGCGGGACGGGAGCGGCGGCATCGCCGAGCGCCCTGGAGCCTTTCAGCGCCTCTCGGCCTCATCACGGCATTGGGCCTGCCCGCCGGGTACAGCGTGGTCCTGCGGGTCCCTCTCAGTCACCCCTCCTGCGGGGAGCAGCGGTAAAGCGGGGCGGATATGTCGAGGGCCGCAGCCTGTCCCGGCTGCACGGGTCCCTCCAGCGCAACCGTGTTTGGCTGAAAAAGTCCCAGCCCCAGCGGTCCAGGAGCTCTGCGGAGCTGCCCTGTGCGGCTCCACATCAACGGTCCAAAACAGTGTCTTTAAAAATTACCAACGCCACATAAATGTCAAAATCTCGGTCATAAGTAGCCTTGCGATAACTCTTTTGAGTCCTCGAGTGCACCAGATCAGGCCCCCTCAGACTCAGGGCTAGGAAAAGGGCAGCAGCGACTCTGACAAATATATTTTATCTGCATCAAGGTGTAAAGCCACCCTGAATCAAAATCAAGGGAGTTGCAGATATCATTTTACACTTAAGCAAATACATAGCAAAATTTGCCTAACCACACTGTCTTTTACCTGCTGTTCAAGAAGAATTTGCACAGAAATCAGGGCAGAAGTCTGGGCGTTCAAACCTGCCCTCAAAGAGCTTCATCCCTGAACACTTTCAGGTATCTCTGTATGTTGTTTTGATTTTTTTAGAGTGCTGTGTTTATAGTTGGTAGCAAAGGTTCTCATAGATATGTAAACATAGATGTGTAAACAATCCATGTTTCTATAACTGGCCAAGGATTGTTTTGTACTTTGAATGTTGTTTTTCATTCTTCTTTCTGGAGTGGAAAATGTAATTGTGTTTCTCACCTATGAAATTTCAGAGGTGGTAACCTCTTTGTCCAATCCATAACTATCTGTAAAAAGGTATAAATATAAGAATAAAGAGAGGCTGGCTCTTTTTTCACTCTCTGCCCAGCCTTGGTGACTGACCTCCTAAGTTACCTAATTGTTTCGTGTCCGACAGAGCGACATCTGGTTCTCCTTTGGAAGTCCTGTATCAAGAGAGAAACGTTTACTGAATATATTTTGTACAAAGACCAGTATTCACTGGTAGGATTCATGATACGCGGAAAGACTCCACAACTTAATAAGCTGTAAAGTATTTTGCCGGCACTGTGACACATGGGAGAATATTTCTTTAAATCCATGCGTGCTGCCAGTGGCACTCAGCTGGGTATATATCTGGTTACAGGTTATATATGCATTAGATCACACAATGCGCCTATACATATTCATTGTCTGTCCCCGCTTCATATTATAATTAGCCCAAAAGTCATTAGCATTC